>JABTTQ020001454.1:0-550244 GCA_016081115.2 Rehmannia glutinosa | reverse complement strand
ACAAAGTTTGTGTTACCTAATGTCATTTATGTTGTAGTGTTAACGTTTGAAGTATTTTGAACATAACCCGAAATTAACTCGAAGTCTGAACACGAACACGACCCGTATTGCCAGTTTGCCACCCCTAACCTATATGCACAAATACAAATTTTTATTTAAAAAAATTTAAAATTAAAAAAAAAAGAAAGAAAAAGAGCTACTAAATATTACGGGGACTGCAGGCTTAGCTTCTGTAGATGCCTGAAAAACATAGTCATACTCAACATGCTACATGCTCACAGGTCCAATCTCCTCTTATTCTGTCTTTCTTCATATCACTTTCTCTTACTGGTTCTTGCTCTCAGTTCTGTATTATGTTACCTGCTTAAAGGTGGTGGCTTAAATGAGGGATTGTATTTATGACTGTTGGAACTGGTTTTAATAAATTGGGTTTTTAACTCAATTTTGACCAATTATTTAAGTTGGTTCATTTATTCGTTGTATGAAATAAATGAGATAAACATAATCTAAATCCCGGGTAGATGAGTTAAGATTTTTGAATTTCTCAAAACCAATGTTGGGTGAATGAGAAGTAAATGCATGAAGTTAGCCACTTAAAATGTCTTTTATATATGGAATATAAAAGAGTGGAATATGGAAAGCCATATCCCACATAGGAAACATATTAAATGTTTGACTAGTTTATAAAGAGCTTCACCACTAATAAGGAGTAAACAAGTGGAACTCCTTATGGTACACCCTAGTTAGACCTGGCCAAATGGAACCGAAACCGGGTTCCAAACCGGAACCGGAACCGTGGTCAACGGTTCCTAAACCGTAACCGTGGTCAACGGTTCCAAAACCGAAACCAGAACCGTGTAGATCGGTTCGGTTCAGTTCTAGGTCTCAAAAACGTGGAACCGTCGGTTAGAACCGTATATGGAACCGTGATGGAACCGTTTTTTTAAAGGTTAAAACCAACAATCTTGTTTTGGTAAATACATTCAAGAAGAAATGTAAAATGTTTATTATGATATTTTTAATATTGCACAACGATTACTTAGGGAAAAAGTAAACGTCCAAGGGTTCCTCTAGCTCAAATGTAGAGCTTGAGAATTATTTAACTACTTCTTTGAGTTTAGTGAAATAAATATTGAAGACTTTGATATTTTGAAATGGTGGTCACAAAGAACTCGACCTTATACAATCATCTCAATCATCGCAAAAGAGGTTTTGGCATGCCCGTTCAATTGTTGAAGTAGAGCAAACGTTTAGCTCGATGGAAATATTCTAGATGAATCACGCTCGCGTTTTTTCCTTTTTCTTTTTATTTTAAACTAAATTGCTAAACATTTTATCTAAATAAAATTAAAAACAAAAGGTTACAGTTTAACTTAGGAGCCGGAGCAACCGTATAAGAACCGTGTTCGGTTTGGAACCGAATCAGTGAGCATAAGGTTAGTTCCGAGATTCCTCAATTTGGAGGAGGGAAGGCCGCGAGCCGAACCGGCGGTTCGAGGCCGTGGCAGTCAACTTAGTGGACCAAGTCAATTTTGACTAGCCTTTGGCTAGCTCAAAAAAGCACCAAGGATGGTCGCGAGCACCGTCCCAGGCGGGCCGGAGATCGCGCGCGTTGCACATAGTCGCGCATTGGTGTTTTAGGCGCACTTTGCGCTTTGTGCCATGCGTCGCATCATCGCGAGGAGCTTTGAGGCAGCTTAGTGGCGTGGCGGTGGCATTGACTTGGCATAGTCGTCGGTGGCGACACGTGGCGGTGCGATTGGACATGTCCTATTCACGACGGTGCTTATGCTATGATTTGACACAAGCTATCCGGTGTACAAAGGTGTATGCCTAAGGGTGTGTTCCTTGATTAGATGCGATCGGACCATCAGGATCGCAAATGGCTGACCACATGGCGCGATTTGATGGTCACGATCGATCCGGACACGGGGTTGCACCCGAGTATGAAGAGGCACGAAACTCTATATAAAGCGATCCTCGAAATTCATTTCTACACATCGATTTTCGAAACTTACTCCATATTTACGCATAACTTTGTGAAAGAGAGTTCAAAAGCATCATAGTGTTCGTTGTACTTGTCATTTGTAGTGCAAATATCGCAAGTAAATTGTAGTTGTATCTTGGGAGACGATTGTCGTATTCCGTAAGAACCGTGAGCGGGGCAATCCCGTCTTAACGAGAAAGAGTTCAACTCTTGCCTCGATATTTTATTTTAAATCTTTGAAACTCTGCTAAATTTATGTAGTCATTCGATATACACCAACCCATTTTTCCAACAATGACATGGCATCTGGTGTTTTAGTTTGACAACATTAAATATTTGAGTGCTTCATCATGAGTTATCTCCTTTCTCGCAATTTGTGTCCAAATATGTTGCACATGCTCTAAATTTCCATGTTGCAGTAAATTTCCTTGTTGATTTTGGTTTCCTGGTGCATCTTTCATCTTGAAAGGGTGAAAAGTGATTCCCAAATTGATCAACAAGCTCATCTAAGACTATTATCCATGTACATTGCTTTTTTTTTTTTTGAGGGAATTATCCATGTACACTGTTGGTTCTTTACTAATAAATAGACCCCACGGTCACGAGTGGGTTTTAGCTTCTGCTTATTTAGTCTCAGCTTTTTCTGGTAGGTCCCCCACCTGCTACCACCACTTGGACCCCAATCCAATCACTTATTCTCGTTTGGTATTAGCTTTTCCATAGCCTCCCACACGGCCACACCTACTCTCTTAACTCTCTCTATATCTCTCGTAAAATGTTTGATGGAGAAGTTATAAAAATGCTTTATTTATGCATAAAAATCAAACTAAAAGCGAGAATCGAACTCTAAAACACTCCTCCTTGCTTTTTAGTTTGAGATTACATGAAACAAAATATAAGAAAAAAAAATTTTGGCATTTGTAAACACTAAAATGACATTCTTTTGAATAAAATCTAAGAATCACTTTTTATTTAGTGTTTGCAAATACTAGCTTAAACCTTTCTTTCTTTTTCTCTCTCCATTGACTATAGTCAACCACGGAGGAGGAGAGAAAAAGAAGACCCCACCAATAGTTCCACTTGCTCGGTTGGCTCAAAAGACTATGCATTAATAACACTTGATTTCTCTCTTAATCTCTCTCTCCGTCTCTCCCCAAACAAAAACTTGGTCATTTGACAATAATACAATGTTTGAGTGAAAATTTTCTTGAAAGCGCCCGATAAATAAAAATAACCCCCTTCCCCTAAAAAATATGCAATTTATGGAGTCACACTCCCAAAAACAAGGCACTAGTAATAACTCGGGCCACCGTGAAACAACCTCCCTACAACTAATCTCCCCTCACCACCGCCTTGACTCGAACCTGGTTCGATTAAGATGAGTCCCGTCCATCCCTACCTCATGGCCCATCATGGCCTCCATTACTGTGCAACAATTAAGAAATTGAGCCCTCTCATCTACCACCAACAAGAATAATGATTCTGCGTCCAAAAAAATGGTACAAAGACCGCCACACGAAGGTAGATGGCCGTGGTAAGGCGGCGAATCGCATTCGGCTTTATGCGCAACACGCGTTTTCCAGTTGACTAGAAATTGGGCCACAAGTCCGATGGTGAGAACGTAGAATGGTTGTTGCAACAATCTGAGCCGGCTATAGTACCCGCCACTAGCACATGCACAATCCCAGCTAATTTCTCAACTCTCAGTGTTTCGTTGCGCAGCAGCGGGACCACCATTTCAGCTCCGCCATCGAGACCCGCACAATTCTTCATCGATGAGCTAGGGTTTACCACCGGCTCACACCAAATACTAATATTGGCGGGACCCGTATGAGCATCATATGAGAAAACGGTTGAAGAAGATACAACGGTGCCCAAGTCAGCAAAACCCGATTCATCGGTTTTAGAGTTCCATCCCGGCCCCGCCATGTGGGGCTGGCATGGACCACCACGCCAACATGAACGGTTTCTGGATGCTTGAGATGGGTTGTGGCGCCACCGCAGCAACGATATTCTACTACAAAAACGCCAATAGACAGTGTTTTAATCTGCTGTCCATTAGTAAAACAACCGATGTTAGAGCCACTGGTGTTAAAAGCATAAACTTTTGACAGCGGCTGAGAACCGGTGTCGTTTCCTATAAAAACATCGGTTTTAAACCGTTGTCTTAGAGATAAAATATCCGCTTTCTAAGACCCTGGTCTTAAAAGTTTATGTTTTCGACACCGATTTAAAACGGTGTCTTTTGGTGAATAGACATCGGTCATATATCAAACCGGTTTTAAACTTGTGTCGTTTTATATAAAGACACCGCTCAAAAACGGTGTCTGTGATGAATAGACATCGTAAAGACAGCGGTTCGAAGCCAATGTCAGATGTCTTTTGTATGAAATTTAAATTTGTAACCACTATATATAATACAAAGCTGCAAAAAAATCCATATCAATAAGCAATTCATCATGAAATCCAATTTCACCAATCATCATGAAAATCACTGCCAATTAAACATGAAATCCAATTCCACCAACCAACAAAAAGTGCAATACTAAGGTTATCAAGATGCAAAATCCAACAAAACGTACTAGTAGCGAAATTTCCTTTCGATAAAGCAACTACAAATTATAATCCAATTCCATCAACCAATAAAAAAGTTATATACATTCAATTAAAGGCAACAAAATCCATTGCTCCTGTCATTCAAGCTTTCAAAAATGTTCTAACTATCCATGAGAGCATCCATTCTTTTAAGTACCTGAACAAAATAATACCACAACAATATAACAAAGTAGTTAATGCAATCCGTATATACAATCTCCTCTATGCATAT
Source organism: Rehmannia glutinosa (assembly GCA_016081115.2). Classification (NCBI taxonomy): domain Eukaryota; kingdom Viridiplantae; phylum Streptophyta; class Magnoliopsida; order Lamiales; family Orobanchaceae; genus Rehmannia; species Rehmannia glutinosa. The sequence goes on along the minus strand of JABTTQ020001454.1, from coordinate 545,430 downwards.
CTAAGAACCAAGCTAGTGAGGGAAATATCTTAAACCTAGGCTTATCATTGAAATTTTGGTACTTCCCTCTTAATTAAAATAAATTCCTAATTTTTTTACTTTGTTGTAGTATATATAACTTCTATAACCTGGACATTTGTTTTTTCTTCTCAGTGGGGGTTGAGTCTATTATCGGTCCAAATTATCTTTCTTTCGCTCAATAAGGAGTAATAAAAACTTTCCTCATTTTCCACAGTAGATACGTACGAATATGACAAGTAGTTTCTTATCATATTAAATTCAGGCACATGAAGTTGGGAATTTAAAAGCAGCAAATGTCTCCACTTGCCTAGCCAGTTAATACTCCTCAAAAATACTAAATCAATTTTTGCCTGTGGGCTTCACTTTTTTTTTTTTAAACTCCTTGGTTAAATTAAACAGGTTTTGCTTACATTTTTCTCATGAAAGCACAAATTCCAACAAAAAAAACATTTTATTACTAATATTAAAAAAAAACTTCTCTAAGATTTGTGGTGTTCCATCCCTAGACAGCCCTCAGTTTTATCTAGCTACCAAATATTTGTATATATAATTAATTTGGTAGAGACAACACATACCCCACGTTCGTGCCACTACAACAAACTTGTTTTTAACAACGAAAATATTCGCTGCTAACATAAAACAAATTGCCACTAAAGTGTTTTTGCAGCGAAAAATTTTTGCCGCAAAAATCGTTGCAGTAAGGCCGTCTCAAACGTTTCAGCGGCGACTCAAATGTATTTCACCACAAAATGTTAGTAACGAAACATTTCGTCGCTAGCATAAAAAAATCGCTGCTAATATATTAAACAGTTTTTTGCTCTAAAATAAAATATTAGTGACAAAATCATACAATTTGTTGCTAAATGTAACAACTATTAGCGGTCAATTTTATACTTTCGTCGCAAATTATTAAACTTTTCTATTTTTAAAAAGTACAATTTTAGCAACGAAACAACCCGCTTTTGTTGCAAATGTTGAAACTTGCAGCAAATTTCGCCGCAAAATTTTAATACATTTGCAGCGAGTTTCGCCGCTAATTTAATACTCTTTTTATTTTTATTTATTTATATTAATCCACTATTAAACCTGTTTTCACAATATAATCATAATAAACTAATTGCAACACCAACCACAACACAATCCAACAACATCATTATATAAAAACAATAATAAGCACTACAGATAATAGAACACCCATTCACTAAAATAATTTCATCATTAGAGATTCAAGCACAAAACCAACAACAAATGAGGACCAAAAAGATAAAAAAAAAACGTGCACAATACTGTTAGTTACTAGTCTTTTAGATGACATAGGTTGTACAAATGTTCATCTGTTTATTACAAAATTTCAGTTTCTGCAAATTTAAATGATGGTAAGTATAATTTATCTGCAGAAGAAACATTAGAAATCAGTTTGTCTATTTACTAATCTGTGTTTATTATCTGACTCAATTCCCTGTAGGGTATATTTCATATTTGAGTCTTTCTTACTGAAATTAATGCAACAAAAAGGAGACTGACTGGCATGTTCTTATAATTTTGCTACATTATTGAATAAGAACAAGAATTCATGCTATATTTTCTGTTAAGGCTCTAAAATAGTACGGTCGAGTGGCATTTATTCTAGAAATTCTTCTTAGCTTTTGAAATGGGAAAGGTCATAGAAGACTTTAGTTTCATAAGTTTTCCTCTGTTCAGTATACCATTAATTGCACTTAAAGAAAAGTAGATACAGATAAACCTTCATACAGTTACAATGAACTCAAACTAAGGAAAAGTTGTTTATTTTACATATGTATTAGATCATAAACATATCCAACATTAGCAGCCAGCTTCTGAAATAAACACAATTGAATCAGACAACAAAGTGCCACCAGATTCTTATTCCTCAAACACACTCCAAAGTGACAAACTTCACTGTATTCTATTACAATACATCATCTTGTTTCACAGTCCCTCATCAAGCATCAGACCAGTAAATATCCATTAGGCCCCTATCCTTTTCGGGCACCTCTAAAGCTTCCCAGACAGCTCTAGCAGCATCAACAATGTTGTTATCGCACGGCGGCTGATAATCGTGCTCTTTATCACACCCCGTTTTGGAGTCACACTCATCCACCACCATTGCACTCACACTATTCCCATTACCATAAATGGTGATATATTTGAAGCACCTATTCATTTTATTGAACCATCCTGTCGATAGGGCCACAATCGGCGTGTCGTCTGAATGGTATTGGTTGTCGCACTCCGACGGACCAGAGATTAGATCATGTATTACATTTTATCCCCTAATTAATAAGCAAAAACATTTCCAACACAAATCTAAAGAGCAATATCTCCTAAAATCTTCACCATCTTCTAAAAATTTATGCAGCAATCTAATTCTGCTCTAGACATTGTAAGCCACAAAAATATTTCATTAAAATTAATTTGGGAAGAAAAAAGTATATATCAAAACAAAACTGTAAGGAAGATCAAACATCTTCAACTATGTGAGCATTTCCAAAGAGGACATATGTACACAAACAAACTCAAAACCACCAAAAAATATTTAAAATTGTGAACTCACAAAGATTCAGCACTTACAAAAATTAATCCACTGAATAACAACAGCATCCAGCCAATTTCTTCAATTTCCATTCGCCACTTCAATAAGCTTGCGGGAAGATAAATTGCAAAAATAAATAAAATATTCCCAACATTTCATTACTAGTTAACGCAACAAATACTGAAGATAAAAACTGATAAGCTAACCTCTAATTTGAACACAATCGTCGGCGTACAGTTGGAAAACTTGCGCTGTTGAATGAATCAATGAAGAAATGGTACTACGGAGAGAGGCTCAGCGAGTGGGAAGAAATTGCGGGAAGGGGAAAAAAAGATTGCGGGAGAAAGTAAATGATGTCGTAGTACCTGTAATTTTGCAACGAATTGTAATTTACATTAAATAAACATTTCTGCGACAAAAACTAAAACATTCAAATGTAATTTAATTTTCTTACATTTTATGCGTGAAACCGAAACTATTCGCCACAAAATTATTTGTAATTTACATAAAATAAATATTTTTGCGACGAAAGATAAAAAAACTTTGCCGCAAACGTAATTGTAAATTTCATAAATTAAACAATTTGCGACGAAAACTAAACAATTCGCTGCACAATTAATCGTAATTTTCATAAATTAACTAAATTCATTATTTTTTCTTTATTTTGGTTTAAAATTACCAACGAAAGCACAAGATTTGCCGTAAATATTTTGCAACTTTAGCAACGAAAATTTATATTTTTGCGGCTCACAATTATTTTTTTTAACTTTTTTTTATCTACTAAATCTTAGCAACGAAAATTTGTATTTTCGTCTCAAAGTTTGCGACAGATTAACTTTATTTCGTTGCAAATACACTAAAATCTTATTTTGTTTTTGTTCATTTAATTAGTTGGCAACAATTTTTGTAATGTCCGTGGCTAATGTTCAACTTTAGCAGCGAGAATTAGTATTTGTCGCAAATAATTCGTTGCAATTTTTGCAATTAAACAATGCATGCATGAAACAATAAACTCACAACAAAACAAATTAACACTGGGATTCTGTGTGTTAAAATTGTCACAGAATTTGTCCTCTCCAAATCAAAAAAAGAGAATCAGAAGCATTCTTCCATGTGATCAACAATCATAGTTACTACAAGAAAGAGAAGGTTTTGCGACAAGTTTATTTGCGACAAGTTAACTTTGTTGTCGCAAAAGATTACTTTTTGCGACCACCCCGTCGCGAATTTGGGCTTCGCATGCTGGAAAAATTAGCCCAATTAAGTCGCGCCCTTTCTCTCAGATTTTAGCCTACAGTTCCGCATCCTCTCGCCATGGCCGTAGCCTCCACCTCTGTCTCTCACTCACTCTCTCTCTCTCTCTCTCTCTATCTCTCAGTGTTTTTCATCCGATTTTAATTTTTTCCCCCATCTCTGTCACAGGTTGCCGACCGACTCCGCCGATCGATTGTCGTCGCAGGTAATTTTGTTTCCCTACAAACGGAATGTACGAAGTACGAATTTCTCTCTCGAGCTCTTTTACGCATTGTTTTTTCTATCCCTATTTTTCATCCCTACAATGGCTTTAGGGTTTTTCTACCACTTTATTTTCACCATTTTCGAGGATCTTGAGCTAGAGCGACAGCAGCAGTAAGAAGTAATTAGGGTCAGCTGCACTATTTTCTCAAGCTTTTCCAGTATTCGAACTTCTAATTGGTAAGTCTGATGGATTGTTGTTTTTCACCCAACAATTATAAATGATTGATTGTTTATTTGTTTTTCTTTTGGACATTTCTCGATTTTCTTCTGGTTCTGCTTCTAATATATTTTCTTCTGGTACTCTTTTGTACCATTCATAATATTCGTATGCAGGGCAGTATAGTGCATCCAGGGGACACCATTAGAGTGTTTGGGGTGCTGCATAAAGTATTGCATCCTAGTAAGTCCTCTTCTTTTGGGTTAACGGTTTTCAAATAGTCTGCAATTTTTTTTATCAGCTCTGTTTTATGATGGTTGGAAATTGGATTTCCATTCTTTATTGTTGTTTTTGGTTAGATGACTTGTTATAGTGGTTGTTCCTGATGGTGCATGCTGTATAATAATCTTAATGTCTTCGTTTAGCTGCCCGATTTTAATCAGAAAGCTTCCCAAGGGTGCACTAAATTTTATTGTATAGATATCCTTTTTATGGGTTATAGTTCTAAAACATATTTGAAATCGTACAGTTAGGATTGTGTTCTGATGAGGTATTGCTAAAATCAATATCCTCGATTTTCTGTTTTAGCCGATTAGTCATTTTTAGCCTTAATTGTGTTAGTTCTTAATTTTATTATAATTGTTTCTGCATAGTGGGTTACCAAATGGGGGTTGCTCCTGAGAATTTCCTTGGAGCAACGCATACCTGTGCGTTGGAAGAAGAAGTCTAAAAAAAGGTTGATATGTATGTAGGCATGCTCCAGTACAGTGCTGAAGAATGTGAAGGAGAAGAGGTAATTTAAAGACCCTTTTCTGTTGCCCATTTCAACATTTTCTATTCCTAGCGGCTATAAGAAACCATATCAAGGAATTCCCGTTTTTCGCTTACATGTTTCTCATGCAACTTGGGAATGTTCGCTTTGTGGTAAGCTCGTCAGAAATTTAACGAAAGTATGTTATAGCTCTTTGATATATATTTTCTGTGCTATTTGTTTACAAATAAGTTCATAGACTATGGCTGAGAGTGTCAATGTTTAATGGAGTTTAGGTAAACGAAACACATGCATCAAAGGGTTGCCAAACCGAAAATTGAAATCTGATATGATGCTTTGCTGTGTAGATTCCTTTTCCCTGTTCATTGTTATGAACAAAAAATAAATAATTGCCAATTTTGGAATTCATTAGTGTACATTAAAAAGCTGTTAAACTGTATGTTTCACATTCAATATCTATGCTGAATGGTGGTATTCTGAAAATCTGAAGATCTTGGTAATTCTGCTGATGTGGGGTTGATTTAGATAACTACAATCTCCCGCCTCGGTTTTGGCTAATTACAAAAAAAAAAAAAACAGATGTTTTTGCAAATTACAAAAAAATCCATTGAGGTTTGCTTTTTTCTTGAATTATCCCTTGTTTTTGTGAATGGTCTCTATTATATTAATCCTAAACATCGCAAGTCCTGGAGTAAAAATGAAGGAAAAGAATGAGAAAGTGAATGAGTGGCTTTCATAATGATATTTGTTCATCAATTGATAGCTACTTCCCTTACTTCTTTTTCCTTTTCTATTTTCATCTTTTTTCTTCTATTTTGGGTTTTGTTTGGTGGAGTAAAGGTTGTTTCCATGGTATCCCTTTGAAGGAATAACGTTTCTTTTTGTTTTCATAGTTTGGTTGGTCAATTGAATGTGGATATCTAGTAGTAGTGAATTAATGATTGTTGTTAGCTGCTAATGGTTGATAGTTGATTGTTTATGAGGTGTTGATGGGGAGTACTCCTCCTGCAGTGATGTATGAAACCATTTCACTGAAAAAATCTTTATCCTTTTTTTTTTAAATCTTAAGTGGTTATTAATGAACCAAATCAACTCAGTTTTACATACACTTGTGACAGACTTATATGCTGTTAATTCATGAAGGAGAAGACTAAGACTGAGACTCCTAATTCTTGGTAAACAAGAAACTCTTTATTTGTAACAGCAATTTTTCATGGTTTCGAATGAATCAACTAATGCTGCAAAATATATCTTCGAAGGGAAGAAAATTTTCTGATTATACTGTCCCTTCATCTTTTTGCATATTCTCATCTGATTCTGGGCGTTAATTCCTAGAACCATTTATTTATCTTGATATTGGGATATAAATCAATAGTGTGGCCCGTTTCTTGGAATCACGAGGAATGATAGAAGATGCACTTGAAGTTGCTACAGATCCCGATTACAGATTTGAGTTAGCCATACATCTATGCAAGCTAGAAATTGCAAAGGTGAACATTGTCTACTTGTTTGGTTGTATGGTAGATTATATAATTATTCTGGATAAGTGTGTAGTTTTACAACTGCACTTTTCTGTTATTCTCTGCAGGAATCTGCAACAGCAGCACAGAGTGAGTCTAAATGGAAGCAATTGGGTGAATTAGCTATGTCTACTGGAATGGTATTCTCTTTGATCATAGGCTCTGAGCTGATAATGTATTAGAATTTACTTCTTACGAGATTCTGAGTTTTATTTTTAAATGGTGGAAATATTGTGTTACAAGTTGAGATACTGCCCCTTTCTCTATCAAACAACCTCTTTTTCAATGCTCTCTCTTTTTCTTTATTGTTTGTCATTTTTTATCAGTTTCTTTGGAAGCATCAGAGGAGGCGGTGATTCAACTCTTTGAAATGCGGAACCAGCCATTGGAGCTGAGCTTTTACCTTTACCCCATCGTGGTTTCTGGGCATACCTGAGTTAAAAGGGTCAGTTCCTTTTCATTTTCTCTGCTTCTCGTAATTTTTCTTCAGTATGCAAAATGGGAAATTAAGCGAAGAAGATAGTAAGTTTATATTGCAGTAATTTCATTTTTGTGTGTGTGTGTGAAGTTTAAGAACCACATAAGGTAAACTGTTTAATTGTCCATGTAGCTGGTATTGCATATTTCTCTGGAATATTGATGTTTGCATAATGATTTTAGTAGATTGAAGTTGAAAAACTTTGAATATCCTGCAAAATGAAAGCCAATTTGTTGATGCTTGGTAGTAGATAGTAATATTGATTTGATAATTTATACCATTGTCTTAGTTTTGTGAAGTTGATGAATTAAAATTCCTATAAATAGAATGCTGATAATGGGTTTTCGGCACTGATGTATAGAGTATATTAGGAAAATCCCCTGTTTTCTGTTGTTGTAGGTTGTATATGGATCAGTGATGATTGAATTCTAAAGCAGGAAGCACTTTTCTTATTAAAGTTAAGAATTGATCATAGTTTTCTCTATATATACTTGTATGTTATGATATTTGTTATATATATATATATATATATTTATATATGTTTAGCTTGATATTTGATATTATATTTGTTATTTTTTAGCATTTTCGTGACAACTTCTGTCGTCGCAAATACGCTGCAGGATTAACGCAAATAAAAACTTTTAGCAACAACTTGTTTGCGACAACTAGTTGTCGCTAATACAATTCGCAAATATTTTTTTTGCGTCAAGATATTAGAGGCAACGCTTTGGCGACAACTAGTTGTCGGAATTATTAAATTAAGCCCGCAATTAATATCCATGACTCACCCCACATAACGACAATCCAGGTAGTATAATGCAGCAATGTTTTCTTAATCTACTAAAGAAAGAAAAAAAGGCAAAAAGTTGTATATACCTAATGTCAAATTCTTCAGCCTTCCAGACCGATTATGAAAAATCACCACAAGATGACTATTAATTAGGGGCGTCAATTTGTGACACGACACGATAACCCGCATACTTAACCTAACACGAATTTAGCAGTGCAGTACAACCCTTAACAGTTCGGGTCAAAATCGGGTCGACACACGGTTGACACGGAAAATAAATAGGTCAGGTCAGGTCGACCCGCGGGTCGACACGATTGACCTATGTAACCCGTTTAATTTTATAGTGATATATTATTTTAATATTTTGTGATGTTTTAGTTGGTTATATGATGATGAAAAAATTATTAAATGCATTTTTTTAATAATTTTTAATAATTTTTAATATTTAATGTATTTTTTATTTGTAATTTCATTTTTTTCTGATTTTTTTTCAATTTTTCCGTGTCAAGTTTAAATTAAACAGGTTTTTCGTGTCGTGTCGGGTTACCCGTGTTATAAACGGGTCGTGTTCGGGTCGTGTATCTTGACACGAATAAATAAATGGGTCGGGTTCGGGTTCGTGTCAGACCTGTAATACCTGTGTAAAAACACGATCCGCGAACACGAAACACGACACGATTGACACCCCTACTATTAATCTATGAATCTTAAATCTTAAGAAATCAATTAAAAGACATTAAGTTAGTGGATACTCAATAAGGTAAAAGTTTAGTCCATCTGTAACTGTTCCCAGAGGATATTTTGTATAAGGCATCTAAGTAGAGTTCTCTATAGACATTTTTATTTTGGTGGTACTGTCATCTGCAGCTTTTTGTTAAATTTATCAGATCTCAACATCCTTCTTCAGTATTTAACTGAGATCTGCTGCATTTCCGATGAACTTTTAGAATAATATTTTCTTTGATCATAATGCGTAAAGGATAAAAAGAAAATGTGAATATAATTGCACATACAAATGTAGAAGAATTTTCAATGTTAGAGAAACAAGAAGCAGATAAGTATTGATTCCCATGGTCATACAATCAAACGTAGGCTGAATGTTGTTACAGTAGAATGCCCGGCGTTCCAATTAGATTGAATTTTATTCTACTTGTAAAACAATTTTATTGGAAATTATAATAATATAAAGGCATTTCTTTATCTATGTTCTTTTGTATTTATCACATATTTGCACATATGATAAAGTCCTTAGATCAATTTAAGCTATGAGGCATGGTCGCGCATTTGATGGCGATCACGGAACATGCATCTAAGACTTTGATCTTAAATTTTGTTCCAAGTCGATGGGTTTTTCAAGATAGGACATTAAATAACCCCGTATGTTGGTGTTGAAATTTTATATTTCAACCATATTTATTTTTTGCCTTTATGACCATGCTTCCACTTAACAATTTATTAATTCAACTAACCCATATCCCATGTTCTAAACTCTAACTCTTGTTTTCTCTCTTTATCTTGTACATTCCACTAACCCATATCCCATGTTCTAACCCATAACATGTTTATCTCTTTATCTTGTACATTCCACTAACCCATGTGCTAACATATTATCCATGTGCTAACCTACTAATCCATTAACATTTGTTGGTTTAGTGCTACTTTGTTGGATGTGTTTCTATGGTGGAAGGATGTCTTCTACTTGTATATAAAGTGACCAAAGGCCGGAAAAACGTAGAGCCATTGTTGAGAGCTTAAGGACATAAAAAGAGTCGATCCAATTTCGGTTCTTTGGAAGGTGTCAAGTGTGTTCGAAGTGTGACGTCACACTTGGCAACACCTTCCTCGAATCTGTTTTTCTTGTGATTTTCGAGAGTGCCTTTCTTTTGTAGTGGAGAGCTATATAGATTGAATCGAGGAATCTCTCATTTATAGTGAATGTAATTTTCAGAGCAAGATCAAAAGGGGAGCTTTTGTCTTGTTTTTAATTTTCGGAGCAAGATTAAAAGGGGAGCTTTTGTCTTGTTTTTACTTTGTATTTTGTACACATTTCACTTAGTGAATTTTTGGCCTAAGGCTACCGCACAAGTATATTTTTATATACTTGTGCAAAAACCAAAACATTGTGTTCATTTTCATCTTGCTATATTCAGTCTTTCATCATATTAATGTGCATTATGTTTTAGACATAAAGTCTTCCGCTGTGTTATCTAAGGTGTTGGCAACACTCTGCACAACACTCACTGCAACTTCAGAATTCACCCCCTTAAATTCTTTCACCGTAAGACTTGTATACATTGTGCATGCTCATGAGACGAGGATGTTGTATTCCATTAACATCAGTGTTAAGACACAAATGCACATATGTGGGTGCTTGTTAGCGAACAAGTTCACTGAACATGGCCCAATGAAAATTCTTAGATAAAAGCTTTGATTGTCGAATAAGAATTTTTATATTGCAATAGTACATGATTAATCCTCGTACTTGAGGCGCGACTATGCCTTGTGTATATCCTACAATACTTTGATTTATCTTTTGATTGCTTGACAATCACAAAGACGTATTTTGGGTATTACAGTGATATGCATGGAGGTTTGTGTGTGGCCAACATAATTTTTTTTTAAATCAAAATAACACCCCGGGGGGTGGGGGATTGAGGCGTGATCCCCTACCTGTATATCAAATAATCAAAATGTCATACAATGTCATGCCCGTCAAGGCGGGGGAAAATCCAAGAACAAATAACATACGAAATCTAGAAAGACTATCATAGAGAGAAATCTAAAGAATAATAGGAGAACCAATGATCTATGAAAATCAAGCTCGGATATCCCAAATGGTCCATCCGAATGAGCGCAAGAAGGTGGTGAGAAGCCGTGCCCTCATCAACAATGTGATCGCCAAGGGTAGCGACTCCCAACTCGCTTTAGGTGATCTGTGGTCGATTCCCCTCTCTGTGTATGTGGGAAATCGAATCTCGAAGGTCCTTCAAGATGTTCGAATGCGAATCGGGTGTGTCTTGAATCTGCGAAGAGCGAGGCCACCGGAAGTGATTGTGGTGACCACCGCCCTGCGTCCAACTTGATCCAAATCAAGTGAAAACGCGGGCATGCCGTAATCCGATCTCAAGCGCTAGTAGCTCGGATGAAAGTTAGACACCGCTGGAAGGAACGTGAAACGCCAACATAAGTCTCGCCCAAATGATCTCGAATCAATCCCCTCCGCCCGGCCAATCAATGTGTCTCGATCAAACGAACCATCCGTGTTCGACTTGATTTGAGAGGCGAGGGGCTCGCCAAATCACCACCCTAGGCCCGCATGAAACTCCGTGGTGGAGCATTCCCCGCAAAAAACTCATTTGTAGGGAAGCATCCCATTAATCCGAATAGCTCAAACGCCGACCTGAAACAAGAATCCAGAGATACCGCTCCACCTGCCAAATAATGTGAGATGCCAAGAAAGGAGTGTGTCGATGCTTGACACTATTCCTTTCCGTCCAGACAAATCATAAAATCAAGCAGGGAACCAAGAAACTCAAGTGCCTCGTGTGTGCGATTCCTCCAAAATGAAAGGAACAATATCATATCAGTGGTGTGTGGAACTGTAGTGTCAAACCAAGGAAGAAAGTGATTCCACACGGACTGAGCAGTATCATTCATCAAAAAGAGGTGAGGGATAGATTCGACCTAAGGAGATGAATGTGGAATATTCGAGCAACAATAGCAACGTGAGGCAAGGGAAGTGCCACGTGCCTGAAGCTTGATATCCACAGGAAGACGATTACGAAGGAGGCGCCAAAGGAATATAGAGATAGTAGGAATAAAAGCATCGTTCCAAATGGCACCATACGAGAAGGTTACGAGCATTTCTACCCCTGGAGAGAATCCCAGCGAAGACATAGAGAACCCACCATGAGAGGTAAACATCCACCGCATGATATCCTCGACCCCGGAAAGAATCGGAACCTCGGATATATCCTCAATGAGACTCTCAGGAAGTCCACATCTGGATACCATGACCTGATAAAGTCTATCTCTATCCCACATACCATCGCGAATGAACCAAGCAACCGTCATATGACCCAACGGCCGATCCAAACAATGATCTGCAAGCGGCCTATGGCCAACATAGAATTTGACATTTGTCATTTAATAAGGGAATTTCCTGTGTTTTCATAGTTTGTGGTTCAAAGACCTTGGCCAAGAAACGATGAATTTGATTCATAAGAGAATCACAAGTACTTGAAATGGAATCACAGTTATTAAATTAATTGAGTTTGACTTATAAATCTATGCCCAAGATTTTATCGGGAAATTAGTTGTCGAAAGGATCGTATATGTATGCAATTGCAGTTGAAATAGGTTTACTCGCTATTTCACCTAATACTAGGTAATCATGCTACTTGCTAGGTGTTACCATGATTTGTAGGTTCTTGAAATTAAAGTGGTAATTTCAAGTATATTTATTAATTGGATTAATAAATAGAATAAGTTATTGTTATTTGAAAGTTGCAAAAGTTGTAAGCCTACTACTAGTGTTAGTCGTGAACCTAAAAGGGTCACACATAATTTTGGATGTTGACATTTTGAGATTGAAAAATCCAATGATTTGATGCAATTAATTGATATAAATTAATTAATTGGGTTTCAATTTAATTCAATTGTGGAATTAAATATTTAATTAAATAATTTGATTATCTAATTAAATCTAATTTGATTAGAGAACCAAATAATTGGAATAGAATGAATTAATCAATATTTGAATTGATTAATTGAGATTTAAATTAATTAATTATTAGAATTAATTAATTGGACTTTAAACCATAATCTAGTAGGCCTAGTTGTAGAAGCTCATTAGATAATTGAAGAGAAATACATAAATGAGATTTATTTAATTATATATATATATATATATATTGGGATATATATATATATACACAAATATATGATGAAGAGATAATTAAAAAAAAATTAATTAAATTTTGAAATCATATGCAGCATGTGTATGTGGCGTTTTTCTTTCATTAAGCCACTCAATCAAATTGTTTCTTATTAATAAAGTTGGCTTAATGGGTATCAATTGCACACTAGTATTATTTTTATAATAAAGTTACATTGGGCCATTCAAAAGTTAACATTAAAAACAAGTTTTAATCCTTGTGAAATGATAAGAGATTGGACGACAATGGAAATATGAGTGTGCTGAGGTTTTGAGATGTGAGGTGTTAACAAGTTCATGCACTATATTGTTCTTCAAAAGAAAATTTAGTAGAGAATAATTAACCAATAATTATTCATCTACAAAATTTTAACAATAGTTGATTGTGGGAATAAAATTATATTCCGTATTTTAATTTCGAAAACGCAATAAACTCTACTAGCGAAGAATTTATTCCGGTGTCACAACCAAGAGGTTGACTCAATTAGAGGGGAGGCGCTTGAATCTCTTTTGGCGAGTTTACGATGATTTACACTGCTGTGAGGAATTTGGATTCCTTCTACATCATCTTCAAAAGGAAGCATTTTAGGTAAGATCCTAAACCTTATTTTACCATTTGTATAAACACTCGATCATTAAATCGCTACGAGAATCGGGGGCTTCATTTTTATGTATAATTGTATGCATGATTTAAATTTTAAATTTCCGATGCGTTTAGCCCCGCGATATAGCGAACCCAACAGAGCTTTCAATATGCATTAAGAAATTACATATGCCATGTTTTGATAATACCTAACCCTTGGAATAAGTTACTTGGTAATTATCAGGCCACGAGTGGTATCGGAGCCACGTTTAACCCCGCGATATAGCGAACCCAACAGAACTTTCAATATGCATGATTTAAAATTTATTTTAAATTTTCGCTGCGTTTAGCCCCGCGATATAGTGAACCCAACAGTGGTATAAGTGTCACGGTTTCACGATTATACAAGTATATCTGTGTTTTAAATATATTTTAATTGTTAAGATGTGTTTAATGAATTATTTTATGTGCGATAAAAGACATTTTATTCGATTTATTATTTGGGATAAAACTGATTTCATTGATTTCTTATGAGGAAAGTGATTCTGTCGCACGAATTATAATTCTGTCAAGATTCTTAAATCAATAAAACATTCAGTTTGGAATTGGACATTTAATGAGCAAACTGCCACCGATTTATATTTGCGTGCGAAGTTTGGAATGATTGGCAGATTACACATCATAATATATTATATATGTTTGAGAAATTAACAAAGTCTGACTTATGATTCATATTGTTTTTAAAGATAAAAAATCTCTCAAAATCTATGTTGGTGGATTAACTTGACATTTTTTAAAAAAGAATTCTTTTCAGATTTTTGTTTATATGTTGTCATACGTATCAGCCATCATTCCAAAATTTGTAACATAGTTTTCCAGTTTTGATTATTCATTTGGGAAATTAATTGGTTAATCTCAAAATATATATATATATATATATTAATATATATATATATTATGATCAATCAATATAAGCTTTATCCCAAAATTAAATTGGCACATAAAATTTGGTAAATTTAAATGCTTTAAATTCATGTGATGGATGTTTCAGCATGATTTATTTAGGGATGATCATGAGCCTATATATGACCAATGTGATTGGATGTATTTTTATTTCTTTGGGTTTATTGGGCCTGCGAGCCTCTTATTCAATTATTTGTAAGTTATTTAAATATTCGCATTGAGAGTAAACTAGGTGGTGAGGTTTTCTATTTATTGTAATAGGAGTACGTTCGATGCGAAAGGTCCACGCTTGTGTGGGTATATTTTTACAAATGTAATAGAATAGAATAATCAAGGTCCATGCATGTATGGGTATATTAATGAAATGTAATAGAAATAGTTCTATTTATTTTGACCCTTAGATTGACCACAGACCCATTTTTGGCCCAAATGGGTCGCATAGGTTGGTCATGATCATCCCACCGCTTTTTGCATAAGATGTATGCTAGATTTATTTAATGCTTTTTGCTTGCGCTCATATGATGAATTGTGTTAAATAAAAAACAATATAGTAATTAAGTTGATGAGATCTTTAAAAAGTTTAAAATCCCAAGTTTTTGAAACTTAAAAAGAAATTTAATTTTAGTTAATTCCATATTAAACAAAATGGACAAGATAGGTAGGACTCATCGTTCCATGCCTTCCATCAAAGGTAGACGACATGACGATGCTACCACACTTGGTCACTGGCCACGAGTTTTTGGAGTGATTTTGTGTTGGAAAGTTGTGATATCTACCAAGCATGGAGATACTCGTGGGATGGACTAGTCTTTATGTTGGCCACGAGTCGTGGAACATCTTGATGCTCCATCTACATGAAGGTTTGATGGGTTGTGTTTGACGTTTAGTACCATATAGACTCATAAAATTGGGGTATATGGGAAACGTGAGGCAAAATAAACTTGAGGGTTGTATAAATGATAAAATTGTCAAAGAGTTGACTACCAATAGAAATATCTCATGGGCTCATAAAATGGGGGTATTAAATATTTATGTTGAGCTTCAAGCCCATTAAGAAAAATAGATTTTTGAAATTTTATTTGGGGTTAATAAAATTTGAATAAAATAGTGGGAGACATTTAATATTAAAGACCTTATATTGAATGAATATATTTTCCATAATTCACTCATTTTCTGCTTCGTTTATTTTTGTAGATAACTCTACTAAAAAATGGCAAAGAATCCACTAGGATCCATACTTGAGCAAAATAAATTAATTGGCCCAAATTTTGTTGATTGACTGAGAAACCTAATAATTGTCCTTCAATCTGAGAAGAGGGCTTATGTACTTGACCAAGCACCTCCTCCACCTCATGAGGATATTACATCAGAAGCCTATGGAGAATACCTTCGTCATGTTGATGAAAATCTCCAGGCTCGGTGTTATATGTTGGCATCAATGTCAAATGAGCTGCAAAGGCAGAATGAAGGTCTAAATACTGCTAGTGAGATTCTTCTCCACCTACAAGAGTTGTACAGTGAGAGAACGCGACAAATAAGATATCAGATATCAAAGGAGCTTTTCAGATGTCGTATGACTGAGGGCTCTTCAGTCCAAGACCATGGGGTGAAGATGATAGCGCTCATTGAAAGGCTTACTTCCCTTGGAGTCATTATGGACAATGAACTCTATGTGGACCTTTTGTTGCAATCTCTGCCTCCCTCATTTGACACATTTGTTGTCAACTTTAACATGCACTCCATGGAGACTAGTCTCCCTGAATTGGTGAACATGTTAAAGACGGCTGAATCTACTATTAAAAAGGATAAGCCAGTCATGCTTGTTGGATCCACTTCCGGATCAAAGGCTGCAAAGTCTAAGAAAAGGAAGTGGAAAGGAAAGGGTTCCTCTAAGCCCAACAAGAAGTCAAAGGACAATGGCAAGAAAAAAGTTAATTCTAAAGCCAATGACAAATGCCATTCTTTGACGGCAAAATGGGGCATTGGAAGAGGAATTGCAAGGAGTACCTTGCAGTCCGAAACATTGCATATATATTTTATTGAAGTTAATTTATCGATTAATGATGCTTCTTGGGTATTGGATACGGTTGTGGCTCACATATTTGCAATGATTTGCAGATAATGGTAAGAAGCAAGAAGCTTGATAGAAAGGAGATGGTCCTTCAGATGGGGAATGAAGCAAGAGTTGTTGCATTAGCTATAGGGACTGTTTATCTATCTTTAGAGAATGGTTTTAATTTGTGTTTGAACAATTGTCTTTATGTTCCGAATATTATTAGAAATATTATCTATGTTCCTGTTTTGGACAGAGAATGTTTTAAATTTGTAATTGAGAATGGAACTTGTTCCATTTTCAAAACATAATGTACTTATATAATCCGGTTAGTTGACAAATTGTTTATACAATCGTTATTACTACCCATAATCCCATACTCTCAATTCAACAAAATTAAAAGAAAATTAAATAATCATAGTTCTGTCACTCTTTGGCATGCTAGATTGGGTCATATTTCCAAAAAAAGAATACACAAGTTGGGACAAAAACTCAACCTTATGGGAGAGCAAAAGTTGCCAACATGTGAATCATATCTTAAAGGAAAAATGACCAAATCACCATTTGTTGGATAAGTGGAATGAGCGAAGATCTGCATTGGATTTGATCCATACGGATATTTGTGGTCCACTAAGTGTTAGTGCACGAGGGAACTATCACTATTTCATAACTTTTACCGATGACTATTCTAGGTATGGTTATGTATACCTTATGAGGTTCAAATATGAGGCTTTTGAAAAGTTCAAAGAATTTAGATGTGAGGTGGAAAAACAAACTAGTCGTAGTATTAAGACTTTTCGATCGGGTCGAAGAGGTGAATACTTGACCACTGAGTTTCTTGATTATCTAAAAGAGAATGGTATTCTCTCACATTGGACTCCTCCTGCTACTCCACAACTTAATGGAGTTTCAGAGCGTAGAAATCGAACTTTGTTAGACATGGTTCGATCGATGATGAGTTTCACTACTTTACCTCTTTCATTCTGGGATATGCCTTAGAGACAACATCATACTTATTGAATAGGGTGCCATCTAAGGCCGTTCCCAACACACCATATGAAATGTAGTGTGGTAAGATACCCTCCTACAAATACTTCAAAGTATGGGGGTGTGTTGCTTATGTGAAACAACAAGTGGGAGATAAGTTGGATATGCGATCCATCTTATGTAAATTTGTGGGGTATCCAAGAGAGTCTATAGGATACTATTTCTATGATCCTTTAGAACAAAAGGTTTTTGTTTCGAGGAATGCTACTTTCCTTGAAGAAGAATTTCTTTCTCAGATGAGTGGCGAAGCAGTAGAACTTGAAGAAGTTCAAGAACCACAGAATTTCCCAAATGTTGCCGCAGATAACGCACCAGCTGAAGCTGGACCATCTAAAGCACAACCTCTTCGAAAATCCATAAGGGTTTCAAAGGCGTCTGAGAGGCTAAACCTTTTATTAGAGAACAAAGAAGAGGGACTACTTTTGGATAATGATCCAAGAAGCTATGAAGAGGCGATGTCAGACATCGACTCAAATAAATGGCAAGAAGCAATGCAGTCCAAATTGACTCCATGTACTCCAACAAGGTATGGACCTTGGTGGACCCACCACATGGAATTGTTCCCATTGGTTGCAAATGGGTCTACAAGCGAAAGCTTGGAGTAGATGGAGAGGTGGCGACCTTTAAAGCACGTTTGGTTGCAAAAGGTTATACTCAAAAGCAAGGAGTTGATTATGATGAGACCTTTTCACCAGTAGCGATGCTTAAATCCATTCGGATCTTGCTAGCCATATCAGCGTATTATGACTATGAGATATGACAAATGGATGTGAAGACTGCTTTTCTTAATGGAAACATTAAAAAAGAAATCTATATGAAGCAACTAGAGGGCTTCATATCCAATGGAAGCGAGCAAAAAGTTTGTAAACTCCAGAGATCCATTTATGGACTCAAACAGGCTTCTAGGAGTTGGAACATTCGATTTGATGAAACGATCAAAACATTTGATTTTCAGAAGAATCCAGATGAACCATGTGTATATAAGAAGGTTAGTGGGAGCGCAGTTGCATTTCTTGTCCTCTATGTTGATGACATTCTACTCATTGAAAATGATGTAGGTATGTTACAATCAACTAGGATTTGATTGTCTAAACAGTTCTCCATGAAGGACTTGGGAGAAGCATCTTTTATCCTAGGGATAAAAATCTATAGAGATAGATCACGAAAGATGATCGGATTATCCCAGTCCATGTACATAGACGAAGTGCTAAAAAGGTTTAGTATGGAGGAATCCAAACGAGGATACCTATCTATGAGTCATGGTGTTCACTTTCTAAAGCTATGTCTCCTAAGACACCTGAAGAAAGAGAAAGAACGTCTCACATACCTTATGCATCTGCCATTGGAAGCATAATGTACGCAATGTTATGTACCAGGCCTGATGTCGCACATGCTTTGAGTGTCACGAGCAGATATCAGTCCAATCTAGGTGATGAACACTGGAAGGCCGTTAAGATGATCCTTAAGTACTTGAGAAGAACTAAGGATATGTTTTTGATATATGGCAGTGGAGAGCTAAAACTAAAAGGGTTCACTGATTCTAGTTTCCAGTCTGATAAAGACGACTCTAAGTCCATGTCTGGATATATATTCATCTTGAATGGGGGATCAGTTAGTTGGAAAAGTTCCAAACAAGAAATGACTGCAGACTCCACCACTGAAGCTGAATATATTGCCGCATCTGATGCAACAAAAGAGGCTGTTTGGATACGAAACTACATCCAAGGGTTGGGTGTAGTTCCATCTGTTGTTGATTGATGAACGTTAAAAATGTATAATTATTTTAGGCTTATATTATTATTTTACCTTATTAATATTATTAATAAAATGAATTTATAGTATTATTAATATGTTAGGAATAAAATAGGAAATCAACATAGAATTGTATTTGGAAGCAATTTTTAGTGCAGGTTTGGATCAACGAGCATAGCTTTCATTTCCGACATGATTTTGGGATGATTCTTGAAGATATGGATTCACAATCCATTCATTTACAAGTTTTCAGAGAGATTGAAACCAAAAATCAAAGTTTGGAATGATATTTTCTTGGATAAAAAAATTCATCATAAAATGAGGATTGAAGGGTGCTCATTTAATTTCCAGACTTGACCAAGTTTGGTATTTTGGACATAACTCGAAAAATACAAGGTGTTTGTATCTGAAATTTTTACTGAGTATGTACAAATCATAGAGCTACAACATTGATGAAGACCCCAAAGTCAGATTTGTATTGGATGAATTTATAAAAAATCCAAGAGGCTGCTGCACTAGTCAATCCCGTATGCCAACCACATCTCAATTATTCAACCATATCTTGGCCCATGGTTGTTCAAATTCAATGAAATCAGTTGGAAATTCAAGCCAACTCATGTGATAATTGATTTATGGAAGAAAATTGAGCAAAGATGGCTGATATCATGGACAAAATGACCAGTCAAAGAAGGTGGCAAAGTTGGTGTTGATTTCCTTATTTTCTTACTTGTAATAAAAATAAAGAAAAAAATAATTGTAAATTGATTTTTAGTTGGCTATAAATAGAGGTCATTAGCATTAGCCAATAGCAAGTTTTATGTAGAGAAAGTTAGAGTTACAAAGTTCAAAAGAATTTTTCTTTCTTGCTTTTCTTAAATTATAGTAAGATTTCTAGTATTTTATAAAATGTTTGCTTTAGTTTTTCTTCAATCTTTTGTTTTCTCTATTTTTTCATGTTATTCTAAGTTTATTTTGTTGAGGAAATGGGGTGAAACTCTTGATGAAGGATAAGGAATGATTGTAGATTCATATTAAATTTCATTGTTTGTATCATCAATTTGTTTTTAGCTTATACATTTTTGTTTGGTGGTGTTTCTTGATTTATGTATATCTATTGGCACAACAAATACTTGGTTCCATTTAGTTAAATGTCTGGTTTTATTTCAACCGACTACTAATGTGGATACCTTGATTTGTTGTAGACAAAAGAATACATAAATACTTGATCCCATAAACAAGTATTGATGTTATAAGATAAATTCTAATTGATGATATAACATGATTACCTCATTGCATGATTTATATGTATAATATCTTCCCATTGGAACCTTCTTTGTGTATGGATTCCAATAGTGGCAATCTAAGAGGTAAGAAAATATAATCATTCCTTTATCCGAAATCAAGAGTGGATCCCTAATCCTCAACATTTCTATTAATTAAATTTCTTGTAACTAAAAAAAAATATTCTTACTAGTAAAAAAAAAAACCATTTACTCATCCTTTAAATAAGAAATATCCTGTAAACTTCCATCAACTTCCTCAGGATCGACCTCGGACTCCCGAGAAATTTATTACTTGAGAAAACCTGCACTTGGGTTTGCAACCTTAAAGTTGTACCAAGTTTTTTGGCGTCGTTCTTTGGGAAGGCAAGGTAGGTTTCCAGTTTGTATATATATCACTTTGTAAATATTGTGTGTTTATATGCTTACATGGTGTCGTAGTCAAATTCTCGCCGTTTAATTAGATATAATTCAGAAAATTTCATAAAAATTTTGATTCACCTCCACACACACCAATTATGGTGAAGAAGTAATTGTTCAAAATGAGATGGAAAGAGTGGAAAATCAAGAAGTGCATAATATGCGTTATTATTTGCAACCTCCTCGAAATTCTACTCCTTCTTGTTTCATTTTTCCACTAAATGCAAACAACTTTCGATTTAAGCCAGGATGATACCTTTACTTCCTAATTTTCATGGTATGGATTAAAAGCCCATATTTACATTTAAAGGAATTTGAAGAAGTATGTGCCACATTTGATGATCAAAATTGCACGATTGAAATTGTTAAGCTCAAATTATTTCCTTTTTCTTTAAAAGATAAAGCAAAAACTTGGCTTAGCTCGTTAAAACCTAGATCAATTGGTACATGGCAAGAAATGCAAACCGAATTTACAAAAAATTCTTTCCAACTCATAAAACAAATTCTTTGAAAAGACAAATTCAAATTTTTCTCAAAATCCTAAAGATGTTTTCTTTGAATGTTGGGAAAAATTTAAAGAGTTGTTGAATTCTGCCCACATCATGGTTTTGAAAATTGGTGTATAATCGCTTCTTTTATGAAGGTTTAAATCCACGAAACTAAGCAATTTATTGAATCAATGTGTAACGGTCAATTTCTTGATAAAGAACCCGATGAAGCGCTAGAATATCTTGACTATTTGGCGTAAAAATTCTCAATCTTGGCATAGTGTTGATGAAAATAAAGGAAAACTCAATCTTACTCAAGAAGATAGTTTAAGTGCTAGACTTGCACTTTTGGCTAAAAAGAATCGATGACATGGAAGCTAAAAAAGTAAAAGAAGTTAAATGCTGTGCAAGATAAGAAAGTTTGTGAAATTTGTGGACTTAAAGAACACTCAACTAATGATTGTCCTCACATTCTGTTGAAGCAAATGTCATGAATGGATTTAGAAAACCTTTTCAATCTCCATATTCTGAAACCTACAATCCACAATGGAGAAATCATCCTAATTTCGGTTGGCGTGATAATAATCAAGCTCAACCAATAAATTCACAAAAGCCACCAAATTTTCCTTCATATCCATCTCCACATGTAAAATCAATTGAGGAGACTTTGCAAACATTTATGAATGAACAAACAAACATCAATAATAAAACTTCTCGGCTATCAATGAGATCAAGAACTCACTTTCAACACTCACGGCTTCTTTGCGAATTCAAGAAAAGGGTAAGTTTCTGCTCAACCTCAACCTAATCCTTCTACGCGGTGTTGTGCTTCTACTTGGTGAAAATCCGAGAAATGAGGCCAATTCAGTCACAACACTTGAAGTGGAAAAATTGTTGATAAAACAATTCATCCTAAGAAAGTTCTAAATTCATCTTGAAATGAATAATGAAAATTGTGATGATGAAGAAGGTAAGTTGAATAAATGTAAGTTTGAAAATGATGAAACATATTCACCTCCTCCCTTTTTCCTCAAAGATTGCAACCAACTCAAAAATTGAACTCAAATTCTGAAATTTTGAGCTTTTAAACAAGTCAAAATTAACATTCCTTTGTTGGATGCAATCAAACAAGTCCCACCTTATGCAAAATTTTTGAAAGATTTGTGCACAATTAAAAGAAAACATCATGTGAAGAAAAAGCATTTTTAATCGAAAGTGTGAGTTCAATTATACAACAATTTGCTCCACCTAAGTACAAAGATCCAGTGTCCAACAATTTCATGCATTATAGGAGACACTAGAATTGAACGCGCTTTACTTGATCTTGGTGCTAGCGTAAATCTTCTACCTTTTTCGATCTATGAACAACTAGGTTTGGGTGAACTTAAAGAAACTCCAATTGTACTCCAACTAGGCGATCGATCAATTAAAATTCCAAAAGGAATAGTAGAAGATGTGTTGGTACAAATTGACAAGTTTTATTTTCCGTTGATTTCATTGTTTTGGATACTCACCGGTTATAGATGAAAAAACACAAATTCTGTCATTTTAGGTCGTCCATTTCTTGCAACTTCAAATGCATTGATTAACTGTAGAAATGGTATTTTGAAATTATCTTTTGGAAATATGACTTTGGAATTAAATATGTTCAATGTTTGCAAACAACTGCGATGATCTTGAACTACATGAAGTTGATTTAATTGAAGAAATTGTTCACGAAAATTTCACTTGTCAATAATTCTTTTGAATTCTTTTGAAACATGTTTTGAAAATGAGAGAGTTTGTGATATGAAATGTTTTGATGTCTCCAATGGATTTTTACAAACACTAGAAAACCATTTTTGGAAACCAAAAATTGAAGAGTTATCATCATCGAAGTGCAACCTATTCCTTCAAGCATAAAAGCTCCAAAAATTGATTTGAAACCTTTACCATCGATTTGAAATACTCTTTTCTTGGTGAGAGTGAAACTTTGCACTGTAATAATTTCTTCCAAACTTGATGCATATCGGGAAAGTAAGTTGATCGAGATTTTGAAAATGCATAAAAATGCCTTAGGGTGGACCATTCTTTGATATTAAAGGTATTAGTCCTCCGATTTGCACACATAATATTTATTTAGAGGAAAATGCAAAACCATCTAGAGAAATGCAAACAAGACTAAATCCTAATATGAAAGAAATAGTGAGGAATGAAATTATTAAACTCTTAGATAATGAAATAATTTATCCTATTTACGACGACAAAATGGGTAAGTCCTATTCATGTTGTCTTAGAAGAAGTCTGGGGTTACAAATGGTTAAAAATGAAAATAATGAATCGATTCCAACTAGAACCATTCTTGGTTGGCGTGTGTGCATTGACTACGAAACTTAACTCGATTACCGAAAGGATCATTTTCCATTACCTTTTATGGATCAAATTTTAGAAAGAGTTGCGTCATAAATTCTATTGTTTCTTAGATGGATATTCGGATATAATCAAATTGAAATTGCACTTGAAGATCAAGAGAAAACAACTTTTACATGTCCTTTTGGTACATTTGCATATAGAAGGATGCCTTTTGGATTATGTAATGCACCAGCTACATTCCAACGATGCATGCTTAGCATTTTTAGTGACATGGTTGAACGTTTTCTTGAAGTCTTTATGGATGATTTTTCAGTTTTTGGTGAATCATTTGAAGATTGTTTGTTAAACTTAGAAAAGGTTTTGATCAGGTGTGAAGAAAAGAACCTTGTGCTTAATTGGGAAAAATGTCATTTTATGGTAACAACTGGTATTGTTCTTGGACACATTATTTCAGTAAGAGGTATTGAGGTTGATAAATCCAAAGTGGAATTAATTGCCAATTTACCTGTACCAAAATCTGTGAAGGAGGTAAGATCATTTTTAGGGCATGCAGGTTTTTACAGAAGATTTATCAAAGACTTTAGTATAATTTCTAAACCATTGTGTAATCTTCTTACAAAAGATGTTAGTTTTGAATGGACTGAAAATTGTGAAAAAGCTTTTGTCAAACTTAAAAATATGCTTACATCTGCCCCTATAATCCAACCTCCTGATTGGACTTTACCTTTTGAAATAATGTGTGATGCTAGTGACTATGCCGTTGGAGCTGTTTTAGGGCAAAGAAAAGAAAAGAAACCATATGTGATATATTATGCAAGTAAAACTTTGAATGGTGCTCAAATCAATTATTCAACCACTGAAAAAGAATTACTTGCTGTGGTATTTGCATTGGAAAAATTTCGATCATATCTTGTTGGTTCACCAATTGTCGTTTTCAGTGATCATGCAGCTTTGAAATATCTTTTGTCAAAAAAGGATTCCAAACCAAGATTGATTAGGTGGATTCTCTTACTCCAAGAGTTTAATATTACCATTCGTGATAAGAAAGGTGTAGAAAACGTGGTAGGCGATCATTTATCAAGACTTATTTGTGATGATTCATTTCAAACTCCACCTATCAATGATACTTTTCCCGATGAACAACTATTCAATGTTACTCAGTAGTACCTTGGTTTTGCGATATTGTTAATTTTCTTGTGACAGAATGATGCCATCAAATTGGAATTCACAAGATAAAAAGAAGTTTTTGAATGAGGTAAAAAAGTTTTACTGGGACGATCCCTACCTTTTCAAATATTGTCCAGATCAAATCTTTCGTAGATGTGTACCCGACAATGAGGTAGGTAGCATTATTCAATTTTGTCATTCTGAAGCATGTGGTGGTCACTTTTCAAAGAAAGAAAACCAAAGGCAAAGATCTTACAATGTGGATTTTATTGGCCAAACCTTTTCAAAGATACTTACGCTTTTTGCAAAAGTTGTGAAAATTGTCAAAAGTTAGGATCAATTTCAAAACGAAACATGATGCCTTTGAATCCTATTTTGGTGATTGAAATATTTGACTGTTGGGGTATTGATTTTATGGGGCCATTTCGAGATCATTTGGTTTTATTTACATTTTAGTCGCAATAGATTATGTTTCAAAATGGATCGAGGCAATTCCTTGTCGAAACAATGATCATAAAATGTGATAAAATTTCTAAAAGAAAATATTTTGAGTCGATTTGGAATTCCTCGAGTCATTATTAGTGATGGGGAACACATTTTTGCAACAAAGTTTTTGCATCTTTAATGAAAAATATGGAATCACACATAAAGTTGCAACCCCTTATCACCCACGACAAATGGGCGGAGTTGAACTTGCAAATAGGGAGATAAAACAAATATTAGAAAAAAGCGTTAACCCGAATCGTAAAGATTGGTCTTTTAGACTTATCGACGCACTTTGGGCATACTGAATCGCTTTTAAAACATCATTGGGAATGTCTCCTTATAGAATAGTTTATGGAAAACCTTGCCATTTACCGGTGGAACTTGGACATAAAGCTTATTGGGCAATTAAAATGTTTAACTTCAATCTTGACGATGCTTGAAATTGAGAAAATTGCAAATCAATGAGCTTGAAGAATTAAGAAATGATGCATACGAGAATTCAAAAATTCATAAAGCAAGAATCAAAGAATTTCATGATAATAAAATTACAAGAAAAACATTTGAGATTGGTCAAAAGGTTTTGCTTTATAATTCAAGATTGCATTTATTTCTGGAAAATTAAGGTCAAGGTGGAGTGGTCCTTTTATTGTGAAAAATATATATCCGTATGGAGTCATTGACATTGAGAATCCTAGAAATGGTAATGTATTCAAAGTTAATGGACAAAGACTTAAACTGTTTCTAGAAAATCAATTCCTTCCGGAGGAAGTTCTTTTTCTTTATAATCCTTGTTATAATTAGTGAATATATTTGTTTCTTATAAATGTGTGTGTTTTGTAGTGTTTAATTATTTATTTTCCGGTTAAATGGCGGATAACGGTACTCGTGACGATTAAGTCGGACTCATCGTTTCCCACAAACACCGATATTTGTACATAATTTTGTTTTCTCATTCTCTTTCATTTAGATTTAAAAAAATGGATAAAAGAATTCCCCCACTCTCAAAAAGCGATTTGATTTTCTTTCTACAAATGAAAATTTGAAAATATACAAAGCCAGGCTAGAAAGGTTAAGAATGTTTATGAATAAAGGCATTCCAGAAGATGTACGTTGGATAATTGAAGCAAAGGTAAGATTAGCAGGAGAATTTTCATTTTCTCCTACTAAATGCTTGCCTGGTCTTGGAAAAAGTTCATATTCAAAAAAACGAAGGGCCAAAAGACTACAAGTGTGTCACAAATGTGCTCGATGGACTTGTGACACAAGATGTCGTTCTTTAGGTATGGTTTCAAATCGAGAGGACAAAATTCAATTCATAAAGGATGGACTGAGTAAGGAGTCTTTAGATAACATTCTATGGACTTTTGATACGCATCCTTGTGCATTTGTGCATCGTGAAATTCTCCGATTATGGCTCCAATTTCGAGAAGAACGTGATCTTTGTCTTGGGAATCTGACGTTAAAAGACCCTGTTTGCCAATTTATAAGAAAATTGGATGGGAAGCATATCCCGACCCATAGAGGGCGTTTAAGCCGTTTCGGACGTAAAACCGAGAGGAAGATGTGAGCCACAATCACAACTACTTTTCTGCTCCTTCACATGTTAGCATTTTTTTTTTTTGACTTTATTGTCTTTATTTTCA
Organism: Rehmannia glutinosa; assembly: GCA_016081115.2. Taxonomy (NCBI): domain Eukaryota; kingdom Viridiplantae; phylum Streptophyta; class Magnoliopsida; order Lamiales; family Orobanchaceae; genus Rehmannia; species Rehmannia glutinosa. The sequence goes on along the minus strand of JABTTQ020001454.1, from coordinate 518,450 downwards.
AACTTTTTGACAAAATAAAAGTTCCAATAATCACATTCTTGTTGCATTCCCCTGTTCATACCTCAATAAATAGCGTTGCATTCACCCTTTCTTTTACATCATTCGATTATATCGAAAAAAAAAAGGAGAGAAAAAAAATGGAGAGTTCTTCTTCCCGTAGAATTAACAGTGTTCTTTGTGATTCTCGTGGTGCAAATCCGGGAAAGACATTGTTTTCTTGAGGCGGTGATAATCTCGGTAAAGTTTTAGCGAGAAAACACATTAACTTAGTATACGGGGAGGTAGTTTTGGGTTAATGGGCGTGTTCTTTGGTTCTCGCCTTTTTTGGGAGGAGTCGAGTCTTAGGAGTTATCCCGAAACCTTTAGTTGTCCGACAAATCACCGGGCAAACCATTGGAGATGAGTTAAGAGTATCAAACATGCAAGACGAATGGTGAATATGATGCATAATGCGGATGCCTTTATCACCTTACCTGGTGGTTTTGGTACACTGGAGGAGTTATTCCAAGTGATCTCCTGGGCACAACTCAACATTCACCGGGCCTATAGGTATTCTTAATGTTAATGGTTTCTTTGATGGTTTATTGTCTTTTTTAGATTTTGCCGTCGAGAAAGGTTTTATTTCACCGTCCCAGGCGATTTAATCATAATTTGTGCAACAACACCAAGTGAACTAATCGATCAACTCCAAGCATTTGTTCTTGAACCGAATCATCCAAAAGCTCATGTTGTTTGGTCGGAGGATAGAAGTAAAAAACGCAAATTGGATTTGTCTCTGGACGTTGTGAGATTTATCTTTCACGGGTATAATTACTCTTGTGTTCTTCTACTTTCATTTCAAAAAGCCATACATCGGTAATATCTTTTAAACCTTACTTTCCTATTTATTTTTGACATTGAGGACAATGTTTTAGATAAGTCAAAGGGATAATTGATATTATTTTTTTCCTAATTTACAATGTGTGATTTTGAAAATTGAAAATTAAAATAAAAAACAACACTGATGGCAGAGTAAAGAATGTCAGTTTGATATTCTTGAGACGCATCCCTATTTTTATTATCTTTCTAGTAATTCCCTTTTCAAAACATGGCATGTTGTGAATTTTTTTTTTTTTTTAAAAAAAAAAAATTGTGAATTGTCAAAACATGAAAATAGTCTTATTGTTGAATTCAACGATGCTATCTTGATTAAATTGAAAAAAAAAACTACAAAAAAAAAAAAGAAAAGAAAGTGTTTTGTGCACATTCTAAGTTTTGTGGAAAGATTGGTTGTGATACATATAACTGAAAGTTTGATCATGATAAAGTATTTTATTTTTAATATTCACACATCTTTTGTGAATGAGTGGTGAGTTTGAGAAAACAAGCATTCCGAACTTTAATTGGTCGTTTGAAATGGTTATGTTGTGAATTGAAATACTTAAATATTCTACCTTACATGTGGAGAAATGATTTGGTTAACACCCACATTGTCAATTTACTTAAAAAATACTCTATTACATAATTTGTGATGAGTATTCTTCATTGTTATGTTATCATTGTTAGTCATGTTGTAAAAATACTCCATTACATAATTTGTGATGAGTATTGTTCATAGTTAGTGATGTTGTAAAAAAAAAAAAAAAGAAAAAAAAGAAAAAAAAAAAAAAAAAAGAAAAAAAAAGAAAAAAAGAAAAAAATATATAAAAAATATTATCATTTTGTTTGCAGTTCTAAACCAATGAAATTTCGAGACATAATTTGGTATGAAAAAAATTAGGTGTTTCAAATTTTATAACTACCTATCTTATGCTCAATTTTAGTTTGAATGCTTGTCCTAAATCATATTGGCCATTTCCTTGAGAGTTTTGACTGTTTTCCAACTCCAAGAGTGAACACCTCGCCAATTTACACAACAAACACTAACCTGTGAGGATATGGAGTTGAGACTTTTTCATGATCAAGTTTGAAGTTAATGTATTTTGGTTTGTGAAATGAAACGGTGGTTTTGTGCATATATACACAATATTTCTTCTCTAAAAAATAATATAAAAAAATTATAATATTTATTCTTGATAGCATCTATGATGACTGACCATAAACTTTTTGATTGTTAGACTATTTCATAAAGTTTTTTTAAAAAAAAATGATCAACGTGCCATATTCATCAAATTTCTTTTGTATTATTTTATGCTTTAATTACTAGGGACTAGTAATAAGCTGGTTGGGGGGTGTGATGAACGTTAAAAATGTATAATTATTTTAGGCTTATATTATTATTTTACCTTATTAATATTATTAATAAAATGAATTTATAGTATTATTAATATGTTAGGAATAAAATAGGAAATCAACATAGAATTGTATTTGGAAGCAATTTTTAGTGCAGGTTTGGATCAACGAGCATAGCTTTCATTTCCGACATGATTTTGGGATGATTCTTGAAGATATGGATTCACAATCCATTCATTTACAAGTTTTCAGAGAGATTGAAACCAAAAATCAAAGTTTGGAATGATATTTTCTTGGATAAAAAAATTCATCATAAAATGAGGATTGAAGGGTGCTCATTTAATTTCCAGACTTGACCAAGTTTGGTATTTTGGACATAACTCGAAAAATACAAGGTGTTTGTATCTGAAATTTTTACTGAGTATGTACAAATCATAGAGCTACAACATTGATGAAGACCCCAAAGTCAGATTTGTATTGGATGAATTTATAAAAATCCAAGAGGCTGCTGCACTAGTCAATCCCGTATGCCAACCACATCTCAATTATTCAACCATATCTTGGCCCATGGTTGTTCAAATTCAATGAAATCAGTTGGAAATTCAAGCCAACTCATGTGATAATTGATTTATGGAAGAAAATTGAGCAAAGATGGCTGATATCATGGACAAAATGACCAGTCAAAGAAGGTGGCAAAGTTGGTGTTGATTTCCTTATTTTCTTACTTGTAATAAAAATAAAGAAAAAAATAATTGTAAATTGATTTTTAGTTGGCTATAAATAGAGGTCATTAGCATTAGCCAATAGCAAGTTTTATGTAGAGAAAGTTAGAGTTACAAAGTTCAAAAGAATTTTTCTTTCTTGCTTTTCTTAAATTATAGTAAGATTTCTAGTATTTTATAAAATGTTTGCTTTAGTTTTTCTTCAATCTTTTGTTTTCTCTATTTTTTTCATGTTATTCTAAGTTTATTTTGTTGAGGAAATGGGGTGAAACTCTTGATGAAGGATAAGGAATGATTGTAGATTCATATTAAATTTCATTGTTTGTATCATCAATTTGTTTTTAGCTTATACATTTTTGTTTGGTGGTGTTTCTTGATTTATGTATATCTATTGGCACAACAAATACTTGGTTCCATTTAGTTAAATGTCTGGTTTTATTTCAACCGACTACTAATGTGGATACCTTGATTTGTTGTAGACAAAAGAATACATAAATACTTGATCCCATAAACAAGTATTGATGTTATAAGATAAATTCTAATTGATGATATAACATGATTACCTCATTGCATGATTTATATGTATAATATCTTCCCATTGGAACCTTCTTTGTGTATGGATTCCAATAGTGGCAATCTAAGAGGTAAGAAAATATAATCATTCCTTTATCCGAAATCAAGAGTGGATCCCTAATCCTCAACATTTCTATTAATTAAATTTCTTGTAACTAAAAAAAAATATTCTTACTAGTAAAAAAAAAAACCATTTACTCATCCTTTAAATAAGAAATATCCTGTAAACTTCCATCAACTTCCCTGTGGATCGACCTCGGACTCCCGAGAAATTTATTACTTGAGAAAACCTGCACTTGGGTTTGCAACCTTAAAGTTGTACCATTGATCCAATAATGATTTATTGTGACAACAACTGTGCTATACCGCAAGCAAAAGAGCCAAGATCTCATCAAAGATCCAAGCATATAATGAGACGATACCACCTGATCAGAGAGATCATTGGTAGAGGCGATGTTGTTGTGGATCGAGTTGCATCAGCAGAAAATATAGCAGACCCGCTAATTAAGCCCTTATCACAAAAAGTATTTGATGGACATCTCGAAAAGATGGGCGTAAGATACATGGGCAATTGGAACTAGGGCAAGTGGGAGATTGTTAAGAGTAGAATGCCCGGCGTTCTAATTAGATTGAATTTTATTCTACTTGTAAAACAATTTTATTGGAAATTATAATAATATAAAGGCATTTCTTTATCTATGTTCTTTTGTATTTATCACATATTTGCACATATAATAAAATCCTTAGATCAGTTTAAGCTATGAGGCATGGTCGCGCATTTGATGGCGATCATGGAACATGCCTTTAAGGCTTTGATCTTAAATTTGTTCCAAGTCGATGGGTTTTTCAAGATAGGACATTAAATAACCCCGTAAGACTTGTACATATTGTGCATGCTCATGAGACGAAGATGTTGCATTCCATTAACATCAGTGTTAAGACACTAATGCACATATGTGGGGGCTTGTTAGCGAACAAGTTCACTGAACATGACCAAATGAAAATTCTTAGATAGAAACTTTGATTGTCGAATAAGAATTTTTATATTGCAATAGTACATGATTAATCCTCGTACTTGAGGCACGACTATGCCTTGTGTATATCCTACAATACTTTGATTTATCTTTTGATTGCTTGACAATCACAAAGAGGTATTTTGGGTATTGCAGTGATATGCATGAAGGTTTGTGTGTGGCCAACATAGAATTCGACACTTGTCATTTAATAAGGGAATTTCCTGTGTTTTCATAGTTTGTGGTTCAAAGACCTTGGCCAAGGCACGATGAATTTGATTCATAAGAGAATCACAAGTACTTGAAATGGAATCACAGTTATTAAATCAATTGGGTTCGACTTATAAATCTATGCCAAGATTTAATCGGGAAATTAGTTGTCGAAAGGATCATACATGTATGCAATTGCAATTGAAATAGGTTACTAGCTATTTCACATCATACTAGGTTATCATTCTACTTGCTAGGTGTTACCATGATTTGTAGGTTCTTGAAATTAAAGTGGTAATTTCTAGTATATTTTTTAATTGGATTAATAAATAGAATAAGTTATTGTTATTTGAAAGTTGCAAAAGTTGTATGCCTACTACTAGTGTTAGTCATGAACCTAAAAGGGTCACACATAATTTTGGATGTTGACATTTTGAGATGGAAAAATCCAATGGTTGGATGCACTTAATTGATATAGATTAATTAATTGGGTTTTAATTTAATTTAATTGTGGAATTAAATATTTAATTAAATAATTTGATTATCTAATTAAATCTAATTTGATTAGAGAACCAAATAATTGGAATAGAATGAATTAATCAATATTTGAATTAATTAATTGAAATTTAAATTAATTAATTATTAGAATTAATTAATTGGACTTTAAAGTCCAATCCCATACCATAATCTAGTAGGCCTAGTTGTAGAAGCCCACTAGATAATTGAAGAGAAATAAATAAATGAGATTTATTTTAATAAATGAGAAATATATATATATATATACACATATTTATAATGAAGAGAGATTAAAAAAAACAAAAAAATCATTAATCCAACTTTGAAAAACACATGCAGCATATTAGCTAGCATATGTAGTAGGTGGCGTCCACTTATTTGAGCCACACAATCAATTTTTGTTTTTGTTGACAAAGTTGGTTTAATGTAGGGGTGTCAATTTCGGACCCGACACGCAAATCCCGACACGAACCTAACACGAAATTAATGGGTATGGGTCCAGGCTTCATGGGTCCGGGTCGAAAATGGGTCGAACTGAATAACCCGCCAATTAAACAGTGGTCGGGTTGACCTACCTCACCCATTTAACCCGTATAACCCGTTTGTGAATTTAAAAGAAAATTAAATAAATAATTAATTATAAGAAAAAATAATAAACAAGACACATCCTTAACACTTAAATGATAAAACCTCCTTAATTATGTATTTATTATTGTTATGCATGTTTTTTTTTAATATTGTCCTTAAAATATGATCAGTGTGTTATGTTATTTATGCAGTTATGTTATTTCTTATTGTATGTTGTGAATTATTATGTTTTTTTATTGATTGAATAGTGTATGATAGTTATTGATTTTAAAAAATAAATTTATTCAGTTAAAATTATTAAATATATATGAAAATAATTTTATTAGATGGGTTATGCGGGTCGGGTCCGGGTTACCTGTGAAATAAGCAGGTCGGGTCCGGGTTCAAGATTCTGACACGAATAATTAAACAGGTCGGGTCCGGGTCGTCTGTTTCTGACACGCGAACCTGCGAACCCGGACCCACGAACCCGGACCCAACCCAAATTGACACCCCTAGTTTAATGGCTATTAAATGGACACTTTTTCTTTTTTAATAAAAAAGGTTGCATTGAGCCAACCAATTATCATTCTTAGTGATTAAACAAGTTTTAGTCTTGTGCAATGATAAGAAACAAAGGCCTTGTTTGTTTATGTTTTCAAGGCCTAATTTTCAATTTCCAACTATTCATAGAAATGAAATCATGTTTGTTTCTAAAATTTTCAATGGAAATCATCATTTCCACTTTCCACTTTTCACATAAAACATCATCTCAAACCTACAATTTCAATTATCAACCATATACACTACCCTACATCACTTATCAATCACTATTCTTATTATTTTAATCCAATTATATATGTGGGACCCTCAATTACCAACTTTATCTACTTAAAATACTACTATATATATCCAATGGGACCCACTAGCCTACAATATTACAAATATAATATTATATATTCAATTAAAATATTCAACCACTATCAACTTTTCAAATTATTATATTCATAAAATACTATTTCAAAACTACTTAACCAAACATAATCTCATTTCCAAACCTACATAAAACTCATTCTCATTCACTTATCCAAACATAATTCCAATTTTCACACGAAAACCAATAAATTCTGAAAATTCATTTTCCAACACTAGAAACTAGAAATAGTCCATGGAAACATAACCATACAAGCCCAAAGTTTTCATCCTTTGTAAAAAATTAGAAAGAGAGCAGACGGTTTGGACAAGAATGAGAAATGTGGGTTTAGCTTCTTAACATTTATTTTGTACTCTTGTTCTAAGCTCTCTCACTCTCTCTTCAATATACACCACTATTTTCTCCTCAAAAATTTTAGTAGAGAATAATTAACCAATAATTATTCATCTACAAAATTTAAACAATAGTTGATTGTTGGAATTAAATTCTATTCGGTTTTTCAATTTTGAAAACGCAGTAAACTCTACTAGCGAAGAATTTATCCCGGTGTCACAACCAAGAGGTGGACTCAATTAGAGGGAAGACGCTTGAATCTCTAGTGGCGAGTTTACGAGGATTTACCCTGCTGTGAGGAATTTGGATTACTTCTACATCTTCAAAAGGAAGCATTTTAGGTAAGATCCTAAACCTTATCTTACCACTTGTATAAACGCGCGATCGTTAAATCGCTACGAGAATCGGGGGCTTTATTTTTATGTATAATTGTATGTATGATTTAAATTTTAAATTTCGGATGCGTTTAGTCCCGCGATATAGCGAACACAACAGTGGTATCAGAGCCACGGTTTCGCGTTTATACAAGTTATGTTTCTATTTTGTTAAGCATGTTTTAATGGTTAAGATGTGTTTAATAGATTGTTTTATGTGCGATGTAATTGTTTGATATGATTTATATTTGGGATAATATTAAATTAGATTTATTCTTTTTATTTAAAAAAACAAAAAAATCACCGTCTCGAAGAATTTCTAATCCGGCGTGATTATGCAATCTCCGAAAACTGTTTTGATTAAGATATGAAATGTAATCTGCATATTCAGTAGACTAATTCTGCAAACAAAAAATTTCACTTTTTGATTTGTTTTTAAACAAAGCTTGAGATTTAGTCTTTGTATCATTATTAAATTACATATGCAGACAAATGATTGGTAGATTCATTATTACCTTGATCTCTTGGGTTATATTTTAATTTACAGTGATTCATATATTTTTGGCAAATATTCGTGATTTTGATTTATTCTGTTTTTGGAATTAAATTGTTTAATTTCAAAATTAATAAAAATGGTGTTTTATGAATAATCAAAATAAGTTTTATCCCAAATTAAATCGGCACATAAAACTTAGTAAATTTAAATGCTTTAAATTCATGTGATGGATGTTTTTGTATGATTTATTTAGAGATGATCATGAACCTAAGACCAATGTGATTGGATGTATTTTATTTCTTTGGGTTTTTTGGGCCTGTGAGCCTCTTATTCAATTATTTGTAAGTTATTTAAATTTTCGCATTGAGAGTAAATTAGGTGGTGAGGTTTTCCATTTATTGTAATTAGAGGACGTTCGATGCGAAAGGCCCACGCTTGTGTGGATATATTTTTACAAATGTAATAGAATAGGAGAATCAAGGCCCATGCATGTATGTGTATATTAATGAAATGTAATAGAAATAGTTCTATTTATTTTGACCCTTAGATTGACCACAGACCCATTTTTGGCTCAAATGGGTCGCATAGGTTGGTCATGATCATCCCACCGTTTTTTGCATAGGATGTGTGCTAGATTTATTTAATGCTTTTCGCTTGCGCTCATATGATGAATTGCGTTAAATAAAAACCAATCTAGTAATTAAGTTGATGAGATCTTTGAAAGTTTAAAACCCCAAGGGCCTGTTTGTTTATGTTTCCATGGTCCATTTCCAGTTTCTGGAGTTGGAAATAGAATTTTGAGAATTTATTGGTTTTCGTGTGGAAATTGATGAATTGAAATGTGTTTTATGTAGGGTTGGAAATGAGATTGTGTTTGGTTTGAGTAGTTTTGAAATATTATTTTATGTATATAATAATTGAAAAGTTGGTAGTGGTGGGGTCCACTTCAATATTTTAATTTGAATATATAATATTATATTTGTAAGATTATAGTTGGTGGGTCCCATTATATAGTTATAATTTAAAAATAGTAATATTTTAAGTAGATAAAATTGATAATGGTGGGTCCCACATATATAGTTGGGTTAAAATATGAAAATAGTGATTGATAAGTAATGATGAGTGATGTAGGGTAGTGTATAGGTTTGAGAATAGAAATTATAGGTTTGAGATGTTGTTTTATGTAAAAAATAGAAAATAAAAATGATGATTTCCATTGGAAATTTTATGAACAAACATGATTCCACTTTTATGTATAGTTGGAAACTGGAAAGAGGCCATTGGAAACATAAACAAACAAGGCCTTTTGAAACTTAAAAAGGAATTTAATTTAAGTTAATTCCATATCAAACAAAACGGACAAGATAGGTAGGACTCATCGTTCCATGCCTTCCATCAAAGGTAGACGACATGACGATGCTACCACACTTGGTCACTGGCCACGAGTCGTGGAGTGATTTTATGTTGGAAAGCTGTGATATCTACCAAGCATTGAGATACTCGTGGGATGGACTCGTCTTTATGTTGGCCACGAGTCATGGAACATCTTGATGCTCCATCTACACGAAGGTTTGATGGGTTATGTTTGACGCTTAGTACCATATAGGCTCATAAAATTGGGGTATATGGAAAAACGTGAGGCAAAATAATTTTGAGGGTTGTATAAATGATACAATTGTCAAAGAGTTGACTACTAATAGAAATATCTCATGGGCTCATAAAATTAGGGTATGAAATATTTTCTGTTGGGCTTCAAGCCCATTAAGAAAATTAGATTTTCCGAATTTTATTTGGGGTTAATAAAATTTGAATAAAATAGTGGGAGACATTTAATATTAAAGACCTTATATTGAATGAATATATTTTTCATAGTTTACTCATTTTCTGCTTCGTTTATTTTTGAAGATAACTCTACTAAAAATGGCTAAGAATCTACTAGGATCCATACTTGAGCAAAACAAATTAATTGGCCCAAACTTTATCGATTGGATGAGAAACCTAAAAATTGTGCTTCAGTCTGAGAAGAGGGCTTATGTACTTGACCAAGCACCTCCTCCACCTCCTGAAGATATTACATCAGATGCCTATGGAGAATACCTTCGTCATGTTGATGACAATCTCCAGGCTCGGTGTTATATGTTGGCATCAATGTCAAATGAGCTTTAAAGGCAGAATGAAGGTCTAGAAACTGCTAGTGAGATTCTTCTCCATCTACAAGAGTTGTACGGTGAGAGAACGCGACAAATAAGATATCAGATATCAAATGAGCTTTTCAGATGTCGTATGACTGAGGGCTTTTCAGTCCAAGACCATGGGCTGAAGATGATAGCGCTCATTGAAAGGCTTACGTCCCTTGGAGTCATTATGGACAATGAACTCTATGTAGACCTTTTGTTGCAATCTCTGCCTCCCTCATTTGACACATTTGTTGTCAACTTTAACATGCACTCCCTCATTGAAAGACTAGTCTCCCTGAATTGGTGAACATGTTAAAGACGGCTGAATCTACTATCAAAAAGGATAAGCCAGTCATGCTTGTTGGATCCACTTCCGGATCAAAGGCTGCAAAGTCTAAGAAAAGGAAGTGGAAAGGAAAGGGTTCCTCTAAGCCCAACAAGAAGTCAAAGGACAATGGCAATAAAAACGTTAATTCTCAAGCCAATGACAAATGCCATTACTGTGGCAAAATGGGGCATTGGAAGAGGAATTGCAAGGAGTACCTTGCGAGTCTGAAACGTTCAGGTATATATTTTGTTGAAGTTAAATTATCACTTAATGATGCTTCTTGGGTATTGGATACCAGTTGTGGCTCACATATTTGCAATGATTTGCAGATAATGGTAAGAAGCAGGAAGCTTGATAGAAAGGAGATGGTCCTCGGATGTGGAATGGAGCAAGAGTTGCTGCATTAGCTATAGGGACTATTTATCTATCGTTGGAGAATGGTTTTAATTTGTGTTTGAACAATTGTCTTTATGTTCCTGGATATTATTAGAAATATTATCTCTGTTCTGTTTTTGACATGAGAATGTTTTAAATTTGTAATTGAGAATGGAACTTGTTCCATTTTCAAAGATTATGCACTTATATATTCCGGTTATTTGACAAATTGTTTATACGTTGTAACTCCCCATAATTCCATACTCACAATTCAACAAAATAAAAGAAAATTAGATAATCATAGTTGTAAGTCCAAGCGGCTACGATAATCTAGAGGGGGTGAATAGATTATCTCCATCTTTTCGATATTACCCTCTTTTTCGAACTGAATGCTCAAAGACAATAATAAAGGTGCGGAATGTAAACAACACACGTCGATTTATAGAGGTTCAACCCACCTAGGGCATAATCCTCTACCACCCCAGTATATCCGGGATGGATTTCAAAAAGAAAAAAGATTTATTAATTACCAAAATTTATACAACACCAACTTACAACAACACCTTGAAGAGCACCACACTCTTCTTCAACACCACCTTTGAGATTACCACAATCTCACTTGAAGATTACCACAATCTCCAACGGCACCTTGTGAAGATTACCACAATCTTCAACCTTGAAGAATACCAAATTCTTCAACACCTCAACAAGAAGATTACCACAATCTTCTTACACCTAACACCTAGATCACCCAAGTGTGTTCTTACCACAAGAACACTCACAAGGATATCTTGTGTTGAATGATAACCCAAAAATTCAAGATTACAACTCGATAATGAATTATATAATTGAGTGCAAGTGTAATCAAGAATAGCCTAGACCTCAAGGATGTGAAAGTGATAAGTTAGGCAAATTACAACAAGAATAATGACAATAGAAGACCAAGTGTTTGCTTGAGTATATCTTGTTGTGTTGTGTTGTTCTCTCTTATTGTTGTGCTTCAAATCTTCCTCTATTTATAGGAGATGATTGATACTTGATAGGCTCCTCTTGGAATCTGATATCTACAAAAAAATTGCAATTAAAATCAAGATTATAGCTGTTAGAAATCAATTCCACAATTTATGGAAAAGTTGTCTGCTGCACAACGGTTAGAATTTTGCTGTCAAACTAGACGGCGACCGGTCGCGCACTAATAAGATTTGAAAAGAACGCAGCAAAATTTCAACAGGGTAACCGGTCCAAAGGGGGGTCGACCGGTCGCCCTAGGGTGCGACCGGTCGCCCACCATGGTGACCGGTCACCCTGACCAGTTTGATAGTTCCGCGAGTTCTGTTTCAAGAAACTCGTTCCCGTGTACATTTGCGCCTCTTTGGTCGACCTGTCCGACCTCTAAATGAAATGATGTCCGATTTTTGTCGAAAATAAACCTCAAGAAATACTCCGAAAAATTCGTAAAAATATTTTAAACCGATCGGGAGTATTTAGCACAACATTAGAAATATAGTTTTGATGAAATAACACATTAACACAAAAAATGTTGTCCGATATAAATTCCAATAAATACTCCGAAAAATAGTAAAATTATTTTAGACCAATCGGGAGTATTAGGACAACATTTAGAAACATAGTTTCAATGTAAAAATCCATTGACATAAAATCATTAAAAGTGTTGTCCAATATTATCGAAAATAAACTTGAAGAAATACTCCAGAAAATATTAAAACCATTTTGAATCATTTAGGAGTATTTGGACAACCTTTAAAACCATTGTTTTGGTATAAAAACAAAATCATCAAAATCATGATAAAACCATTTATCAAACAATAGTTTTGTCACTCTTTGGCATGCTAGATTAGGTCATATTTCTGAGAAAAGAATACACAAGTTGAGACAAAAACTCAACCTTATGGGAGAGCAAAAGTTGCCAACATGTGAATTATGTCTTAAAGGAAAAATGACCAAATCACCATTTGTTGGACAAGTGGAACGAGCCAAAGATCTGTTGGATTTGATCCATATGGATATTTGTGGTCCACTAAGTGTTAGTGCACGAGGAAACTATCATAATTTCATAACTTTTACCGATGAATATTCTAGGTATGGTTATGTATACCTTATGAGGTTCAAATCTGAGGCTTTTGAAAAGTTCAAAGATTTAGATGTGAGGTGGAGAAACAAACTAGTCGTAGTGTTAAGACTCTTTGATCGGATCGAGGAGGCGAATACTTGACCACTGAGTTTCTTGATTATCTAAAAGAGAATGGTATTCTCTCACAGTGGACTCCTCCTACTACTCCACAACTCAACGGAGTTTCAGAGCGTAGAAATCGAACTTTGTTTGACATGGTTTGATCGATGATGAGTTTCACTACTTTACCTCTTTTATTCTGGGGCTATGCCTTAGAGACAGCATCATACTTATTGAATAGGGTGCCATCTAAGGTCGTTCCCAACACACGATATGAAATGTGGTGTGGTAAGATACCCTCCTACAAATACCTCAAAGTATGGGGATGTCTGCTTATGTGAAACAACAAGTGGGAGATAAGTTGGATATGCGATCCATCTTATGTAAATTCGTGGGGTATCCAAGAGAGTCTATAGGATACTATTTCTATGATCCTTTAGAACAAAAGATTTTTGTTTCGAGGAATGCTACTTTCCTTGAAGAAGAATTTCTTTCTCAGAGGAGTGGCGAAGCAGTAGAACTTGAAGAAGTTCAAGAACCACAGAATTTCCCAAATGTTGCCGCAGATAACGCACCAGCTGAAGCTGGACCATCTAAAGCACAACCTCTTCGAAAATCCATAAGGGTTTCAAAGGCGCCTGAGAGGCTAAACCTTTTATTAGAGAACAAAGAAGAGGGACTCCTTTTGGATAATGATCCAAGAAGCTATGAAAAGGCGATGTCAGACATCGACTCAAATAAATGGCAAGAAATGCAATGCGATCAAAATTGACTCCATGTACTCCAACAAGGTATGGACCTTGGTGGATCCACCACGTTGAATTGTTCCCATTGGTTGCAAATGGGTCTACAAGCGGAAGCTTGGAGTAGATGGAGAGGTGGCGACCTTTAAAGCACGTTTAATTGCAAAAGGTTATACTCAAAAGCAAGGAGTTGATTATGATGAGACCTTATCACCAGTAGCGATGCTTAAATCCATTCGGATCTTGCTGGCCATATCAGCGAATTATGACTATGAGATATGGCAAATAGATGTGAAGACTTCTTTTCTTAATGGAAACATTAAAGAAGGAATCTATATGAAGCAACCAGAGGGTTTCATATCCAATGAAAGCGAGCAAAAAGTTTGTAAACTCCAGAGATCCATTTATGGACTCAAACAGGCTTCTAGGAGTTGGAACATTCGATTTGATGAAACGATCAAAACATTTGATTTTCACAAGAATCCGAATGAACCATGTGTATATAAGAAGGTTAGTGGGAGTGCAGTTGCATTTGTTGTGCTCTATGTTGATGATATTCCACTCACAACATCTATAGAGATAGATCATGAAAGATGATCGAATTATCTCAGTCCATGTACATAGACAAAGTGCTAAAAAGGTTTAGTATGGAGGAATCCAAATGAGGATACCTGCCTATGAGTCATGGTGTTTCACTTTCTAAAGTTATGTCTCCTAAGACACCTGAAGAAAGAGAAAGAATGGCTCGCATACCTTATGCATCCGCCATTGGAAGCATAATGTACGCAATGTTATGTACCAGGCCTGATGTCGCACATGCTTTGAGTGTCACGAGTAGGTATCAATCCAATCCAGGTGATGAATACTGGAAGGCCATTAAAATGGTCCTTAAGTACTTGAGAAGAACTAAGGATATGTTTTTTATATATGGCAGTGGAGAGCTAAAACTAGAAGGGTTCACTGATTCTAGTTTCCAATCTAATAAAGACGACTCTAAGTCCGTGTCTGGATATATATTCATCTTGAATGGGGGAGTAGTTAGTTGGAAAAGTTCCAAACAAGAAATGACTGCAGACTCCACCACTGAAGCTGAATATATTGCCGCATCGGATGCAGCAAAAGAGATTGATTGGATACGAAACTACATCCAAGGGTTGGGTGTAGTTCCATCTGTTGTTGATCCAATAATGATTTATTGTGACAACAATGGTGCTATAGCGCAAGCAAAAGAGCCAAGATCTCATCAAAGATCCAAGCATATAATGAGACGATACCACCTGATCAGCGAGATCATTGGTAGAGGTGATGTTGTTGTGGATCGAGTTGCTTCAGCAGAAAATGTAGCAGACCCGCTAACTAAGCCCTTATCACAAAGAGTATTTGACGGACATCTCGAAAAGATGGGCCTAAGATACATGGGCAATTGGAACTAGGGCAAGTAGGAGATTGTTAGAGTAGAATGTCTGGCGTTCCAATTAGATTGGATTTTATTCTACTTGTAGAACAATTTTATTGGAAATTATAATAATAATAATAAAGGCATTTCTTTATCTTATGTTCTTTTGCATTTATCACATATTTGCACATATGATAAAGTCCTTAGATCAATTTAAGCTATGAGGCATGGTCGCGCATTTGATGGCGATCATGGAACATGCCTCTAAGGCTTTGATCTTAAATTTGTTCCAAGTCGATGGGTTTTTCAAGATAGGACATTAAATAACACTGTAAGACTTGTACATATTGTGCATGCTCATGAGACGAGGATGTTGCATTCCATTAACATCAGTGGTAAGACACAAATGCACATATGTCGGTGCTTGTTAGCGAATAAGTTCACTGAACATGACCCAATGAAAATTCTTAGATAGAAACTTTGATTGCCGAATAAGAATTTTTATATTGCAATAGTACATGATTAATCCTCGTACTTGAGGCACGACTATGCCTTGTGTATATCCTACAATACTTTGATTTATCTTTTGATTGCTTGACAATCACAAAGACGTATTTTGGGTATTGCAGTGATATGCATGGAGGTTTGTGTGTGGCCAACATAGAATTCGACACTTGTCATTTAATAAGGGGATTTCCTGTGTTTTCATAGTTCGTGGTTCAAAGACCTTGGCTAAGGCACGATGAATTTGATTCATAAAAGAATCACAAGAACTTGAAATGGAATCACAGTTATTAAATCAATTGGGTTCGACTTATAAATCTATGCCCAAGATTTAATCGGGAAATTAGTTGTCGAAAGGATCGTACATGTATGTAATTGCAATTGAAATAGGTTTACTCGCTATTTCACCTAATACTAGGTAATCATGCTACTTGCTAGGTGTTACCATGATTTGTAGGTTCTTGAAATTAAAGAGTTAATTTCAAGTATATTTATTAATTGAATTAATAAATAAAATAAGTTATTGTTATTCGAAAGTTGCAAAAGTTGTAAGCCTACTACTAGTGTCAGTCGTGAACCTAAAAGGGTCACACATAATTTTGGATGTTGACATTTTGAGATTGAAAAAATCCAATGGTTGGATGCACTTAATTGATATAGGTTAATTAATTGTGTTTTAATTTAATTCAATTGTAGAATTAAATATTTAATTAAATAATTTGATTATTTAATTAAATCTAATTTGATTAGAGAACCAGATAATTTGAATAGAATGAATTAATAAATATTTGAATTGATTAATTGGGATTTAAATTAATTAATTAGTAGAATTAATTAATTGGGTTTTAAAGTCCAATCCTATACCGTAATCTAGTAGGCCTAATTGTAGAAGCCCACTAGATAATTGAAGAGAAATAAATAAATGAGATTTATTTTAATATATATATATATAGGGATTGGTTCAAATGAGACCAATCCCTTTAAACGTCCATGAGACCAATTATAAACCTTTGATTTAAATATTTTAATGGTTGAGATTATTTTTCTTATTTTTGGAATATAAGGGTAATATTGTATTTTCATGTATAGCAGTTATAAAAAAAAACGTTACTTCCTATTTTTTAGGAAAATACAATCTTTCCTTTTCCACCTACCCGATTTTTAGGAGGCAAAAAGCCCACTTCCAGTCAAGTCACGCCTTTTAAAATTATTCTGCATTGGGTCTCTTTTCACAATCAAAATTGCACAAGGAAACCGCCTCTTTTGAACTTATCCTTCAGAACATCAAATTTTTCGTTGTCTTCACCATTGTAGCAAGTGCTCTGCAAATGTTTTGACCGTCCTCTCCACATTCTCGTGTTCCCTGTTGCGTCCAAGTTCGTTCGGTGGTCGGAGGCTGCGATTTCGTGGAGAAGAACTAGGGTTTTGGGTTCGGTTGCTTTTCTCAATTTTCCTCAGGTATTTTCAGATTTTACCCACATCTTTCATCTTTTGTGTTTTGAAGGTAACATTGTTTATGTTTTTGCGCCCTTTTCTGTTGGATTTTGTTTTTTTGTAATCAAGGGAAAAAATTTGTATTGTTCAATTAAATATACAAGATAAAGAGGAATATAAACAAGTATATGTGTTAAGTTTTCATATACGTATCTGGTAGTTTTTTGAGTTGGGTTTTATGGTGTATTCGAAGTGTATAGATAAGTTGTGCTAAAAAAAATTCTTTGACTTATTTTGAAAAAAAAAAGTAGTTTGGTAGTTGAAACATTGTCCTCCGACTAATATACAGATGTTATATACTAAGTGTACATATATGTCATGCTAAATATACAATTTGTAGTGGTATGTGAACTGGAAGATGATTGCAGATGATATATAAAATAAACACATATGCAATGTTAAACATACCTAATTTAGTGGTATCTAAACAGGCAATGGTATAAATTTGACAGATATGAATTGTTTGTATTACTTATACAAATTTGTTATATTAAATATACAAGTTAATGTGGAATGTCAACAGAAAGTCTTATAAATTTTTTATATATGAATCTTGTGCTTATTTTTTGTTGGGGATTTTGGTGTATTCCAACTGTACAGATTATAAGTGGGTTGGTTTTTTTTTTACATGGGGATGTTGACAAATTCCAATTATACCTTTTATGCTAAGTGAAATATACAATTTTGAATTGGATTTAAACAGGCTAATGCATAATGCACATGACATATGAGTTGGTGCTATTTTTTTTTACACAGGAGCTTTGTTTTAAAAAATGTCAAGTGAAGAAGAGGAGAGAGAAGTTGGCAGTGGTGAGGAGGAGAGTTCCGAAGATGAGCAGCCTAAAAAGAGGCAAAGGATCGATCAGGATTACCAGGGAACGCAAATAAGGGCGAAACCCAAGGTTATTGTAGATGCTCTTCTTTTTTAAACCCGCATTTAAGTCTGCAGTCATTGAGATGGGATTTGGTAGTCTATTTTCTTTAAAAATTGATGATTTTAATAAGAAGCTTACATACTGGCTGGTCGAAAACTTCAATGCACTAAGTAGCGAACTGGTTTTCGAGGATGGTAGGCGTATTCATCTCGAAAGGGAAGATGTTGGTAGGGTCCTGGGTTCCCTGATGGTGACATTGTTATTGAGAAGAAGAAAAAATCCAGAAAATGTGCGTTGTACGACGAGTGGAAAACAATGTTTCCAAATTTCCATAAGGTGACAAAGAGGTGATTTGGTCATTAGGATGATGCGGTGCGTAGATGGGGGGGACTGGTTTCGTAGACATTTTGTTACGCCCGTTGACAGTGTACTTATTGAGAATTTACAGAGTGGATACATCAATCCACTTATTCTCAATTGCCTTGACGATGTTTCAAAAATAAGGGAGTTCAATTGGTGGGATTATACCTTGAACACCCTTCTATCCAAAAGAGTCAAATGGGACGAGACGAACAAGTATGAGTTCAATGGGTCGGTTATGTTGTTAACGGTAATTTCATCCTGTATTTGCATTATTGCATTTTTAAAATGTGATTTTATAAGGTAATTTGATCATTTATTGCGTTGTCACATTCACAATTTTGTCTATGTTTTGCAGGTGTTTTACTTGGACAGGGTCAGTGTACTAGGCAGAGATGTGCCGAGGACATTACCGGCATTTGCTTCATGGACGATGGAAAAGGTTAAGAAAAGAATCCGTAAAGAGTTCCTACATGGTGGATTTGGGCAGGGATATGTGGAGGCTCCATATGTTGGTGTGGTTCCATTGCAACCTCGGTTGGAAGGATTGGTCGTCGATCAAGGGAAACAGTCATTTCTTCCCGGGTCTTCGTCGGCAGGTGGTGGTGGACAGGTATATAAATAAATTTGCATCAATAAGTTCATTGTTATTTTATGTGGCAAATTCTGTGTACATTCTATTTTTGTATGTACAATTAGCACACACTTGTTGTATAATTAGTGTTTGCATATTTTGAAAAAACATTTTTGAATGTTTGTATGGATAGATCAGTATGTTTGTACACATTGGTTACATAGTTGTGTAGGTAAATTTTATAATTAGTATTTTAACAGTTTTTTTGATTTGAATATTTGGATGTTGTATGGATAGTTCACTTTTGTTGTATACATGGATTACTTATGTTGTATATATATTTCTATGTGTAGCAGGTTGTAGTTCATAGCCCAGGTGTTTGTATATTTAGTTGACACATGTTGTATATCTAGTTTTTTGATGTTGTATACTTATTATTATGTATGTTTGTTGTAGTATACTTATTGTATATTTAGTTGAGAACTTTTGTATGCTTATTGTTGTATACTTTTGTCTATGCATAGATCACATTTGTTGTATATGTATTTATGTGTAGCAGTTTTGTAATTCATAGCACAGGGTCTGCATATTTAGTTGACAAATGTTGTATACTTACTTTTCAGATGTTGTATACTTTTTGTAGTTTTTATTATTTCATTTATTTTCACATTCCTTATATAAAATAGTAATATTTGTTCATCCATTTTGATTAGTTATACTTGTGTTTTGGCAGGGATACATTGCGAAGATTAAGTCAAGGATTGCTTGTCTTGCTTCCGATGTTGTGGAAATAATTTCCTTGATACGGGACGCCCCGTCTGAGGTGACTGAGGTCCCTGGATCTTCTGAGATTGGAGTGCTTGCGAAAAATTTGATATGTTATAAGACGGTTCATGTTGAGGGCACACGTGGCGGAGATGACGTGGTTGGAAGCGAGAGTCAGCAGGCCGAAGCTTTTTGGAGCAACCCTGAAAATATTGCTCTGCTAGAGAAGATGGAAGCAGCTATATGTAAGCGGGACGAGTTTGAGAAATGGAGTGGTGATAAGCCTGACAAGCCAAGTTTTAGTCTTGGTTTAACCCAAGAACCCACTACTGATAAATGGGACACGGTTGTCGAGACCTCTCAATTTTATGAGAAGGATGTGGTTGCGGGTACATTGGACGTGCAGGCTGGGCAGGAGAAGGCGGCTGATGATTTGGAAGTAGACGATGTTGGGGTAATTTTTTTCATTTTACATGCCTGTTATTTTTTATGTTTTGTTGTATATGTTTTTTATTCTAGTTTATTTTGATTTTTTAGGATCAGAGTAATATGAACGTTGATGATGGTTTGGACGTGGGTTTGGCTGGGAATGAGATACCAAAAATAGCGAGAAGATGCCGGTTTATCGACGAAATGAACCTCGAAAGAAAAAGAAAACTGAGACGTTGACGTCCCCGTTCGTTGAGAGACGGGTTGATGTGTTGTCGAGTTAACCGAAAGCAAAAAACATGATTGTGAAGTGGTTGTTCGAGAATCCGGAAGTTTGAAAAGTAATTTTTATATTTTATGATAAAATATACTATAAATTCTTTTATAATGGTTGATTATTCTTTTCTCATTGGACATTATCTTGCGACGGCGAGACAATCTTCAAGTGGCGACATGATCATAACAAGGAGGACTTTGTGACGATGCGCCCGGAAGTTACCTGAGCATATCACTGATTGATACATGGACGAAGATTTTGAATGCCAAAGAGTTGTTAAGGAGCAAGAGTTCGCCTTATAGATTTTTTGCTTCCACATATTCAACGGTACTGGCATTTTTTTAATTTCATTAATTTTCAATGCATGAAATCAGAAAATATTTTGCACGTGCATGCTTGTATGTTTTTTGGTAGTTTTTCTCAATTTTTTGTTTGTTTGGTTGTGTGTTTATTAAGTTAAAATTGTGTAATTTGATATGTCGATTTAGTTGACCTAATTTACATGGTTTTTTTTTAATCAGGTAAGTGTATTGTTTTTTTTTAGTTAGGCGGGTATGTTTTTTTAGATGGGGAAAAATGCATGTTTAGTACGGTGATGCTGTTTATTTAGTGAATGTGTTTTGTATACTTAGGAATGACTAATTGTATAGTTGGGCCATTAGATTTGTTTACTTAGTTTAGTGGATTTGTATAGTTTTATTATAGAAATGTATAGTTAATTAAATATGATTGTCTGACTTAATTCATGGGTCTGCTTGTTTTATTTGTGTATCTAATTGTTTTGATAGTACATTGAATTTGTTTAAATAGCTCAGCCGCTTTGTAATTACAGGAATGGCTAATATCATATCTTTTTCAGTGTGTTTGTTTATGTATTTCAGCGGATTTGTATAGTTATTGATATTGAAATGTATAATTAGTTAACTAGTTTTGTATTACGTATTTGATGGATGTGTATGTTTTGCCACATTTCATGCAGCGTTTTTCCATTGTTACAAGTTCAGAGGCAACTGATGATAGTAGATCCGTTGACTTATTTTGTCAAAGTCTTGACGCCGAGATTGGTGATGCCATCCCAAAGAAGCTGCAGGCGTATGAGATGGTATATTTTTTTTTCATTTAAAATCATTAACAGTTATTTTTGTATTATTTTTATGTCTTGTGTTTTTTATGATAGTATGTTAGATTTTACAATGATTTTTTTGTTTTATCCAGTTTTTCTTTCCGATATGTAAGAGTGAACACCTCTTTGTTATTGTGTTCGACATGAAGAGGAGTTGTATGCAGATATTGGATAATTCCTCGGTTGGAGGAACCAAGTGCGACAAGTATAAAGATGTGCCTGTAAAGTTGGTGAGTTTTGTATTTTTAGTATTTAGTAATTGTATAGTTAGCTCATATAGTTGTTTATTTTTTGTTAAGTTGACCTGAATAACTTTGAATTTTTAAAATGTTTAGTTAGTTTGATGTTTTTGTGTGTGTAGTCTGGTGGAGTTGTGTAAATTGGATAGTTGTGTATTTGTATACTTAGCTCATATAGTTGTTTATTTTTTGTTATGTTGACCTGAATAACTTTGAATTTTTAAAATATTTAGTTAGTTTGATGTTTTTGTGTGTGTAGTCTGGTGGAGTTGTGTAAATTAGATAGTTTGAATGCCTAATTATCCATTTTAACTTATTACATGCATTAAACATCCTGCTTTCTTATGCATCGTGGGGCGTTTTTCGCCCGAGACTTGATGAGCAGAGGTTGTGAGCATATGGGACAGGAGATATTGCAGCTTAGCCCATCAAGAATTTCTATGCCATGGAGAGATGCCAAAAACAAGGTTGCGGCATATGGAAACGTACATGGGGGGAGGTCTGAGAGGATGGTCACCTGGGCTACAGAAGGGCAATGCTAGTCTTATGTGTACTTTTCGTTCCAAGTACACTGCTGGTATTTTCTTAGATGACATGAACGAGTTAAGGGACAAGAATCTGGCTGAATGCAAGAAGCATTGGACTGGCAAGAAGCCGATGTAGTAGTTTTAGTGCATGGGAAATAGTAGTGGTGATTGTACTGACATATTAGTTGTTCATGTTTAGTTGTCTTTGGTAATGGTTTGGTGTTTTGGAGTTCGTACACATTTCAAGGGTTTTAGCACTTGTTTTTTTTTTTTTTTTTTTTTTTTTTGCGATCGAATATTGTTTTAGAATCGTGTGACTTTGGATAACCTTTCCTTTTATATTTTAGTTGAATAGCTAATGCATTGGATTCGTATAATTGCTTATGTTGATTTGTATTTGTTAGTAGTGTATGCAGTTTACATTTCTTTGCATGTCGATAAGCTGTATTTTTAATTAGGTAATTTGAATTATATACTTAGTTTAGGTAGGTTTTTTAGTTGGAACTGTATACATGATTTATGATTTTTGAACAGTCTGTAGGTGTCATGTATGAATAGGTATGTAGAATTGTATTTTGAAATCAATATATTTGTTTAATTTTAAATCAGATGAATTGTAATTGTACATATTTATGTAATTTTCTACAATCTGACCTGTTTTTAGTTAGTAAATTTTTATTTTTTTTTGCCATTGGAATTGTATATTTTATATAATGGACTCGTGTAAATAGGTCAGTTCACCTATATCGTTTGACATTTGATTATTATTTCTTTATGTAGACAAATTTAGTTGGTAATTAAAATTGTATACTTAGTTAAATTAATTTTTGTTAGCTACGTTCAATTATGTTTTTTTTTGGGCATTGGAATTGTGTATGTTATTTCAGTTGAACTGTATATTGTATAATAGATTTTTGTTTAAGTAGACAAGTAGAATTGTATGTTTTGGTAATTGGGTCTGTATAGGTAGTAAAATTATGTTTCGAGCCAAAAGTTATGGAAAATGTATACGTGAACAGAAAATCAATTCAAAAGAGAATTAAACAGGTAAAAAATTGTTCTTACATAAAGTATAAAACCACACTAACATATTCTTCACCCAAAACTTTATTAAATAAAAAAACATTATACTATGGTGTGGTGTTGCGTTTTGGACATGTCCTACTGTTATGTGTTTCGATCTCACCACAAGTCCCACACTTTCTTTTGAGTTTTGTGCTTGCTTTGATGGCTTTCTCTCTTTGGCTTAGAATTCTACTCCTCACATTACTTCCGCTCCCCTTGTTTTTGGCTTGTTTCGGTGGCAATACAGAAATATCAAGATGTGAGGTTGAGCCACGATAGGTTTCCATTACCGACTGTTTGCTTCCCATAGATGGTGCATGAGGCTGATCTTTTAACAATTTTACCTTTTCTTCTGACACAAGACGTGATAAAT
The DNA here is from genome assembly GCA_016081115.2 of Rehmannia glutinosa. Lineage (NCBI taxonomy): Eukaryota > Viridiplantae > Streptophyta > Magnoliopsida > Lamiales > Orobanchaceae > Rehmannia > Rehmannia glutinosa. Next base: position 494,686 of record JABTTQ020001454.1, on the reverse strand, counting down.
TCGATAATTTGTCAATATTTCCTTGTGCTAGGCCAATGCAACTGTGGAAATCGGACCAAAGGTTGTTTAGTGTTACCGATGCTTCGTCTCCTCCGGCGAACTGATAAATCTGGCCGTGTGTGGTGTGATTGATGCAGACTTCATCCATCGCTGTGCCAAAAACTCCCTAGGAATCTCCGGATAGTCCTTTAGGACCACAAAAGCATGACAACACAGCAGGCCTGTTTATTCAAGTTTTTTGCAGCTGCATTTTATCAATGTTTCCGTCTTGTATTTCATGACATCAAATGTACTATTTGTTTTGTCTTTAATTTTATAGGAACACCTGGTGGCATCATCAGTTATCTCTGTAATTGTGCAATCATAGACGGATGCTTCAATTTATGCGCTAACTTCTGCAAATACCTTGTGTGTATACACTGAAGATGCGTGCTTCTCTATGGCTAGTCGTGTCTTGCACTCTGGAAAAGTTGTTTGGCATGCGTGGTCTAATTTATCGGTTACATGGCGTTGGGACTCCATTGCGCTTTGAAAGTGCATGAAAAACTCAACCAAATTTGAACCAGGATTTGTAAAATTTCCAAACCAGCTGTTGGTGCTCTCTGATCGTGATGTAGTTTTGAGCAAACCACTCATTGGCACATCTTTAAAATATGCGGGTATCCAACTCTTTCTAAGCTCATAAATATGTACGAACCATGTATGCGATGATAGACCAAAGTCAGCCATAATATCAGCCCATTGACTCTCAAAATCCGTTGTTGAAATGTTGGTGTCCCACACGATTGAATTGACAAATTTAAAATTGTTATCCTTGAATAGGCGTGACCCACCTTAATGCTTACCTTTTCCATTATATGCCACATACACAACCTGTGAATTCTTTGTTTGAACACGATTTAATGGCATTCTTCATTGCCGGATCTTGATCTCATCACTTTATATAGTAAGGTTCACGACCAACGACTTCTAAGAACTTTCGAACAACCAAGTATATGATTCTTCGTCCTCCTTTAGTATAAGACCAGCTCCAAACGTGACACATCGTTGATGGTTATCTACTCCCAGAAATGGAGCAAAAACCATTTTGCACCGCACACCATAAGTATACAATTTTAAGTTAATAAATAATATGAGCACATTGTATTAAATATACGAGAACACATGGCTAAGTGTACAATGTTAGTCCAATATGTATACAAATCCCATCAACTAAATAAACATGGATGCTTTGTAAAAATAAAAGTTGTTTCGGTTTTAACAATACACAGTATTCACATTATTATAAACCCAAGTTGGCATGCAATGACACTCAATTATATCAACAATTTACCGAAAATAAGTATACAAACCTAAAAGGAAAAATTACATATGTCAATGTATTAAATATACAGTAAAACATCATTCATTGTTCATTATGGAACAAATAGTTATACAAATCACATCAACTAAGTAAACATGATATATTTCTGTAAAACTTCTAAAAGTCTCGCAACTAAATTCGAGGCAAGTATACATATATTATCAACTAAGTATACATGTTATTTTGCAAATTTCATCAAGGGTACAACTTTAATCGATAAGTATACATATCCTTTCAACTAAGTGTACATGTCACCGCATAAATAGAAAGTAAACCACAAGGATTTATCTGTTAGTATTGTATGTAGCATCAAATGAAAGCACATCTCCAAATATGGCGTAGTTCCTTATGGATTTTTGGTCTGCCCAAAATAGACGCGTCAGTTGTTCATCCTCGTCCACTGCGTATTCGAAAGCCATGCCTTGATTTATCTCTTTTTGTTTAAATAATTTGTCTATCACCAATTGTGCGTCTGCACAACATATATAGGCTTTCAAGTCGCGTTTGAAGTTTTTAAAATCAATCTTCAGTGCACCGACGTGTGAAAATCCGCCAACCATCTCCTTGAATAATTCGTGTTGTTTTGAACTCCCTATATTAGCCTTTGTGCAATTCATTATAAATTGTTGGTGACCGAAGTTCAGATTTCTGTTAACTTTTAGGAATTGCTTGAATGTATCGATTGCCATTGGGTGAGTGTGGCGTTCTTCAAAACTTCGTATTTTATATGCGCCAGCTATGGTGTATTCGAATATACAGCGTGCATTGCACCCAACACGATTTGAAGTCCTCTTTCGTGACCCATGTGGCGGGCTGTTATCGGCTTCATCTGTATGCTCCATAGGTATGTTGTTTTTTGTGTGTTTGAAGCCTTCTCTATTGCAAAGAACATAATGCACACGAATTACTTCGTTCTTGAACCGCTTTGTCGTGCTCCTTCTGATGTCAAATCCGCTAATTGCTCCGTACTCTTTGTAAAATTGTATACTGGTTTCCAATGTAGCGAAATGCATGCCTACTCGTGGAATCTTTTCTTGTTCTACTTCTGGTATCCAATAATTAGTTGAGCCTGGTGAGATTTCGAGTCGTTGACGTCCATTGAAATCGTTTGTTGGTTCTGTGATATTTTACATTAAAACAAGGCATAGCATTATTAAAACAAAATGGATGTATTATTTATACAATATGCAACCATATACATACATATTGTTATTATTATTAAATTCGTTCGTATACACTACCATACAATTTTTTTTCTCAGAGGAATTTATATCCAATATAACAAAATGAAATTATGGACTAATATTACAATACATACAAGTTTATATTATAAACACACAACAATAATGACTATGTATACAAGTCAAATTTGTTAAACATACACGCAAAAAATTGACATATACGCACTCTAAACTAGTTGTAAATATTTAAGAATTAAATATTCAAATACAAGATTTATATACTAAATATACTAACATTGTTCACTACATATACAAACTAACAAGAAATATACAATGCACAGACAATTCCAAAATTTGTGAACATGTAAAACATGTATACAATGTTTGACACTATTTATAAATCTGTTGTATACTAAACATACAAATTACATACCCAAACATACAATTGGTTCGATTATTCGTTTATACAGTGTTTGCCACTAAATATACATCTGTTGTATACTAAAAATACATATTACATACCCAAACATACAATTGGTTCGACTATTCATTCTGTTTTGTTACAGTGATTCCTCCTAAATTTTTCTGCAAGTATATCGTAAGTAATTACCTTGGGAACATTCACCGATCGCGTTGGAGGGAAGATCTTCTGCCATTGTTCAATCCCGCCTTTGCTGTAATTGATGACAACCTTGTCAATTAACGAAATATATGATATGTTTTTTCCTGTATGCAAATGTATATCGTATAATTTTCGAGGTTTAATAATTGATGTCAAAGGTAGAGATTGTCGTGGTGAAGAAGAATGGGTTGACACGGGTGGATTAGCACTGATTATGGGACGTGATCAATTGAAGATCACGTCCCTAATTTTCAGCGTGCGGTTACCATTTTAATTTCGACAGTTTACTATTTTACCCCTTGCTATGTATAGTTTGTTATGTAAAGTTGTATAGATTCTTTTAAATCCTGGCCGTTGATTTCTGTTCTTAATGGTGTGGATTTGGTCTTATGGACTTACCTAGGGGAGTGGTCTCACAGGATCCCCTCCCTATATATATATATATATATATATATTATATTTATAATGAAGAGAGATTAAAAAAAACAAAATATCATTAATCCAACTTTGAAAAACACATGCAGCATATTAGCTAGCATATGTAGTAGGCGGGGTCCATTTATTTGGGCCACACAATCAATTTTTGTTTTTGTTGACAAAGTTGGCTTAATGGCCATTAAATGGACACCTTTTTCTTTTTTAATAAAAAAGGTTGCATTGAGTCAACCAATTATCATTCTTAGAGATTAAACAAGTTTTAGTCTTGTGCAATGATAAGAAACAAAGTTTTCATCCTTTGTAAAAAATTAGAAAGTGTCCTCAAAAAAAAAAATTAGAAAGAGAGCAGACGGTTTGGACAAGAATGGAAAATGAGGGTTTAGCTTCTTAACATTTATTTTGTACTCTTGTTCTAAGCTCTCTCACTCTCTCTTCAATATACACCACTATTTTCTTTTCAAAAATTTTAGTAGAGAATAATTAACCAATAATTATTCATCTACAAAATTTAAACAATAGTTGATTGTTGGAATTAAATTTTATTCTGTTTTTCAATTTTGAAAAACGCGGTAAAATCTACTAGCGAAGAATTTATCCCGGTGTCACAACCAAGAGGTGGACTCAATTAGAGGGGAGGCGCTTGAATCTCTATTGGCGTGTTTACGAGGATTTACCCTGTTGTGAGGAATTTGGATTCCTTCTACATCATCTTCAAAAGGAAGCATTTTAGGTAAGATCCTAAACCTTATCTTACCACTTGTATAAATGTGCGATCGTTAAATCGCTACGAGAATCGGGGACTTTATTTTTATGTATAATTGTATGCATGATTTAAATTTTAAATTTCCGCTGCGTTTAGCCCCGCGATATAGCGAGCCCAACAGAGCTTTCAATATGCATTAAGAAATTACATATGCCATGTTTTGATAACACCTAACCCTTGGAATAAGTTACTTGGTAATTATCAGGCCACATGACAAAATATCATAGAAGAAAAGGTTGGAGGATAAAATTTAACTGCACTTCATTTTAGTATTTCCTTTTCTATGAGAATCAGTTTACATGCATGGAGAAAACAAATTACTACAGCCATGTTGGTCCAAGTAAACATGGGAGAAGCATATGAGATTAAGCAGTGAGATAATTGCAGCAGTAAACAAGAAAATCTTACAAACCAGCACAAATATGTGTAGGGGAAAAAATGGAGACCACAGGTTCATGGTAAGAAATGAACTAATTCCAAATGTCATAAAACCCGATTTGTATCTCCAAGTACAGGATGAGCTTGAAGCTTATCTTTCAGAGAGGTTATGTCATAAAAACTAAAACAGCACCTGGTCTTTCGTCGCTTTCACATATCTTGCACAGAAGATATTCTATGAGGTTAAAATACAGACAATCAGGATTCCAGTAAGACAAAGACTCCCTTGTCTGAGCAGCAAAATCCTTCAAGTCAGCAGCACTAAGTGTGTCCTGATACATTATTGCATATATCAGCATAGGGACATAAATTCGAAACATTACCAGGAAACAAAGAAATTAAAATACCTCAACTGCAGAAGCAATCTGGCTTTTTCTCTTTCTCGATGCTTGTTTGCTCATCTTCCATACCATAGTCATCTATTTGATTACAAGTTAAGTTAGTGGATACTTACAGAGTATAAAAGCACATGCCCATCTTCCATCGTTTTCAGGGAGAAGGATTTTTCGTTGTGCTGTCAATGAGTTTGGACCATGTTATTGAAAATGAAAAGGCAATGCGAATAATGGTCAATGGAGTCTAAGAAACTAGCTAGTTAATTTGCTGGATACTGAATAGGTTAAATGTATTAAAAAATGACTCCGTCAATCAGATTTCTTGAAGTAGTGAAATAGCACGAAGACAGCCATCATCAACAAGGAGTTTAAAAACCCAACATTATCCCAGAAAGCACAGAAACCAGGATTTAGGTTATGAGCCAAATGAAATGCATCACCATGCTAATGATAGAGTGATACTATTAATGACCTTAGTACAGCTAATAACACCGTGGCTTACCACAATGGAGCAAATTCCTGTATACAAGCCATAACAAATAATTGCACGAACAAGATGCTCATCATAGCTCCAGACACTTTAAGTGGTTGGGTTGCTATCAACAAGACCTATATCTTTTAGCAAAGATTTAGCAATTGAATACAATATATTACATCATGATGAGGGTTCTGGACTTCAAACTTCACTTTTCAAAAACAAAATGCCAAAAAATACCAACTCATACCTAACACAAATTAGCAACCCATCTTCTAACATACTAAACCAAGACCCACCAAACAAACAAACTATCCACTTATTCATTCAAAATCTACAAGCACTAACAACTGAACCCACAAGCAAATCAATTGGAACAAAATGCAAAATGCATAACACAGAAAAACAAAACCAACATTTCCTCTAAATCTCCAGAATATTTTAAGGAAAATATTACCCCAATTAATTTGCATGCGCACCAAGAATGAGACAGAGAAACAACAACTCACGTGAACCCTAGGCTAATAGAAAAAAATTCCTAAATCGAGACTGAGAGTTAACAAGAGGCTTTAGGGGTTCTTTACCAGATTCCAGTTTCAGATGAAGATGAATTAATTCCGAGCATCTGATGAAGCCTGATTTTATGAAATCAATGGCTGTGATTCTTCAGAGAGGAAGTTCAGAGGCTAGACTCAGCGAGATTTCGATTTTCCAGAAAATGTCGAAAGCCGATTACCAGTGGAACTACGTCGCACAGTATCAGGGGATCGATTTCTTCAAATCCTTGCTCGAAACGGCGTCGGACGGGATTTGCAGCAAAACAATTTCGTGTGCCCTAGAATTGCTGATTCAAATTCTGGAGGCATCGAAAAAATCCAGGATGCAAGCGATCGGAGCTGGAGCGATTTGTACATTAATCGAGCTTTTGCCGGATTCGAACAGATCGAGATGTGAAACAAACTTGGGGTAGAGACTTGGGCACAAGATGGTTAGAACATCTGTATTGTGAAAAGGTATTAAGTAAAAAAAGTATTAAGTAAAAAAAATATTAAGGTTTAAGTTTACAGCTAACAATACCTATATTATTAAGTTAACATCCTTTTTTTTTTAGTACAATATTAAGTTCCTAATTAAGTAAAAAAAAAAAAAAGTATCTAAATAGACACCGGTTTTAGAATGGTGTCTAAAAATCTGGTTTCTAAATAATTAAAGACACCGGTTTTAGAACGGTGTCAAAATAAATGCTGTCAAATCTAAAATAATTTATATAGATAGACACCGGTTCCGTAAATCCGATGCCAAAACCTCTGTCGATTTGGAGATTTGTTTTACAATAGACACTGGTTATGTGAAACCGCTGTTTGTTATCAAAAGACAGCACTAATTAGACACCGGTTTCTTTACAAACCGCTGTTATATGGGAAAAGACACCAGAAAAGTCATAAAACCGCTGTCTTTGTAGTGGTGTCTATTGGCATTTTTCTTGTAGTGGTAGGACAATAGGAATGGCAGTATAGAACACCGCCCATGTTCAGTCCGCTCCAACTCGGGTCAATGGTGTTGCAACAGCAACAGACATCGGTTCAGCAGGTGGGTTTAGGTGTTGCAGAAACTAATTTCGAAATTTTGGCTTGTATCAATGAGTATAATAGTATCAATAGTAGAAATGATTTGGGCATGAATTTGCAGCAGAACCACCGACAACAACAAAATCTGCCACGACGTAGCGACAGTAGCGATGAAAATCCAGAAAATTCAGAGTGATTTTGCATCGATGAATCCCTTTTAATATTTTTGCAGTTTTCATAAGCTTCTATGTTTTCTTGTTCAATGAAATTGTAGTATTCTACTATTCTTACCTTCTTCATAGTTAGCTGAAATTTTCATATTATGTGTATGCATATACTTTTAAATTTTATTTTTTGGATTTTCACTGTTATTACTTTCTTAGTACTTGAGTTTCAAATGTCATTGTTAGGATTCTTTGTTTCCCTCTCTCTTTTTTATTTATAATCATTTTGTTTTGATTGTTGCTTCTTTCCCGGGTTCTTGAAAGGCGTTTGCATTTTTCGTTTGAAATTGGAAAGAGGTTTTATAATAATGTGGAATTTGGATTGGATTTGCAGTAAATTACAAAGTGTAAAATTAAAAATTTTCTGGGCCTTGGTCTTGGTCTTTGTTGGTGGTCAGTGGATTCATTCATTCTGTGCTAAAAGCAGCGTAACCAACGCCTCAATCGGATTGGACGATGATGATGTATCATTATATTGATAGGTCTTGCTGCTGCAATTGTTTGACTTGTCCATGAGGGCCCTTTTTTTATGGTTTGGGAGAGAGAGAAAGCGACTTGTTTACATTATCTGAAACATTATGGGTCCACATTTTGTTCTATTCTATCCGTTGTCTCATATAAACTGATTATTTGTATTATGAAGATGGAAATAGTGTTCAAACTCCATAGCTTAAAAACTATAAATATATGAATCTTCTGCCAAAGAAATCATTCATTATATTTTGTTTACAAGTTAATATATTCGTTATTTTAGTAATAGTAGTATAATTTAGTTGAGAATTTTAACTATACTCCTTCCCCACAGCCTAACACGTAATGCATTGTTGGATATAATTATAACCACCAAAATTATATCATTGTTCTAAGAATAACCTTATACAGCTGGAGCGTTTTAGTACAGTAGATCAAATACTAGAGTTATTGTACATATATTTTCCAAAAGTAATCAACCAGTCTCATTGATTCTATAAGCTAAAATAATAACCCTGCTCTGTAATTGATTTTAGTAATCGTGTAAGCGTAATTAATACATTGGCTAAAAATCAGTATAAGACCGTCTTAGGATCTTATTCATAAGACGGAGCCCCACTGACCCGTTTCCATTACTTATTGGGTTGACTTGATTTCTTTTTTCTTCTCTCTCCTTGTTACATGTTTTTCTTCTCCCTATTTTCACGCTTTATTTTTCTTCTTTCTTTTCCCATCTTTTCATTCTTGTTCGTTCACGCCTTTCTAACTCTATTCCCTCCCAATTCTCTGTTACAATCACTTCTACAACGCCTCAAACAACAATCAAAGCAAGAATCAAAAGAAACGTGAAAGAATTTTGGGAAAAAAAAAAGACATAGGATGAGAGAGATGGATATCTTTACTCCAGCCATGGTGATGGTACTTGAACATGTGAAGGTTGTTGTTAATGGTGGGGGCACATCGATCATGTACGGCTGATGGTAGAGAGTGATAGTGGTGGAGGGTGGCGGTGTTTCGATATATTAGTTGTTTTCATGGCTACTTTAGAGTGTTGAAGATGAAGACATGATAATGTGTTAAATGGTGATTAAAACTGCGATTGACGATATATACAAAAAGTAATATTTTTTCCTCCAAAAGTATCACATTTCTTATTTGTCACTTAAAACTATTCGAGAATGTAAACAAAAAAAAGTAATACTTTTTCCTTCAAAGTATTACTTTTTATTCAAAAAATATCACATTTTCTTAATTATTAAAACTATTTGACGATGTAATGGACAAGTATTACTTTTTCCTTTAAAAGTATTGCTTTTATTCAAAATGTATCACTTTTTATTAGTTTTATTTTAAATAATGTAATTGACGATGTACAAATAAAGTATTACTTTTTCCATTCAAAGTATTATGTTTTGTTCAAAAAGTATCATTTTTATGAATTGTCACTTAAAGTATGTAATGACCATGTAAAAAAAAGTATAGTATATATCAAGTTACGTTTTATGATAACTTAGCAATACTTTTACTTTAAAATTATTACATTTTACCTCAAAAGTATCACATTTTACATGAAAAAGATCATTTTTATTAGTTGTCATTTAATCAAAAAATAATACTTGTTATTCAAAACTATCATTCTTTTGGTGTATTCACAATTTCTTGGGTATGTGCCATTTCCACTAATCAACTTTCATCTTGAGATTCACTTCAAATCAATCATTGAAGCAATTGAATAAAAAGAATGTACAAATCTGGGATTTTTTGTTCCAGATTTAAAAAAAAAAAAAGAAGATTCGACAAAAAGAAAAAAAAACGAGAAAGAAAGAAGAGAAAATGGTGAAGGAGAAGAGAACAGAGATTGAGAAAGAGAAAAGAACGAAAAGAAGCAGGCTAGGTGATGGGGAGAGAGAGAGAGAGAGAGAGAGAGAGAGAAGTTGTTTCCCTTTTTCTGCAGAGAGAGGACAGTCGTTTCCCTTCCCTTTTTTCTCCCTTTTCCCCTATTTCAATTGGGTTTGTTTGGTTTACCGGGTTTGGGTATTAGATCCGTGAGACGGTCTCACAAGAGACCCACTCAATACAATTTTTTACATCCCTGTATAATTTCTTTGACAAGTTGACGATGAATATGTAGTCAATAATAATCAAATAGCAATAAATCTGTATTTTTTGTATTTTTTCATCCACAGATAGCGGTTGTGCAGAGTCCACCAATCTGCTAAGTATTCTAGTGTGTGCATGTAAACACAGAAAAAGATTTATAAGGTTGCATTTGGATTGAATGGTTTGGATTTGAGTAGAGGATTTGGCAAAAAGATTTCAAATGAATCTATATATGATGGATTCAAATCCACCACAATTACTCAAAGAATAGCTTAAAATAGGAGTTTAAGGATTTGAAATTTATTGTCTAATGACCTTATCCAAACAAACTTAATGGATTTGTTATCATGGATTTGAAATTCTTAGCTTCAAACACATCATTCCAGATGAAACCTAAGAGGTTTTAACTTCCTCCGATTCTCACTTGTTTGAAGGTGTCAATCACTCATTGAGATATGTTTGGACAAGTGAACAATCACAACAGCCAACCAAGAACCAGCATTAGTTTTATAACAAGATCAACTTCAACCAACTGCATCATAAACCAAAAGTTTATGTTCAGCTATCCTAGGTCAAACATAGATACCTTAGTACACTAACAAAATTTATTCAGCAGGGGCAACGATATGTATATCAAGATTATAGACCATAACTATACACAATAAAATATAAACCAGATCGTAGTTGGAACATATCCAAGAGATATTATTAATACTTGGAAAAACTACTGTTTTCAGACTTACAAAGCAAGTAAACAGAAATAAGTAAAGTGATTGCACAAAAACTGTCCAATTCTCTCAATCAATTGATTCCTGGCTTTCGTACACACAAGGCATTTCAAATAGTCTCTGTTATTTCAGCAAAAGTGGAATTAACAAAAAACATTACCCTGAAGCAGTCTTCCTCTGCTGAAAGATGACAGCATAAATTGGGACACCGACACCAATACTGAATGCAGTGAGGACACCAAGAGTCATGGTCAGTTTCTGATGTTTCATCCTGTCCAAGTTGTACATGTGCTTCGCGTGAAGGTAGAAAGGCTCATCATGGCCATGAGCATGTCCTCCCATCTTCTTTATAGTAGTTGAGTGAATTCCCTATTCACTGTCACAGAGAAACAAATCTCTCTTTTCTGTAAGTCGAAATAAGGAAAAGCTACAGTATTTAATGTTGAGATGAGTATATTTATAACCTAGATCATAAAAAGCAATTTTCTATTAAATATTACTTCACTCACTGCTCAATGTAATAATCTACTGCTTCATGACACGAAATATATGTTTCAAGTTTAATATTTTGCCGACTGTTCAAGAAGTATATTCCATTGTTTGAGATGTCCAATGGCAGTCCAAAGTTGGAATTTGTTCTTTCATTAGTTACAAATCAAATACAAGCAAGACACACATTGCAAGATTGATCGTATAGAAGGAGATGTTGAAAGATCATTTTGATGTGTCTCAGTAGGTGTCCTGAAAAGGGAGGAGGGCACCATTGGCAATCAGTGGTAGTACAAGTTTGATTCGGCATACTTTAGGAGACCTGGAATTTTATACTCCCCTAGTTTAGATCTACGCTCAAACTATGAGAGTAGGGGGACTAGTTGATTCGGCATACTTTAAGGAGATCTGGTCAAAGGAGTGGGAGAGGAGGATCCGGCAGTCAAGTTCGAACTTGTGGAAGTTCTCGAAAAGTAAAGCAGACCTGGAGCTTATAGAGAAATTAAAAACAGTCCAGGTCTGAAGTCTGATATGATCAAAGCAAGAATCGGATAGAATATGAGGGGTCGATCTGTCCGAAGTAGCTCTTAATAAGGTCGACCTGCCAATGAATAAATAGAGGTAGACGGGAGAACAAGTCTTCGAAGTGGCCGACCTGATAAGGAACACAAGTCATGGTCGACTGACAGAGAGTTATTAAAGTCTTGGTCGACTGACGACAGAGTTATTAAAGTCTTGGTCGACGAGAGAGTTACTAAAGTCTTGGCGACGACAAGCATTTAATGAAGATATCGGCGAGAAAGAATGTACAGGATTTGAGGTTGCTGACCTGACACAGAGTTACTAAAAGATACAGTCACAATTCTTGGTCGACCTGACAGAAAGTTACTAAAGTCTTGGTCAGTTGGTCGACCTGACAGAGAGTTATTAAAGTCTTGGTCGACCTGATAAAGAGTTACTAAAGTCTTGGTCGACCTGACAAGCATTTAATGAAGATATCAGCGAGAAAGAATGTACAGGATTTGAGGTTGCTGACCTAACACGGAGTTACTAAAAAGATACGGTTGACCTGACATAGAGTAACTAAAAGATATGGCCGAGCTGACCAATAGTTACTAGGAATTACAGCCGACTTGACAAGTATTTAATGAGCATAAGGAAAAAGTAAGCGGAACCAGATATCAAGGGAGGCCGACCTGACTAAAGTTACTAAGTGTCAGCTCAGACCTGCGAACATTAATTATCCTTTAAGGAAAACCTGACAGGCATTTAATATCCTAGGAGACCGATTCGACAGAAGTAACTACCTCCAGGCCCGACCTGACAGAAGTGACTTATTCTTTTGGCCGACCTGGCGCGAGTTTCCACCTACTTTTGACCTCCAATCTAGGGCGGCCACGTGGACATGAAGGACAAGATAGGCTGGGTATAAAAGGAGGAGGAAGGTGAGAAAATTAGGGCATCTTAACACACACATATTCAGCTTTTATATTTTTATGCACTTTTTACATACTCTTTCTCTTGTTACTAACTTGATCGTCGGATTGCTTACGTCGGAGTTCTCTCCGGTAAGTCTTATGCGAAGCTAGGCGAGGATCAAGTTGGAATCTTGAGAAGATCTCGCGAAAGAGGCCTTTTCAAAGTTGTCAGAGATGATGATAAAGAATGTCAAATAGGTCACATAAAAGGATTTCCAGCTTCCAACTGAGAATTATTCTCAGCTAATTTAAAAAATGTAGGTACGATCCCTTATACTATGTTTTCCAATCTAACATAATTTATATCACTGACTTATTGACACCACAAAACCTGAACACAAAATCATAAATATAGAGAATCATAGGAAAGTTAACACCAAATTAGAAGATAAACTATAAGAACTCATAAATACACAAATCATCATTTCATGCTCATCTCACATACTTAGCAAACACATCTTTTAGGAAAAAAGAACTGCATCAAGATTCAAGCATACATGCCAGGACTTGATATTAATCTCCCTAGGATATGCGCCAGTCCTTTGCAGTAATACTACTTTCCAGTATAAGAAGAAACACAAGTGAACTCAATGCATTCAAAAACTATATTACCTGCTTATCTAATTAACACAAGTGAATTCAATGCATTGACAAGTGAATTCAATTAGTAGACATATCATAACACTCGCATGCAACACCACATAATCTGGAAAAAGGAACAAAACCAATTAATCAAGTTCAAAACTTAATGTGTGTGTGTGTGCGTGTACGTTTAATGTTACTATTAGCAAAACATGGAGTAAGAATGAATACGGTAAACTTTCCAATCAGTCTACCGAAGCTTTTAGAGATTTATACTTAGGAAGTTAAAATTTTAAAGATAAAGTAGAAACCAAGGAACAGATCATCATCAATACCACCAAGTTAAAAGATTCTAAGAAAAATAATCTTTCAGTCGATTAATGAAAAACAAAGTACAGAAAAAGATTTGAAACAAAAAATAGAGAGAAATGGTAGACCTGATTTGGGGAGAACTGCAGAATTCAAGAGCTTGGAAGCACATGATTTTAACCCGTTACTCGATGCCATTGTAGATGGAAGCTAATCGTAATTTCTATATCAGATCAAGACAAATGAAATGAAGAAAAATGACGAATCTGGAACTAGGGATTGCTTGCTATGATTTTGGGAGACTGATTCATGATTTAGGCATGTGAATTGCACGTGGGGCACTTGTGGGGCTCGGTTTCTTGGGCTTCGGCATTGATTTTGAGCCCAGCTTATTTGTATATTTTGTGAACTATATAAAACACCTTGAAATGTGGGCCGGACTAGTAATGTAACAAAAGCCCAAGTTTGATGTCAATTCATCGATTTAATTTAAACAATTTATAAACTAAGAATTTCAAATTATGAGCCTTTTTCATTCACCAAGAGAATATCTGTCTTTATATGTATGCAGCTCAACACAATTTCAACTGATTTTTGACATGTTATACTTCATAAATAATATATCAATATCAATTGTAAATGATTGATGTATATCTCATTTATTATGAAATAGAGTATTCAAACATCCAATAAATAATATATAACTAGCATAACAAAAATATTACCAATCCAAATCTACAAGATATTGCCTATTGAAAGCAATGGAGCTAGGTTAAAGGCAATCAACATTCGACATGGATGAGAGGCTCACGATTTCAAGAGGTATTGCATGCATAGAAATTGTTATTCAATACTCTCTGAAAATAGGGCTGGGGTGGGGGGAAGAAATTCTTAAAAGGTTGCTTCAATGAATTCTAAATTTGATTGAGATTGTACGACTTCTTAGGTGCTTGAAAATGAGAAGGAAATCGGGTAAGAAAATTGTGCTCACTAACATGCATGGCTAATTTATATAAGTGAGTCTCATAACTATCTGAAGCTACCTATTGTCACACTTTTTTTTTTCTTAATTTTTATCTTGTTTTTTTCTTTTTAACAACGCGGAAACGTGGAGACCACTATATTTCGGATGCGCACTGGTAAGTGGTAAATCCTCCCGCTTGACACAATAGCCTGCAAACCACGCTAGCCAAATAACTGCACTAGGCAAGCCTAATAGTTGGAGATAACGATTCGAAACAAAGCAAGCTTCAACTAAACAGCAAGTTACAATCCATAAAATTTACAACTCTCTACATCTTTAAATAGTTGGAGGTTAATAAAAGGTTAACTAACGACGATCTTTATACATGGCGAGGAACGGAAAACATCATTTTTGACCCAGCTGGTCAAGGAAAAAAAAAACACCTTCAGACAGTAGCAAGAACATTCCACTATCGAGACATAAATGACATGGCTTGTCTAAAATCCAAAGGCTGTGTACCGGGCATCCACAAATTTCCATGATGGGGTATCAATACTGGAGCTTGGTTGCTCTTCGATGCATCTTCTCCGACATTTGAAGAAGAAACTTCTTTCTTATTCTTCACAAATTCAAAGAACTCAGCAACTTGGCGAGCATACCTTCACATACAAAATATTTAGAGAAAAACTAAAATCAAAAGAGATCAATATTGATTGCTAATTATGTACAAATATGCGAATGAGTTGTAAGGTCCCCTTCAGGTGAATTTCATAGAACAAATACGTTGTAATACCATGTTGCATGAGGACAAGAGATGTGGGACAGTAAAACATCATAATGATAAAAGGAAACTATGAGGGCAGCTTTGAATGAAAAATCACAAGACACCAATTGATGGCCCGCATAATCATACAAAAACATTGTTTTTCAAATGGTGGTTTGCACTCGAGCATGAAACAAAAAACGCAAAACAGCATATCAAAAAAAGGAAAATTAACATACTCTTGCTTAGCTTCTATGTCTCTGTTAAAATCAATGTCTGGTTCACAGTCAAGAACCAAAGCAGGAACCTGCTAATTACCACAAAAAAAGGAAAAATTTAAGTAAAAGATTACACTACAATAATATGCTGGAACAGAATTGAGATGCAAGCACAGATTGTACCTTTTGGATGCTTGAGTGCATATGATCACCATCCAAATAAAATACACGGTCCTTTATATTGGGATGTAAAGACCAATCAACGTCCTTGGGTAGCTTACTGACTGACAGAACCCCATGATTTCCACTTTCGAATGGGAAAAGCCAGCTTTCATGTTTCTCATGCAAGCCTTGAAGATAGTCCAGAGAGACTCCACCTTCCTCTGCTCTCTTACGCAACATCATACGCTTGTGGCAAGTATCGGGACTTGCTCTGAGGTAGATAAACCCATCAGGAATAAGACCGGGCAAACTTGAAACAACAGGATCGAACCATGAATCATAAATGCTAATTTCCATCTCATTCATCCACTTTGCCTCATGAACAGCTCTCACGAAGACCTTTATAAATGAAAATGACCAAATGCATCAGCCGAAATAATTGAATTACCAGATTAATAAGTGAAAATCTATATGTTCTAGATAAGCAGGTGTCTTGGGATTTGGGTAAAAATTGAGAATATTGATTCAGGGGCCATATTTATAGCCGAAACAGCACAAATCTGGAGCCTCTTTCTACGTAAGTGGTAAGACACTCTCACATAATGCCTGTGCTAAATTTGAATTGCATAGCACTATCAGCTTTATCCTTTAAACCATTCTAGCAACGATAAGTAGCATCAGATTGATATTTTTCTCTAAAGCTTATGATGTAAAGCACATTCTGAACAATTTGCAGTAACAGACAAAATTCAGCACATGTAAGTCACGATAGCTAAACCTTCAGGATGGATTGAGTAGAGTTAGCTAACGAAAGAGCAGAATACTTACCATTCTATCACTGAAGACACTCCTTTCCATTAGTCTGAGGGGCTTAATACCAGCAGACGATTCTCTTTCCTGCATAACTCTTGTAACAAACACATAGTTTTGGAAGGTATAGGCATATCTCTCTGGCTCAGCATAAAATGCATCTAATATGTTAAAGTGGTCTGGGCCTACATCCTGCCACTTGTCAATTGGTTCAGGAACAATCTCCACAAGATCTCTAAGTTCAAGTGTTTCATTAGCTATTCTCCGCAAGAACGTAGTCTTTCCGACACTGATATTTCCTTCAACACACAAAGTGATTCTCTTCTTTTGAGCAGGCTTTTCCTTCAGCTCTTCGTCCACACTCTCCTTGATAAATGTAGTTATACTCTCAGCATGGTTCTTGTGTATGATCCCAACTGAACTCTGTAAGTACTCTACCATCTTCTGATTGGATTTACCAAAAACTGCACCATAAGACCGTGTGTTTGTTATTTATGGTAGAACCAAGTTAAGCGCATAAGTTCGGTTGTCAAAAATTCTCATTAGTTCAACAAAACTTAGCAGCCTATTATTTCAGAAGGCTGCAAGAAATTCAACGAGTAGACACCTAAATGCAAAAAGTATCAAAATTCCCCACCCCGAACAATAATAAAAATAAATACAATCTTAAGAATCCATTTTTTGAGGGTGTGTTGAAGTACCCGCAACACACCACTCAATCCACAATCGGAACAATTAACACACCACTCAATCCCGTAAAAATTAACACAACTTTCAAAGCCAACAAATTAAAATTCACTTCACTTTTCCTGTTTCTGACAATTTTCACCAACAGTCTGAGCCCACTAAAACGGTCATTAAACAGAACATAGGTTCATAATACTCAAAATCACCAAGCAACCCAATGCAACTCCAATCAACTAGATACTAACCAAACTACATCATTCCCAACATCCAAGCGTATTGTTAAACATACCTTGTCCCTATAGAGCTGTTTGAGCTGAGCCACACCCTCAAACCCCTTCTCCACCAGCTTCCTCAAATTCCTCGGTCCAACTCCTGGAATGGTCAGCAAATCTGGGCTCCCCACCACCACCGCGCCGCCGCCGCCCCTCTGCCTCCTCGGCGCTCTCTTTTCCTCCACTCTCTTCACATTTTCCACGTCGCTCCCTTCCTCCACCACCGAAAAATCACCGGCTTTATTCGAATTGCCGGCAAGTGTAGTAAACCATGCCGCTCTGTGGGACCCACCGCCTACATTACAATATTTGTTGTACTCTTTGAAAACCACCCAAGCCCTCGACGGCACCTTATTATTGCTGTTCTCGACGGAGCAATTGCAAGGGTGGAAACTGTAGAGGGGCATTTTGGTGACCCTGAGGGACCGCGTCGCGGCGGATGAAAAAGGGTTTGTGGGGTTGTGCAGGGGGTGAGAGTGGGTGGATGAAAACATTTTCCTGATAATTTTGGGCGGGCCGGCGCCGCAAAACCCTACAGAAAGAAAGCTAGTGTTGGAGAGGGGTAGAGAGAGGAGCGTGTTATCGGATAAAATAGGGGGGGCAGAGGGGCTTATGCGCAGCAGCTTCTGCATCACTGTGGTGCATCTCACGAACACTGCAATGTATAGATACAAAGATTCTGCACGTAGCTTAACTTGTATGTATACGTGTAAGCATATATACCAATTGAAATACAGGAAGAAGAAGAAAGAGTTTTGGGTTTGGCTGTTGAAATGGTTTTGGTGGGGAGTACAGAGCCAGGGGGTGGGGGTTTTAGGGTTGAAGAAGTTGAGAGGATTTTGAATTCTTTTATTCTTTTATTTAGGGAGGCGCTCATTTCTTGATACATCCCTACCATTTTATTTAACATACACCTTAAATATTCCCTAATTTATCCTTCCGGCCTTCCGACAAAAACTTATATAGGACCGTTCATGGTTCTTTTTTTCGACGGTCGCGCTCGATCCCACCGTCAACCCTACCCACCATTTTTTTTTCTTTTTTTTTTTTTCCGCATGTATTTTGGCCTTTTTTTTCTCTCTCTCTCTCCCGTTGCGAATTTCTCCAAATCTTCTATTTCTCGTCATTTCACGGAAGTCTTGCTCTCTCTTTTTTGTTCACAAGTCATACATATCGTCGAGTTTACGTCATGCGATTCTTCTCCCTTTTATCGAAATTTGTCAAAACTAGGGTTTCTAATGTGCAATTTTTTTGAAATATTTGTTGCTTTGAGAATATTCATATCCAAGATTCTGCTGGGAATGAGTTTGCTCGTCATGTCTGGAATCATTTATTGAAACATGTGTTTTGGAGAAAAAAAAAACTTTGAGTGGTGCATCTAGGAAATTATATAACATAATATCTCTTTTTTTCCTTTTTAGGGAAACAACCAGTAGCTCGGAATTGTTTTTGAGATATGCATATTTGATATTTCATTTGTTGTAATACCCTGGTGGAAGTGTTCTGTTTATTAAAACTTGTGGTGGTGTATTTTTTGCTATACATTTGTTTGATGAACGGAGAAAAACAACAAATAGTGTTAAATTTTAGTTCTGGTTGTAATTGATGATATAAAAAGTATTACTTTTACTTTTTCTTTTAAAAGTATTATTTTTTATTCAAAAAATATCACATTTTCTTAATTGTCATTTAGAATTATTTGACAATGCAAACAAAAGTATTACTTTTTATTCAAAAAGTATCACTAATATATGTGAGACGGATCATACAGGACTAGTTAATATTTGAAAAAAAAGTACTAATTTAACTCTAAAAAATACCACTTTTACTCAAAAACTACATAAAAGTATTAGTTTTGTTGTTGAAGTATCACATTTTATTAAAAAAAAGTATCACTTTTACTCTAAAAATATATGTTTTCAAAGTAACAAAACTACATTAGTAGTTCCCCTAACATAGTATTACTTTAGTCTCGAAAAGTATCACTTTTTATTAAAAGGATATCACTTTTATTCTAAAAAGTATATGTTTTCAAAATAACAAAATCACATTAGTAGTGCCCCTAACATAGTATCATTTTAGACTTGAAAAGTATCATTTTTTATTAAAAAATCCCACTTTTATTCGAAAAGTGTACATTTTAAAAGTAACAAAATTGATTATTTATTTACAAAGCTATATAAAGTTTTGTTTAAAAGTATCATTATTATAAAAAGTATCATTTTTACTTTAAAAAGTATATGTTTTCAAAGTAACAAAATCACGATAGTAGTTCCCAACATAGAATCAATTGACTCCAAAAGTATCACTTTTATTTGAAAAGTATACGTTTTCAAAGTAACAAAATTGTTATTTATTTGTAAAGTTACACGCAACCTTATTTAACAAAGCACTTTTTTATTAGAAAAAGTATCATTTTTTTCGAAAAAGTACATGTTTCCAAAATAACAAAGTTGATATTAGTAGTTTCCCTGAATAATATTATTTTTTCCTATCAAAAGTATTAGTTTTTCGTACCTGATTAAATATATTTATGTGACATAATTATCATAATAGCACGACATGAATGTCTATTTACATTGGTTGGAGTCTTGTGAGTTCCAATTTTCGAAAAAATAAGAGGTGGAGAAAGAAGATGCGTGAAGCCAAGAAAATAATACAACAAATAGATCATAAACTTAAATTCAAGAAGAAAAACAAAAAAAGAAAACCATGGTCGAACCGAAAAAGGCATAGATATGTGCTACAACAACGATATGAAAATTGGGGGATGGAGAAAAGAGGAAAAGGCAGAGGGAGCGAAAGGGATGGGAATGAAGGAAAGAAAAAAAGGAGGAGGAGGAGGAAAAAGAGAGAACATGAAAAAAGATAAACAAAAGGATGAGGGAGACAGAGAAAGAAGCGAGAGAGGAGGAGCGTGATTTTTGTTTTTAATATTAATGAATCCGGTCGGATGCGGGAATCAATCTTACGATTCTGAATCCTATGAGAGACTTGCTCTATCCTTCCCACTAATTGTTTTTTTCACCGAAGAAAAATATATGTTCATCTTCATATGCTTTATGAAATGATTCGTCGGTGTTGTCAATTGAATACGAGTTTCAACTTGTCATTGAGAAAATAATTTTTGATGAATATAGGTTTCAAATTTAATTTGACAAATACTCGACTAGAAATAACGATTTTTTCTTCCAAGTTCCAAGCATGTTGATTCATATTAGGGGCCGCTATTTGCACCCCTTTTCTTATAAATACACCCTCTCCCTATTTTTATAAAATTATAATGACTTAAAATAACTATTATGCGCTTTCTATCATAAAAAATATTCTAAATACACCCAATCTTTTGTTTTTCCAGAAAAAATTTCTTCTTCCCTAAGGCTCAAAAGATAATTTTTTATTTTATTTTTATTTTTTTGCTATCATGCTATTTTAATTGTAGCATTAAGTGTGAAAATGTGTCATTTTGATAGATTGAAGGTTTTATATATTGGATTCAAAATGGCGTTACAAATTTTGGGTTTTTGTTTCAAGTTCGTGCATTTTTCGCCATGTTCGAATAAGCACGATAGGCAATTTTTTTTTTTTGGAATATGACCAATTTTTCTGAAAAATAATGGCACAATCATGTCATCCTTTTATTTGAAATATAGCACGATCGTGCTTCAAAAAAGGGTGACATGATCGCCATTTTTTTCTCACATGCCACCTTTTTTTTTTGAAGTGTGGCACGATCGTGCCTTATTTTTAATGCGTGGCACGACCATGGTTGTGCCATGTATTAAAAGAGGCATGATCATGGTGCCATACTTTAAAATAAAAGAGGTGGCATGATCATACCACTATTTTTTCGAAAAAATGGCGATCGTCCCACCTTTTTTCAGAAAAAATAGCGATCATGCCACCCTTTTCTTCGAAAAAAAATGGTTGTCGTGCCTATTCGAACATGGAGAAAAATGCGAACTTGAAACAAAAAAACCCAAAATTTATAACACCATTTTGACTTAACCTATAAAACCTTCAATCTATAAAAATGACACACTTTTACGATTAATGCTACAATTAAAAAAGCACGATAGTGAAAAAATAAAAAAATTATCTTTTGAGCCATAGGGAAGAAGAAAATTTTTCCGGAAAAAAAGGTGGAGTGTATTTAGAAATTTTTATGATAGTAAGGTCATAATAGTCATTTTAAGTCATTATAATTTTATAAAAATAGGAAAATAGTGTATTTATAAGAAAAGAAGGTGTAAATAGCGGCTCCATTCATATTATCGTCTCTAGAAGGGTCTAATTGCATTCAATTAAGAAAAATTAAGAATATTAATTCTTATTTTTCAGCGGTGATCGGCGAGGGGATTCATCGCTCGCGATAACCTTCTACAACACTTGCCGGTCCCTAAAACCACCAGGTGGTGGCGCTGCTCCGGCGCCAACCTCTCCATCTTCTTGTTGTGGCTTGAAGGACACCAGGGGCCAGATCTCTACGTCCACTCCCAATGCCAATTCTACAAAGAATGTGATACATTTACGGCACCGCCGACTTCATCTTCGGGAATGCCGCCGTGGTTCTGCAAAACTGCATGATATATGGCCACCGCCGCCGATCACTTTCACATTGTGATTTTTTCTTGCTGACGAAAAAAGAATAGTGGGAAGGGTAAATTGGTTAATATTGGGGTATCGTGCATATGATGTAAATAAGTTATTTTATAAAAAGAGTAGGGGTTTATTAAAAAAGAGGGTGTATTAATAGATTTCCGGGTTGTGAATAGCACCTCCCTTTATTTATTTTCCTTGGATTGGAATATTATAATTTACCCGTCCCGGAGTAAACAAATTAATCCAATGCTTTGAACTCATGCTTCAATTTGAAATTATACGGTTTTAAATTATTATTATTATTCCATAAATATAACTGCCAAGGAAGAATAAAAATATTAGTAGGCACAAGTTATTTCCTTAAAAGGATATAATTATGTGCACATTATTTTTCCAAGCTGATCTTTAAATGAAATATAGTACAAGATCTTAGTTTACCATTTGCAGGTTTGAATAAAGGATGAGGTATGAAAGACCAGTTAATATCTTCGATTGATCTCAATTATTCCCCCAAAACAATCAAAAGTTGACCAGACAATCAATTATCAAATAAAGCAATTCATTCAGAAAACAAATCAATTAATCAATACTCATGCTTATTTGTTTGAATCAAATCATCCTAATCCTAGAACAAGAAAATTAGTTCATGCTTGGGATGGAATCATAATCTCAATTGAAGGAAATAAAACAATCATAAACATAATCATGCAACAATAATAATCACCCAACAATTGAAATCGAGATAAAAGAGATGAAGAAATCTTACTCTTTGATTAAGAAGCAAAATAACTTTAAAGGGAAGAACCCAAGCAATCCCAATGTTGAATGAAAGAGAAAAATACCAAAAACTAAAGTCTAGAAGTGCTAAAATGAAGGTGTGTTGAAATTAAGGGCTCTCCAAGTCCTATTTATAAGCCTGTAGAGTCCTAAACAAGGTGGAAGAGCCAAAAACGCAAAACAAATCAAAATTTTCGTGTCCTGCGCAAGTTAGCGCACGTCACACGCACGCCTTACGCCAAGACCCTCGAAACCTAAATTTTCTCTTGGTGTCTTCTTATGAATTGTAGCTCTATCTCTTATCTTTCCATATCCGCTTGAATAACCCCAATATCAATTTTCTAGAGAGAGTTATGGCTAAAATACTAAGACATGTCATTTCCAAAATTGCAACATATTATTTTCACTTGAACATGATTTTACCCCATCCATACATCTTCATTTGCATTTAGTAGAAGAACAAACATTGTAGAACTTTGAATTATCTTTCCAATATTATATGAATCATGTCAATTGGACTTTGGATGTGAACGTTACGTCCAAAATACGAGAATTGTTGCGATTCTTGCGAAATGACTTTTTTAACGTTTCTTGCTCCAAAACTTGTCTTTTCCACCAAATCCTAGAAAATCAACAAAATAACACAACATAACACTAAAATATGCAAATCCAAATAAAACACGCCAAAAATATGTATAAATCATCACACAAAACACACACAAAAATATGCAAAACAACTCCCCACACTTAGCCTTTTTGTCCTCAAGCAAATAATAATGCCAATAAACCCAACAAGAAATATTATGTCCAATTTGAGAATCAATTAATATATAACACCATGTTCCATCCACCTCGGATTATTCCTCATCGATCCCCAACCTTCGCAATAAACTCACTCCTACTAAAGTTAAGCATCAATCAAAGTGTTTGGCCTTCTTACTAAATTTTAAATTTGTGTCAAAAGTTGCAACCCTTTTACTCACACAACAAATCACGCAATTCCTAGCCATGGTTTTTTTTTTTTGCTAGAACTCCCGAGATATTATTCCACTAGGTATAAACTTGGATATTTTCCAAAGGCTCTGGGTGGTTTCCCGGACTCATGTTTGAGCCGCCATTTTACGTAAAAAGTCAAATATGGGGCTCATGAATGCTCCTAGTTACTAAACAACTCAACCAAAGAGAGTATAATCTCGATTGTTCTATTTTTTATTTTTTGTATTTTTTTCTTTTGTTTTTTTATATAGCTCTATAAGGCTTTTATTTTTTGATAGCTATATAATTCATTTTTTTTTCCGCAAGGCTAGCAATTTTGTGTACACACAAATCAAAATAGGGTTTTAACTTAATTCATATCATTGAAATCTCGTCATTCAATCTCCACAACTCGGATTATTATTTAACCATCACCTAATTCGCACCACCACAAAGGCTAATTCACAACTCACCAAATCCTACGTATCAAGTCACAAAGTCATTTCATATTTGAAACTCAAATTAATACATCTATTTCAAGTTGACTAAACAATACTATTATTAAACTTGGGATAATCACTAGGCAAAGTAAAAGCATAGCCACATGCAATCATCATATCTTATCAATAACTAATCGTCGCCTACACTTAAATCACACAATGACCTCAATGCGTAAAAAGAGAAGGAAAAAGATACATCCTGAAAAATGCGAAGATTGATAAATGGCACCATAGTCATATCCGCCTACAAATCTGCAAAAGCCATGTGAAGGGAACAAACAACATATGCAAACTCACACGAAGGAAAAAAAAATGATTGTGTTGCCTCCCAAGAAGCGCTCTTTTTAACGTCATTAGCTTGACGATATAAAAAAATGCTTATTTATATTTTTGGATTTAGAGACTAAAATTTCTACCTCACATTTTATTATTATTATTAGTGATCATCTAATTTATGAAAAATGAGTTTTAATTAACTCTCGGGATTTTTAAAAAATAAAAATAGCTTACTTGAGGTTTTTTAAAAATATCTAATTTTGCAAGATATTTTGAAAGAGGGTAAAAATGGATTTTCCACCCCAATCACTCTTGCATTTTATAAAAACCTCCAACACCCTCACTTCTCCCTCACACTCCCATACTTAGCCAAATATCTTCATTATTTTCAAGACTTCAAAGAGGTAAAAATTTCTTCATTTTTTTCTGTAATTTTTGTCTTTTCATTTAAGTATGATAGAATATTGATCTTGTGCTAGAACTAACATTAGAAGTGTAAATTGATGGTGATTACATGAAGTTTATAAACCTCATTATTGGACTTGAAATTTTCAGCCTTTAGTTGAAAAAAAAAAGAAATGATTTGTTTTATTTCATTTTTCTTTTGTGATTTGATCTTGTTAAAGAGAAGGAAAATACCTTTATTTCCGAACTGAAATTTAACCCTATACAAAAACGAATTTCTGGATATTTTGAGCTATATTTGAACCAAAGCCTTGTTGCCTACTTGTAGATCTATGTCTTAACTTTCATTTGCAACTTGAATCATGTTAATTGAAGTTTTGTAGACCAAGTTATACCTCAAATAGTGAATTGTGCCAGAAATCCGAAAAAAGACACCTGACCTTCAGTAATATCACTTTTTGACCTATTTGTAGTAAGAATTGGGACTTGCTTGTTAGATCGACATTTGTAGATAATTGTCTTAGCTTTCGAACGGTATACGAATCACAAAAATCGGATGTTTCGTTGAAGAGATATAGCCGAATTACAAAAACTGCCACAACAAAGAATTTTCTGCAAAATTCGGTGTTCTTGGTGTTCTTGGTAAAATATAAAGATTTATGTGTAATTAGTGAAGTGTGTGAAAGAAAAACTTTGAAGATGAGTTTAGTGTGTGTTCTTGGTGTTATTGGTGAAATTTAAAGAATTGTGTGTTCTTGATGTTCTTGGTGAAATTTAAAGAATTTTGTGTTCTTGGTGAAATTTAAAGAATTGTGTGTTCTTGGTGAAATTTAAAGAATCGTGTGTTCTTGGTGTAGTGTGTGTAAGAGGGATGGAAAAAGTTTAATCCTTGAATTAAGGAGATATGTTGGGATATTTTGCAAGTTGATGATTATGATAGTAGGATGATTAAATATGATGATTTTAGACTTTGTTTTTAATTTTAAGTTATATATGATTTTTGATGATTTAATATTGATATTAATGGCTTAAGAAGATTTTTAGAAGTTGTATAATTGATTGTTGGAGAAGAACTTAAGATAGTTCAAAAAATGCTCTGCCCACTCTCACACACTAGCACACACTTTTTTTCACACACACATGCACTGTTCTTCACGTTTGGGTCGATTTTGCACGGATTGTTCAAGCATTTTTTCAATCTGAGGGAGTTTTAACTTCTTTTTTCGTTTTTTTGTTCTTTCTTAAAAAAAATTTTATTTTTATTTATTTATTTTTTTCTTCAGTTTTCCATTTCCCTCACCGTGTTTTCTTGTCTCCTCCTTCTGTGTTCAGGTTTCCACCGCCATTAATGGCGGACTTTAGTTCATGTCCGTCGGATTTCCAAACCCCAAAGCTTGGGTCATATGCAAATGTGACTGCTTCATGTTCTAATCACTCTAACCTTTCTTTTGATCCCAAGAGAGTCGTTCCAGTTGGCACTCACAAGGTTAGAGATGGAAAGCAGGTCCTTGGTTTTTCTTCCTCGGAGAATGATCGTCTTGCGGCGTGTTGAAACTCACCTTGATTGGAAAATTTTCCTTCGCGATCCCTCACCCCAAAGGAATTGATTCCGATTTTTCGCATTGAACCTGAAGGGGCCATTCTCCGGAGCTTTGCAAATCGTTCTCATATCATCATCAAATTACGACTTGAGGAGGATTTTAATAAGTTATGGATGGGTACCCTTTGGTCGTTAGGGGACCGCCCGATCGTGTGTTCAAGTGGACACCTTCGTTTAATCCGAAAATGGAAGCTCTCTTGCGCCATCTGATTCGCTCTCACGCCTGCGCTTTACATTTTTTTGATCATAATGCTCTATTTGCTATAGCGATATTATAGGTACGCCTCTTCAAGTGGACTACCCGACAAAGATCTCGATCTCGATTATCTTTGCACGGGGTTTGTGTTGAACTGGATTTATTGAAGGAGAGAATTGAAGAGATAGTTCTTGAGTTCGATGATACTTCACACGCTCAAAAGATTATTTATGAACGGATTCCAGATTATTGTACTCACTGCAAGCATATTGGACATTCTATTGAGGGATGCTTTACATGAATGGGAAGATAACCCGTCCACCACCACCTGTTAGGCGCCCCACACCCATAGCAGGTTCTGATGGATACGACTTGAAGGGGTTAAGTGGAAATATGGAAAAGTCAAGGGCACACCGATAATTCTAAGATCTCCCGGGGTAGAAAACCCTAATCCTACTCGGGGTGCTCAAAGAGTTGTTACCCAAAATCATGAATGGGTAAAGGTCAAAAAGAAAGGACCAAGAGAAACGGGATTGGTTTCTAAGGAGTTTCTAAAATTAGCAAAAAATTCGAAACATACCTACTTTGAGGATAGTCACTCAAATGCTGAAGGATCCGCACTAATCGATTTTCGAGCTTGGAAAATGAGATTTTTCAGCCATTGATACCTTGGCATCACTAATCAAGGGGCCCAAATCAGGTCAATGACTTACATTCGGACGATCGAGTGACTCCATTATTGGGGATAAAAATATGGTAGACAAGTCGGCATCGCTAGAATCGAGGGTCGAAAATCCCAATAATTTGTGCGACAACTCGTCTTGAAGGATTCGGACAACAAAGAATGGAGTTCCACTATTCTTTCTTTTAAGAAGGACAACTTGCCGAGAGGGCATGCGTCTTTGAACGGTCAAGATGGCCTTGAAAATGGAGTCATTATTCCCTCTGCAGCTTAATGAATCTCCTAAGTGTCTCCATCATTCTTTTCCTAATTTGTCTTCTTTTGAGATAAATAAACACACGCAGGGTCTCCATTTAGGTGTAGCACATGTTGTTGATGAGACTTTTAAAGCAACTAAGGAATGTCGATTGGGCCCACCTTCTTTAATTTCACATATGGTTCATTCGTCCGATTTGAATAGTATTCCTATTGGGCCACAAACTTTGTCAGATAATTTGGAATTTATTGGGAATAATCGCCCCTCTTCCCTGCATTTGAACATGATCGAAATAGTGGTTGATAATATTATTAACGGCTCGGATTGTATAAAAGAATTGGCAGCAGACATGACTATAGGTGATAATTGTGGCACATTACCAGAAAATATTCCCCTGCATTTTCGAAACATGCAGCACTTTTGGAGGATTCCAATGACCAATTTGATAATATTGGAAATTTGCATGGTCCCACCACTACATATTTCCATGCAAAAAAGGTGGAAGATGCCCACCACATTTTGGACTTTGACAAAAGCAATAAGATTGGTCCAATCTCTCTTCAATCCTCACGTGCAACGGCTATCAAGGTTGTGGGGCCAGATGTTTTTTTGTCTCCCTTCAATAATTCAGCCACTATCTCCCAATTGGACCCACCACACCACTCCCCATCAGCTGCTACCAACACGCCCTGTCCGGATGCAACGGTCAACTCTCGACGGGACCCACCAAACCACCCCCCTCAGCCACTCACGCGTCGCACATCCCGGTGGAGCAGCCGCCTGATAACTTGGACCAACATTGTTCCATTAATGGGATGACACATGGGCCCACGCCCATGTCTTCACAAGGAAAAAAAGTAGAAGACTCCCTCCTGCTTTTGGATTTGGACGGCAAAATCAAGAATGGGCCAACCAATTCTTCCTCATCTTGTACAGCGGATGTTCATAGCAATTTGGGCCCCATTTATTTCTCCTCCAATTAATAATGCAGCCCATGACTTTCAAAAAGCCCAAGAGCATGTTGCCCGGCCGCGTCCGCGTTTAGGGCAAACATTACCTTAATGAGGCACGAGTTTTCTCAAGTACTCGGCCCAATCCTCAATCTCGCTGGCGGCGACGTCCGAGTCCAACTCCACGTCACCCCATTTGATTTGCGGCTCTAACTCCAGCCCAAACAAAATAGTTGGCCAAGCCCATTCCGCTGAGTCCTACTCCTTGGTCCCGGACGTTTTTGTTGATCCAACCAATCAAGTTTTGGACCTTCTCCATTGTCCACGATCTATGTTATAAAGGATGTGGGCTTTAGTGATACAAGTGGCCCAAATAAAACTTTAGATCACTCCGATCTTGACGACAATACCATTAATTCGGAAGTTGGGAAAAATGACACAAAATTGTCTAAACAATGAGAACAAAGAAAAAAAATTCGGGTCGATAAAATTCAAGACTTCCAAAAAGAGCACTAAGTCGGGCAAATTTGTTCATACATTTCTCACTAAAAGAGGAGGGTCACGACCTCAGAATCGATCAGGTGTTTCTAAATCCTCTTCTCATTCTACTTGTTAATTATGTCGATTAAATTCTTAACGTGGAATGTGAGGGGTATTGCTAATCCGGGTAGTCAACGTCATTTGCATGCTCTTATTAATCGTCATAAATTGCCTTTTGTTGCACTTTTAGAACCTATGACTTTGCCGGAGTTTAGTTTCTATTGTCGTAGATTTGGCTTTGATAATGGGTTGAGTAATTGTTCTAATCATATTTGGATTATGTCTGCTGCTCATTTACATTTTGATATTCTTGTCGATCATGCACAACTATTACATTGTAGGTTGACATCTGCTTTGTTGCTTCAGCCTATTTATTTGACTTTTGTGTATGCTAAATGTGATAGAGTAGCTAGATATGATTTGTGGGACAACTTGCGTGAGATTGCTATTAGTACGGAGGGGTTACCCTGGCTTGTTAGCGGGGATTTTAACATCTTTTTGCATGATCACGAGAGATTAGTGGTACTTCGATAGGTCCGACGAGATGTTAGATTTTGCTTATATGGTTGCGGATTGTGAGTTATTTGATGCGGGGTGTGAGGGGCCTATCTTTACATGGGCTATAGGTGGGCTTCAGGAGAGACTTGATAGGGCTTTGTATAATGAACACCGGGATGTGTTTACTTTTCTATTGTTACGCATTTATCTCGTGTTCGCTCGATCATGCTCTTTACTCATATCTTGTCAGTTTGAACCGCATGTGCCTCGTTCTTCTTTCCGATTTCAAAGATATGTGGATACGTCACCATACTTTTTTGCGGGGTTGTCGAAGGAAGCATGGGGCATCCCACTCGTTGTTTTGGAATGAGGAGCTTGCGGCCAAGTTGAACAGGGTCAAGCGCAGACTCAAGATTTGGAATCACCAGGCGTTTGGTAATGTTTTTGATCGGGTTAGACCGGCCGATGAGGCGATTTGATGCTCAGTCAGTATATGATAGTGACCGTCTTGACTCATCTCGGGTGAGCTACATCGTCGTGTGGTAAAAGTACGAGCTACGTTTGAAAATGGAGGAGGATTTTTGGCGCCGAAAGTCTGCGATTAAGTGGGCGATCGAGGGGGAGTGTAACACTAAGTTTTTCCATGGATTTGTTAAGCGAAGCGATGTCGCGCTAGAATTCACTCGATTGACGATGATGGAATGGTGATCACACAGATTCTCGAGATTCTAAGTCGGCAATTCGATTTTTTCGATCTTTATTGACTTGACTTAGAGTATTTGACTCCCCCAGCCGATGAGTTCTTTCCCGCTTCCTAATTCCGTTGATCTTGATGGACTTTGTGCTATGCCGATGGCTCGGAGGTTCGCGATCAAGATTTTTGGGATTGATCCGCCTCTAGTGTTTCGGGCCCGATGGATTCTCATCGTTGTTCTTTCAAAGACTTTGTTGGGATTTCGTCGGGCCGGGTGTGGAGGATGCGGTGGTTGACTTCTTCTCGGGTATTCTCAAGCCATCCACGTTCACGGCTACATCTTTAGTTCTCATTCAAAGGTTCCTCACCCTCGGAAGTGGACTAAGTTTCGCCGACAAAGCTTTATGCAACGTGGCGAATAAGATTATCTCTAAGATTATGAATGCGCGGTTGGTCTCGATTCCGCCTCCGATTGTGTTCTTTGAATCGTGAGTGGTTTCACACCCTATCGTGTCATCTCCGATAACATATTGCTCGCTCAGAGCTTATCCATGATATCACTTAGCTACGGAGATTCCTAATGTGGTGATGAAGTGGATATGGCTAAAGCTTACGACAGTGCAGTGGGATTTCTTGTATACAACTATGATTCACATGGGCTTCCCGTTCGGTGGATTGATATGGTTGGCAATTGTATTGAGCATTGCGGCTTCTCTTTTACGTTAATGGTATCCTTTCGGATATTTTACTTCGACTCGGGGAGGCTGGCAGGGGGACCTCTATCTCTGTCTTGTTTGTTCTAGCGGCGAGTATTTATCCCGGATTGGATTCCATTATTAGACGACACCGGGATATGATTTATCGGACGCGACGAGGTTTTCCGTGACACATTTAGCTTTATCTTGATGATGTGGTTATCTTCACTAGGGCGTCGGCGATGGCCTCGTCGTTGAGGCACTTTTCGAGCACTATTCTACTACTTACGGCACCGGTCAAGATCCGAGAAGAGTAGATTCTTTATGGCCCCACGTTACATTGATTACCGGGAGCTCATGGTTCATGAGTGACGAGGCTTTGTTCGCGATGACTTGCCGATGACTTATTTGGGTGTCCCTTTGTTCAAGGGGGCGAATGACGAAAGAGCTCTTCCTCCCAGGTGATTCGAGGGATGTTGGATAGAGTTGTTGGGTGGTCGATCGACATCTCTCCTTTGGTGGTAGGCTCGCTCTTATTCGAGCACGCTAATGGCCACCCCGTTGCATATTCTTCAGTCATCAAATGCCGCCAAAGACAGATTCTGCAAATATTGGAGCGATCATGGCTAGATTCTTCCGGGGATCCTATGCGGGATAAAAAGATTCATTGGATCGATTGGGATATTATCCGCCATCCTATTTCGAGGGTGGGTTGGGGTTGCGCCGACTTTCGATATTGTTGACGCCTTCGATTACAAGTTGTGGTGGAGGTTACGCGAGGGCCATTCGTTGTGGGCTCAATTCTTGATCGGCCAAAATCTTTATTCTGGCTTCGGTCTCCTGTAGAGCCTCTATAACACATAATCATAGTCATCGGTGGAGGCGCTTGAGGCGGATCGGTGTTCGAGCCCGGGAGCGGATTTTCCTCGTCTATTGCGCGTGGTAGCCGTGTCGGTTTAAGGGATGATACTTGGTTTGGGCATCGGCGCTTGCGGATCATTGTTTGGATCGGCCGTTGGGTCATATGACGGTTGATTGGTTCATTCGCGATGGTATGTGGGATAGAGATAGATTATATCGTCTTGGTCTCCGGATGTGGGCTTCCCGAGAGTCTCATTGAGGATATATCCGGGATTCCGATTCTGCTGGGTCCGAGGATATCATGCGGTGGATGTTTACCTCTCATGGTGGGTTCTCTATGTCTTCTACTTGGGATTTTCTCCGGGTAGAAATGCTCGTAACCTTCACGTATGGTGCCATTTGGAACGATGCTCTTATTCCTACTATCTCTATATTCCTTTGCGCCTCCTTCATAATCGTCTTCCTGTGGATATCAAGCTTGTGCACGTGGCACTTCCCTTGCCTCACGTTGTTGTTGTTGCTTGAATAATCCACATTCATCTCCTCAGTCGAATCTATCCCTCACCTCTTTTTGATGAATGATACTTTGATTCGATCAGTGTGGAATCACTTTCTTCCTTGGTTTGACACTACACTTCCACACACCACCGATATGATATTGTTCCTTTCATTTTGGAGGAATCGCACACACGGATCACACACGAGGCACTTGAGTCTCTTGGTTCCCTGCTTGATTTTATGGTTTGTCTGGAGGAAAGGAATAGTGTCAAGATCGACACCTTCCTTTCTTGGCATCTCACATTATTTGGCGGGTGGAGCGGTATATCTAGATTCTTATTTCGGTCGGCGTCCGAACCCATCGAGTTGGTCCGGATGCTTCCCTCTTGTTGGCATTTTGCGGGGAGTGCTCCACCACAGGGTTCCACGCAGGTAGAGGATTGTGATTTGGCGAGCCCTCTGTCTCCTCGGATCAAGGCCGAACACGATGGTTCGTTTGATCGGGACACTTTGATTCTTTGGCGGAGGGGATTGATTCGAGATCATTCAGCGACTTATGTTGGCTTTTCATTGTTCTCTCCAGGGCGGTGTCTAACTTTCATGCCGAGCTTTTAGCGGCTGAAATGGGATGCGGCATGCCCGTCTTTTTTCTCTTGATTTGGATCAAGTTGACGCAGCGGGCGGGTCACCACGATCACTTCCGGTGGCCTTGGCTCTTGCAGTTCAACACTCCCGATTTGCATTCGAACATCTTTGAGGACCTTGATGTTCGATTTCCCACATACACAGAGAGGGAATCGACCACCGATCACCTTGCGAGTTGGGAGTCACGCCGCCTTGCGATCACTGCTTGTTGATGAGGGCACGACTTCTCACCACCTCCTAAAGCACTCATTCGGATGGACCGGTGGGATATCCGAGCTTCATATTTTCATAGATCATTGGTTCTCCTTTTATTTTTAGATATCTCATTATGATAGTCCTTCTAGATATCGTAGTGATAGGTTATTTGTTCTTTGATTTTCTCCCGCTTGACGGCATGACATTGTATGACATTTTGATTGTTTGATATACAGGTAGGGGATCACGCCTCAATCCCCACCCCTGGGGTGTTATTTTGCTTAAAAAAAAACTTAAGATAGTTGATAAATTTCATCAATTTAGAAGTTTTGGTCTCATTATTTCATTATTGGTTAAATTAGAAGCCTAAACCCTTAAGGATGATTTTTGATGAAAACTCTTATTTTCTAAAAGTGATTTTGAGGATAATAAGTTGATGAAATATTTAGTGCTCAAAATTAGAGAACCGGAAAAATTGAATAGAGCTCGAAAAATGCAAGAAATACGTCCCCCTGGGTCCGACTACCGTCCACCGGAGGTGGCGGTGCCGGAGCAGTTGCGGTTGATTGGAATTGGGATAAGAATGATGAATAATGACCGATTTGACATAAAGTTGATGTGACATGAATAGTGACGTAAATAGTAATGTGATGTGACATGAATAGTGATGTGAATAGTGATGTGATGTGAGACATTTCTTGACGCAAACCAACGTAATCTTATCGAGTTATTTAACGTTAAGTATTAAATCAATAAGTTCGGGTTTAGTGAATAAGATATTTTCGGGATTTTTCGAGATGACATATCATATTTTAAGATAATCAAGAATTTTAAGTCGAGATAAGATTTTATAGGTTAAGGTTTCGATTAACCGGGATTTCCATCTGAAACGAGTCGTTAGAAGAATTATTTGATTTAGGTGATTAATTAAGGATTAATTGAATTTAAGTGACTTTGACTTTAAGTTGACTTTGACTTTAAGTTGACCATTGACTTTTGACTTTGGTCAACTATCATTTTTTAAAGCTCTTTAAAAGGGTACCGAACACCCGATTATGCAATAATTGACTTTAAGAACTTTTAGATTTTACTTAGCTCGAGAGAATAGGTTATTTGATGATTATTACATTTTCTTATACCATTTAAGTTGAAGAATTAACTGTGTTAGGTGCGGCGCAATCTGATACGGACTCATTCAAACAAATACATCACTAGCATTCTATTAAACTTCAAAGGTGGGTAAACTTCTGATTTTGTAAGCATGCCGTACTGTTATACTATATTTGTCAACTCTTTATAATTGCTAAAATGTGCCTACGGGCTATTTATAAGTCGCCAACGGATGGGGATGACCGCCGGTGTTAGAAAAGGCCGAGAGACATATGTAAGCGCCAATGGGTGGGGATGACCCCACGGTGTCGAAAAAGGCCGAGAGCCATATGTATCTGTATGCGCGCCAACGTGGGGATACCTCGGTGTCGAAAAATGATTTTTATTGCATTATGATTATTTGACCTATATAGTTAATCGCTTTACTCTTCCCATCGAGTTTCACAACTCACGCCTTCAAATGTTTTTACATTTCGAGATAATGATGAACCGGAGGCGAGGCGTAGGGTCCGCATCGTGGGCGTTGTTCTATATTTCCCAAATATTTAAAATTACATGTGTTTTGAGTAAACAAATTATGGTGATGTAATATGAATTTATTAATGTGTAACTCTTATCAAACCATTATCACCTTTGTTACTCTTAAGTTTATTTAAGAAATTTTTAAGCCCACATTTCCGTATTTAAATTATTATTGTTTATGCTTCCGCAAACTATTTATAAATACTCAAGTGTGCCACAGTGATGTTCCTAATCGAAATGGGTTCGGGGCGTTACATCCAAGGATTCAAATCGTTTGTTATTTCACTCTTATGTTTCTTTGACTAACTTGAATAAAAGAAATCAAGCTCTCTTCTAATGTGGTCGTGGTGGTTGCTCTTTATTAGTTGCCATTCCCGTACTTGTATAAACAACACTAGAAAAATAGATCAAACGAATCGAGAAAGAAACCTAAATTATAAACAAACAAAAAGAATCCTAATCTAGAAACATGAAAAAATTAACACAATAATTATTAAGCCTAAAGCCTTCCCCGACAACGGCGCCAAAATTTTGTTCGACCGCTAAACAAATAAAATAAATCTAGCAATCCTTGCAAGAGAACGAGATCAATCGTAGGGTAGCAAGTTGACCACAAGTCATCTCTCAGGAGGAAGACTTAGCCGACAAATAATTACCCAAGTATATAAAGGTCTCTCCATCTCATTTGTAAGTTAATTCACATAATTCACATCCATTACTTTATTTATTGTTTTGGATTTTCTCTCGTTCACCGTCTTTGAGCAGCGTCGGAGATGTCTCTAGTACCAACCATAGGGCCCCTCTAATGTTTCTTTGGTATTGCGACAAGTTCCCACCCACCATAGAAGACATGGCCGTCTTTATGTAAGGCGAGTGAGTCCTTCGACTTAGCCCAAAAAAATAACAAAATTTGAGGGGCCTAAAAATTTCTATTACATATATATTAACTTTATAAACAAAAAGACCAATAAAAATTTATTAACTTTTCTGCAATCTTCACCTGCTAATCAATTCATATTTACCTTTCAACTCCAGAAAGCTAACTTGCATTATTCAATGTCACCATCCAAGAAAAATATGATGAAACCAAATCAATTTTAATATCCAATACCTGTGATAATTCTGGGGTAGCTTTAATTTTCATAATTAAAACTGGTCCATGTAAATTTAAGAGATCCTACCAGGAAGCTGTCAGCTGCAACTTGCAGTTTTATACTAGGAAAAGTACCCTTGAATTTCAGATAATTACAAAAAAAAAAAAAAAACAGAATTATGTTTTAAAATTACAAAAAGTAACCTAAGATTTGAGGGGCTGCGACAAAACTAATTGTAAAGTCAATAATGCCACTAATTGAATTCCAAAAAAATTAAAGGAAAGAAAAAGAAGTAGACAAACAAAACTAACCCTATTAGTTTGGAATCTTTTATGTAGTTTATTATGAAAAATAAGAAGGGTGAAGATTGCTTCTTTTTCGATGGAGAATTTGTAAGATTTTAGGAAGGGTTTTTGATACTATGTAATTTGTGGGAAATTGAAATAATTTTCAGTTACTTTTGTGTTTGTTTATTTATTTATTCAAATTTCAATTTTTTCTTGTTTACTAATCCTAGATATGTTTAGGATAGTTGGTGATAGATAATTCATGGGGAAGGTTGTAATTTATGTTGAAAGTGAATGATGTTTTTTTAAGTTATAATAGTTAACAAGTACTTTTTTTGAAATTTTGGTTAATAGCCAAACGACATATTTGTCTCCTTATACTCTGTTAACAGTATTGCAAGGGTTTCTTTTTTGGACTTTCTCGTCAATTTTTTGATCCATCAACAAAACCCCGTTACGTCAACCGACGGTTGAGATAAAATGTTAGAAAGACTAAACTTCAGGAGTATTTTTTACTTCATCCTATTCAAAAAAAGTGTCTTTTTAGGAAAAAAACACACATATTAATGATTGAGTTAAAATATCAAATATACCCTTAATTAATAATAAATGCTACTTTGGAACAAACAAATTTAGGTATTAGTGTTAGTTGGAAAACAAATTTAGGTATTAGTGTTAGTTGGAGTATATTTAAGGGTAATTTGGGAAATTGTTTTCTCACCAATCTTGAAATGTGAGAAGGACATTCTTTTTGAAAAAAAATCATGTGACAAAAGGATACTTATTGTGAATAGGAAGGAGTATAATTTTAAAACAAAGATACTTTTTGTAATTATCTGCTATTCCAAGTCAAGATTGTGACATCCATTGACTTGGAAAATAATACAGCAACAACTCCAAACAAAAGTCTCCCTGGATGTTTGCCCTGATACATAACTTCCAATCTGGTTACTCAAACACAAACCAAGAAGGAAAAAAAAAAAATGATCATGGGATTTCATGTGCTACAAATCATTCTTCTAACAGTTGCCTTAACATCATCATCATCATCATCATCATCATCATCATCATCATCTGCTGCTGCTACACCACCACCAAACTTCCCAATAGCAAAGCCCAACTGCCTTAATCGTTGTGGAAATGTAAACATCCCATTCCCTTTCGGGACAACAGATGATTGTTACGAAAGCGAAAATTTCTTCATCACTTGTAATCAAACCTTCAATCCCCCAAAAGCATTCTTGAAAAACTCGTCAATAGAAATCACAGACATATCACTCGATGGCCAGCTCAGACTCTTGCAATTCATAGCACACGACTGTTATAATCGAAATCGGACTAGAGTTTCCTACAGTGATCCCTGGATATACTTGCCCGTATTCTTTACCGTCAACAACACCGCTAATAAGTTCACTATCGTGGGCTGCGACACATACGGTTTCGTCTCCGGCCGGCGGCTTAACCGCAATTACCAAACCGGGTGTACAGCCATGTGCGATGCAGAGGATGATTTGGCAGAAGGGTCTTGTACGGGTTTGGGCTGCTGCCAGACATCTATTCCTAAAGAAGTTTGGAGAGTGGAGTTGACTTTGAAGAGCTATGAGAATTATAGCTATGTTTGGGGTTTCAATAATTGCAGCTATGGTTTTGTAGTGGAGGAAAGCGCGTTCACGTTTTCTCCCAAAAATCTGACAAACTTGAGG
Source organism: Rehmannia glutinosa (assembly GCA_016081115.2). NCBI lineage: Eukaryota > Viridiplantae > Streptophyta > Magnoliopsida > Lamiales > Orobanchaceae > Rehmannia > Rehmannia glutinosa. The sequence goes on along the minus strand of JABTTQ020001454.1, from coordinate 456,685 downwards.
AATGTGGAAAGGCTTCCGATGGTGATTGATTGGGCCATTGGGAATGGGAGTTGTAAGGAGGCCCAGATGAACTCTTCTAGTTATGCTTGCAGGAGTGTGAATTCTAAGTGTTATAAGCCTAGTAATGGTTATGGGTACCGATGTTATTGCCCGGAGGGTTATCAAGGAAATCCTTACCTAGTTCATGGTTGTAAAGGTATATTTACCACTAAATAGCTATTCAAGTTAGAATTCTTTTATGTCTCTAATATTCTTGATCAAAACTCTTAATTTAGTTTGCCGAATTGGTGAATTGGTAGTTTGTTCCAAAAAATGTGTGGTCTGGGTATACGGAATAATTGGAAGACAAATAATTTTCGAAAGAAATAAAGCTTTTACCATTCTAGAAAAAAATAATGAATTTCGGGAAAATTGTGTCATTTGCAGTTTTACCATATTACGCTTCTTATTTAGATTCATTGCAGCGCAACACGAATCCCCAACTCATTCTGCGTCAATTTTAGTTGAAATACAAGTGTTGTACGACTTTGTTTTACAGATATAGATGAATGCCAAAATTCAAGTCTCAACATATGCGAAAAGAAATGCGTGAACACAGCAGGGGGTTTTCAGTGTGTTTGCCCCAAAGGGTACCATGGCGATGGGAGAAGAGATGGACGAGGTTGCATTCGCGGTGAATCACTTGCGTACAAACTTGCAGCTGGTTAGAATGACGACTCTCCCTTTTGTGCCCAAAAAACTCAATAGTGTAGGGAGTGTTTGCAAACTCTTATAACAAGTGATTCTCAGTTTCTAGAATCACTTTTTTTAAGAGTTTGCAAACACTCCCGGCCATTTTTAAATACTAACTTCCTTTTAATGCGAAAAAGAATCTAATATGTATATTCTGTTATATGAAAACAGGATTTGCTTTAGGGGTCATAATTCTGCTACTAGCTGCTTGTTGGTTGCACTTGGAACTTAGGAGAAGAAGGCAGAATAAGATGAAACAAAAGTTTTTTGTTCAAAATGGAGGCATATTGTTGCAAGAAAAACTCATTAGGAGAGAGAGATCATCAGATACCGCGAAAATTTTCAGTTCATCCGAGCTGCAGAAGGCAACTGACAACTTCAACAACAGTATGATCATCGGTCAGGGAGGCTATGGCACTGTATACAAAGGCCTATTACCAGATAACCGAATAGTCGCCATCAAGAAGTCTAAAGTAGTCGATCCAAACCAGATCGAGCAATTCGTCAATGAGGTGATTATTTTGTCCCAGGTCAACCACAGGAATGTAGTAAAGCTTCTCGGTTGTTGTTTGGAAACACAAGTACCTCTGCTGGTGTACGAGTTCATCAGCAACGGCACACTTTTCGAACACGTGCATAATAAGGCGAAGGCGCGTTCTCTATCTTGGGAAACACGTCTGAAAATAGCTACCGAAACTGCTGGCGTGCTCTCGTATTTACACTCTTCGGCTTCAACTCCAATTATACACAGAGATGTGAAGTCGGCGAATATTCTATTAGACCATACTTTCACTGCAAAAGTGTCTGATTTTGGAGCTTCAAAATTGGTTCCTCTAGATCAAACACAATTGTCTACCATGGTGCAAGGGACCTTCGGATATTTAGACCCTGAATACATGCAGACGAATCAACTGACTGAGAAGAGCGATGTTTATAGCTTCGGAGTAGTTCTTGTGGAGCTGCTAACGGGAATGAAGGCATTGAGCTACGATAGGCCGGAGGAGGAGAGAAATTTAGCCAACTTTTTTCTCTCGGTAATGAAACAAGAGCGGTTATTCCAAATTCTTGAAGATAATGTTGTGAGAGAGGGAAATAAGGAGCGGGTGATGAAAGTTGCTGTGCTGGCAAAAAGCTGTTTAAATGTTAGAGGGGACGATAGGCCGTCTATGAAGGAAGTAGCAATGGAGTTAGAGGGACTAAAAGTCGGAGCAAAACACTCATGGGTTCAAACAGAGAATAGTGCACAAGATATGGAATCCTTGCTTAGTGAGGGATTTAGTGGCTACATCAATGGTGCTGGTTATAGCACAAGTATTGGCTTTGATAGCCTTAGAGATCAGATTATACTGCCGGTGGATGGTGGGAGATGATTATCTACAAAAATGGCCACGTACATTGACGCCCGGCCAGATTGTGCTGCACAATCTCATCATTTGTAATTTTTTATATGTCCATCAGTACTATCAAACTGAAATACGTCTTATTTTGTCGATAGGATAAGTCCATTCAGTTTCTTAGTTGTGGTGATTATTTGAAAACTATTCATGTATATTAAGGATTTATATGCACTGCCTAGGTTTGCCAGTTTTGGACGTGCATTTTCCCTTCCAAAAATAAAAGACAGAAATTTCCAGATTACTCCCTTTGACATTCTCAAAACTTGATCTGATATGCCTCATCTTGGCATCACAATCTTTGGATGCTCGGGTTTTTTTCTTATCTATTAAATGATCCATGGCAAAAAAAATTGTAGTTTCTGTTGTGTTCATTCAAAATTTTCACTTCATAACTGGGAGAGTTATAATGCTAATGCAGATCGTAACACTTCAACTTGCCTATGATCCAGCAGGTTAGGATTTTCCATTATGGATAGTAATTGTAATCTGTCCGAGTACCTTTTTGCTGTCAACACTTTGCTATAAACATTATTGACCAAAAACGACTACTTACGAGCAGGGCGATCCTATCATTCTTTTCGCCTGAGTCGAACTTTTAAAATTGGGCGCCCTTTTTTTGTACAAACTAAAAAACAACATAAAATAATAAAAGAAAGAATACTGTGCAAACAATTCAAATATAGTTAAACTAATATGACATCTATGATCAAAAATTCAAATAGTTGTTTAAATATAACCCACCTTATAGTTTTGGCCCAAAAGTATGAATCAAATTAGTATAATAAGTTGTTCAACGATTCATTTCTCAATTGATAACATAGCTAACTCATTCAATCTTTCTTGTGACATGGTTGACCGGAGAAACTTTTTTTTTTTTTTTTCACGAACGAACAACCTCTTCTTCTTTTCTATTTTGTTGCTCTTTTATAGAAAATTTAATGTTGGGTCATTAAAGAAAATTAAAATTAACAATTGTTAGAACCTAGCAAGTTTCAAAGTTACAAGGCCCAAGGAAAATGGGTCATTCATTCTTGGTGGGGAAAATTCTGCAGCCCCTGAAATCGAACCCAGGCTTTTGCAAAGTCACAACCAAAGAACCAAAGAATCAAAGAATTGGGCTGCACCCATCCATTGTTCAATAATGTTCTTATCTTATATATGTCTATATGTAAAATATGTAAAAGGTCTAAAAAAAAATAGGCCCCTAAATATTGTAAACTTTTTTGGGTCCGAGTCGACCGACTCGCTTGACTAACGCTAAGAGCGACCTGCTTCCGAGTTCTCATCCCGGCTTGTGTTGGTTTGTTGCCTTTTAACATGACCAGGGACGGACCTGAGGGGGTGGTGGCGAACCGCCCCGTCTTTGCGATTGAACCCCTATAATATATTATTTAATAAATTAATATAGTATATAAAAATGTAAGCCAACATATTTTGCCCCCCTCCCCAAATTTTCATGTAATTTTGTTATAAAAGCTTGTATGTTTTATTTTTATTTATATTAGATTTGATTTTGCCGAGCCGGTCAAGGTTTCGAGGACCTAGAGCAATAAATAATATATATACAATCGTGGAGATAAGAGGAGACCAATCCTCTCGCACCCTTTTTTTAAAAAAAAAAAAAAGGTATTTTTTTAAAAAATTAGTTAATATTTATGTGTATTTTTAGTTTTTTATCGGCCCACTCCATTTCGTGTATCGGTCTACCAGTAATAATTCCTAGATACGCCATTATATAATGGCGTATCTAGGGATTATTACTAAGTGGGTCTGATACAAGAAATCAAAAATGGGCTTATAAAAAATACAAATAAATATTAACTAAAAGAAATTTGAAAAATTTTACCTAGTAATTTTTTTAAAAAAAAAAGGAGGGGGCCCGAGTTGGCCCTATCTCCGCCATTGATTGTATATATACATATATTAAAAAACTTGGGGTCCTCAGGGAGGGCCTCCTCTTGCGGCGGCACCATCTGCGCCGCCTCAAGACCGCCCCGGATTTCGCCCCACAAGAACGACAATTCGCGTCCGTCCCGAACATGACGAAAAAGATAACACTTCAAGATTTTTAATTAGCAATGGTGAAATGATATTCGCATTCATTTGTTTATTTACTTCCTTTATTTACAACATTAGAATAGGCATGCTATTACCATTGAAACCACAAGATCAATGACAAATCAATATGTTGGTTGGATTCACAATTAACAAATTCAAATCCCATTTTTCTTATTTTAAGACATTCATTGAAAGTTTTTTTTTTTTTTGGTAAAATATCATATAATATTTTGTCATAAAATAAAACAAAAATGAATCTTTGTATTATTGCAATTTAAAAATTATTTTTAAAATTTTAGATCAGTATTCGTCTTTTCACTATGCACTACAACATAAATGACATAAGGTAATACCCAAAAATTGTTATCTAATAGACATAAATGTTATTATAGACAAGAAGTAACACTTTTATGGTGATGCACTTGTGCGTGCCCTTTTAGTGACACTTTTTATGGTGATGCACTTGTGCAACCATTTTAGAGACACATTTTCTAAGTCTTACATTAAGTCCTCTATTGTAACACTTTGAAAAAACACTTCTAAACTGTTAGATACGAGTCTTATGTAGCACTCGAACGCATGACCTATGTTATTTGGAGGTGGTAATTTGCCACTAAGCTAAGTCGATTCTTATTATATATTTTGTTTTTATTTTTATATATAAAAATATGTATATATATATATATATGTGTGTGTGTGTGTGTGTGTGTCCGTGCTTATATTTATATTAAAAGTTATATTTTATACTTTATTATTAAAGGTTATATTATACATTATATGTATTAAACATTATATTATACACTATATATAATTTATATCAAATAGTATATATATTGAAAATCATATTATATATTATATATAAAGAATAAAATAAAAATAACAAATATAAAATATAATATAAAATTATCGACAAATTGATTTTCCATAGTAAAAATAAAAAGAAGTATAAAAATAGAAAATTAATTTACCGACGATTAAAAATTTCCTGAGGTAAAAAATAGAATATAACAAATAAATAAAGTAAAAGTTATTTACCAATGGAAATAAATCGTAAAAACTTACCGATGGTATAAATCTTTGTAAAAGTTTTTTTTTTTTTTTTTTTTTAAGAAAAAGACCAACGAAATTAGTTTCCATTGGTAAAATTAGAAAAATTAAATAATAATAGATCGTTCGCATTATTTAATTAAAGTGATGTAATATTGTGTTACCAAAATATAATCATTAAGTTGGTATTTTACCAACTTATTTGAGTATTTTAGATTAGAATTTGGTTTTATTTTGGGTGTTTTTAGAGTCTTTAGAGTCCAATTTATTTCAAATAGTGTCGATGAAGAGTCACTCTGATTTGTAGCCGAAAATGAAGAAAACGATGAAAAACGGCGCCAAGAAAGAAGAAATCGCGTGTGAGAAACGAAAAATCGCATTTTGACCCAAAGACGGGGCGGGCGAAGCCTTCACAGCCACTTACTGGCGACACAAATGTGGCGGCGTGCGAGCTTGGAAGCGAGTATTTGGGCTAAGCGCCTTAACGCCCGGCAAAGCGAGCCGGCGATAGATTGATTGAACGCTGGCATGGCGCTTAGCCAGAATCTGTGGCGCCAGCAGCGCTCGTGCGATAAAAAGGCACGAATTCTTTGGCGCCGGCCTCATGCTTGTGCGCCGCATGGCCCGGGGGCGGAAAATCCTATGTTCACCTACCCCTTGGACTTTTGTGTACTATAAATACCATCCTTGGGGCTTGAAATGGGCGCATCTTGGAACCCTTGAAGACAATAAAAACAGCTACAAGACAAGGAAGAAGGATTTGAGCACTTTGAGAAGAATTTGGAGAAGAAGATTGGAGGCTTCTATCATCTAGAAATAGAGAAGATCCCTCAACTCTTGTTCTTATTTTGTTGCTTTCTTCATATCTTGTAAGATGTATTGTTGTATTTTCTTGGATTCATTTTCTTCAATCATGAGCTAAACACTATAATTCTAGAGGATTGGTGTAATCTATGTTTGAACTTATGTTTTGAGATTGTGGTTTGTCAATCTAGATCTATCAATTTATTTGTGCTATTTGGATCTATCGCTTCTAAATTACTTGATCAATAATTTAGATTGTTTGGTGTATTTGATTTGACACTTGAGAGAGGTAATTGAATACATGACCTTGGAATAGCATAACCTGGATTTCATAGAATTGAGAGATTTGTGAATCCTTTGAAGTCATTTATCAAGATTCATAGCTTTTATTGAGATTTTAATTGGTGATTTTTATAGAGATATTGATTTCCCAATTGAATCTAAAATCATTGGCACTTGAGAGAGGGAATGATTATTGTAGAAATCTTGACTTATAAATTGATAATTGATGATTGATAAACCATATTGACAACATAAGGGATAACTAGATTCATCATACCTCTAGAATTCATTTAATCAATCGATAAACTCATTGATATTTTCATAGTCTTAATTTATTTTTAGTATTTTTAGTATAATCAACTCCATCAACTATTGAATTTCTAAATAAAGTTAGACTACTATATTATAGTACTTAGCAATAATTCGATAATTATTCCCTGTGGATTCGACAACCTTACTACTCTATATTAAAACTTGACACCGTAGACTTGCGGTTAGAAAAATCTCTAACAATAACCAAAATAATGTTACAATTAATTAATACAAAGGTCTTTGTAGAGTGTTGTTTAATTAATGTGATACCTAGTTGTATTATCAAAAAAATAATAAAAAAAGTGATATTTAAAAAGTGTTACTTATTTAAAACTGTTACATATAAGTTGATAAAATGCTGCAAAAATATTACATAAATATTATAATGTAAAAAGTATTACAAACACATGTTATATAATGTGTCTTATGAACAAGTATTACACAATTTTGTGTTATCTAATGTCATTTATATTATAGTGATGTCACCGCTATAACACTATGGTTGGAGGTAGGGTGGCAATTTATGTTGTGTTCGAGTTCGCACGTCCCTGTTCAAATATAAAATTTGTATTATTCGTCTTTAGATTTCTCAACACTAACCTAACCCATTTAATTATTCATATAAGATTTATCAATCTTTATCCGATCTATTTATTATTCGTGTTTTTTGGGTCAACCCAAAATGACCCGTATATTTTAAAAATCTAAATAACTCATCTATTTATATGGATTATGTGGATTGTATGGGTTAATTTCAATCCGAAAATTATACTTACATATTGTTGGCTGTAAAATCGTAATTATATTTTTTTTATTTAACTATGACATTATTTAATTACTCACCCATGAATATTCATTATTGGGTCAGAATATTATCAATTGGCCCAAGAGACCTAAACCATTATAGAGCAGCCCAGGAAGCTCAGTTCACTATTTACAGCCCACGAGGCTTACTATAACCCAAATGGCCCATTTTATTGCACTAAGCTAATGCGGCTCATCATTTTATGTATAAAAGGTCCATCTATGTTAGTTTGTAAGTAAATTTAATTAAATACTCCGAATTACATTCCTGTGCTCTGGATTTTTGTAGGTCCCAAAGGTACTAAGGCAAAGTCTAGAGGGATGGGGGGTTGAATAGACTTTACAGATTTTGTAATTTTTAACCAATTTCAAATCGTAGATTTAGAACACTATTAAGTTCTTAAAGAATGGTTAAGTTAAAGCACAACAGAGAGTTAACCACTCAACAAATAATAAATGTCTCTTTATACATGTTTTTCTTGTTTATTTTAATAGATTTTAGGTTATTTTATTTTTAGTTTCACAGGTTTTTGGTCATGCATGGTCATATTATTGGGAGGTATTCTTATTGGTGTAGGTTGATCATTTGGAACAGCTTTCTAGTGAATTTCGAGTTGTGGATTCATGTCAAAATATAAGTCGGGTTAGAAGGATGGGAAGATGCTCAAAATCAAGCCAAACATGTCAAATCGAAGCTTTTTGGATAGAACACGGGTAGGGCATGTTGAGAAACACGACCATGTTGAAGAAACGCCAAAACAAAGCAAAAAGGCCTGTCGTGAGAACACAGTCGCCTGTGTTGAGAGCACGATCGCGTTCACGCTTTTGTGGCGAACACGACCAAGCTATGCTTTGAAGCATGATCGTCTTTGTAGGTCCCGCCTCGACGCAGATTTTGACGTATTTTCATTATTTTCGACTCCGAGTGATCTTTTGGGCAACACAGATAGAAATACAACCATAGGGCATATAAATATGACCCATGGCCTCATAATTCACATCACGGGCTAATTCATTAGTGTTTGAATGTGATAAACCTTATAACTTATTTGTGATTATGGTTTGAATGTTTTAATATATTTTCTTATGCTTTCATGCGATTCACTTGTGTTATGCTTGTTTATTCGAATTGTTATGTGCACAATACTTGATTTGAACTTTATTTTACACCGGGATATAATTGTATAAATGAAAAGAGTTGCATGCAATCCTAGAGATATGATGACATAAATCTTCCAAATTAGGGTCAAATCTAATATAGGAATTCATAAATCGTTAATGCAATCTTGGAAGTTTTAACTAAAAAGAGATATCGCTTAACCACTTGAGATTATGAGTTATTTACCTTGACAAAAGGTTTAACTTAGTTTAGGAATTCCTATCGTCCCAAGAAACATGAAAGTATATTAAGGGATGGTTAGAACTTAAAGGTTTATGGTTGTATTTGTTTGGTAAAATCACAAAAAGACGTTCTAGGGAATTTGTATTTCGTGTTCTTAGTTGCCCTTTGCTTTTATTTTGCTTTTGTTTTATTTTTCAATAAACCTTTGTGTAAATTTGTAGTCTAGATCATAAAAAGACGCTAATTACTAGTACTCATATTCTTTGTGAGATCGACACTCTATACTCGCTTAGACTACAATAAACGATTGGTGCATTTCACTATGCTGTTTTTAGAGTAGCTTCCGAGCCATCAAGTTTTTGGCGCCGTTGCCGCAGACCAGGATATTATCTAGGAACGCCTTATTTTTATTAATCTAGCCATTTTTTTTATTTTTATTTTATTTAATTTTTCTTCTCTCCGATCTCTCTTTTCTCATATTTGATCTTCTTCATCTACAGGTTTGTTTCGTCACAATATATGCCTCCTCGTCGCCGTGGTGAAAAAGGCAAGAACACCGAAAGAGAAGTCATAGAGAACGCATAGGGGGATAATACTACCGAGATCAAGAAAAACGACAATGTCGAGAGAGAAGACAACCAAGACATATTAATCATGGGGGACGAACTTGAGCGAACAATGTACGACTATGCTATACCGTCGATGGATGCTACAACATCAAGCATCGTAAGGCCCTCGCTGAATCAAGTTGTAGATAATTTTGAGTTCAAGCCTAATATCATTCGGATGGTTCACGAGGTTAGTTTAATTTGATGGTTTGCCGGACGAGGATTCCAATAATCACATCACAAATTTCCTTGAGATTCACAATACATTCAAGATCAACGGGGCCCCTGACGACTCTATCCGCCTACGACTGTTCTCTTTTTCTTTGAAGGGACGAGATAAGCATTGGCTAAATACCTTTCCAAGAGGTCAATTACTACTAGGGTTATGATGGCTGAGAAATTTCTCCTCAAGTACTTTCTGCCGGCCAAGACTACTAGATCGAGGAATGAAATATCCTCCTTCGTACAATCTGATGATGAAACTTTATATGATACCTGGGAGAGATTCAAGGATTTAATGTGAAAATGTCCTCATCATGGTCTACCCATTTTGATGCAAGTGCAAACATTTTACAATGGGTTACTCTCCTCAACGAGAAAGATGATTGATGCGGCTGCCAGGGGAACTCTGAATTACAAAACACCAGAGACAGCTCAATAGTTGATTGAGGGGATGGCTATAAATGGCTTCCAGTAGCAATCCATTTGGGGCAAGTCGAACAAACAAGTCACAGTTTATAATGTGGATGTCGTAGTCACACTAGCAGCCCAAGATGACGTTTTAAGCAAACATATAGATAATTGACTGCCCTTAAACCACAGGTGAAGGTATTGTCCCGTGAAATGTGCATAGGATCCCATACATATCAAGAGTGCCCACACATGACACCAACAACTGAGTAGGTTGACTACATTGGACTCCAGACAAGTGCCCCTCCGAACAATCCTTTTAGTAACACATACAATCCTGGGTGGTGCCAGCATCCGAACTTTAGTTTGGTTGGTCAAGGCCAGCATCGGCCTAATATCAATTCCGATCCACAAGCTCCATTTGGATTTCAACAGCCGCAAGGAAAGCCCAATTTAGAGGATCTTATGGAAGAATTAGTGCGATTGACAGACATTCGTTTCCAAGAAGTGGAAACTCCTTGAGAAATCAAGAGGCGTCCATCCTTAACTTGGAGAGTCGATCGTAGATTGTGAAGCTCTTCGAGGAAAGTCCACGGGAAGCATTGTGCGGTGATACTCGAAACCAATACGCGAGACAAATCTACAAAGTAATTAAGGTGATGTAGTCCAACTACATGACTATAAAGAAGCACTCGGCTGGAAGCAACCCCGGTAACCCGTATTCGAGTTTGCTTTTAATTTATTGAGTCATAAGTTGTTAGGGTTGGTTTAGAGTCAATAATTATATATTTTGGTGGGTGTTGGTGTGTGTTCATCATGTTTGATGCATAGATCAAGATTAGACCGAGTTCGAGGACATAAAAAATAGATAAATTCATATGACAAATGGCCAAGCTTTGTTCCAAAGCATGACCATGTCCACACAACCTAAAAAAACTAAAAATTTCCCGAACCCCGTTTCTTTGTCCTTTCGTCTTAATTGGGAAGATTGGAGCTTTCATGGTATTCGATTTGCGTTGTTTATTCTTGATTAGGTATGAAGACGCCGGTGAAAGCCCCAGAATGAAAAGCCCAATGGTCACTATGCACTAATTCCACTCTCAGAAGGTCATTTCTTTCTTTTCTCCTTCCTCTTTTCTTTTTAGTTTCTATTATTTTTGTGTGTTATGTTGATCTCTTTCTTTCACATTAAGGATAATGTGAATCTTTAAATTGGAGGTGGATGCGGTTGCATGGTTGTTAGGATTTTTCTTTAGATTGATTGTATGTTTATTTTTATTTTGAGTGTGTTGTTGGGATAAATAATTCTCAAAAAAATAAATTGAATGTTTATTAGTCGAAATCGAGCCTAATTACACATGAATCAACTTTATTATATGTGTTTTTAAGAGCAAAGTGATTGATTGTCTTGATTACTTGACATAAATGCGAGCCGAATTTAGACAAGATTTCTAATACTTGATTTAGTAATGCATATACGATGATACTTAGCACTATGAACGTCTGAGAACTCTTGATTTAGTAGTGACTAGCCAATCTCTAAACAAGCTTATGAATAAAAGAAGAAAAAAGGACTAAACGAGGTTATACTTCTCTGTTTGTTATTGCTTAGTAACTAGGGGAATTCATGAGCCTCATATTTGTATTTTACATAAAATGGTGGCACAAATATGAGTATGGAAAACCACCCTAGGAGTCTTTAAAATGAAATTCAAAATCTAAACCTAGTGGAAGAATGCCTCAAATGTCCTAACAAAAAAAAAATGATGAATGCGCATCATTAGCATTTCTACTACAAAAAAGAGAAGCTAGATTATACGACTGGTAAACCCTCTACAAAATCAACGGGTTCTTGTATTTTAATATTTTTATTATATTGAAGTTACGCATAGCTACCAATATTTTTGGGGTGATGATGTCATGTCTGAATGATGCCTGCTGATATTGTTGACTTGCTTGCCAATCAATTGCTTTGCAAAATAGTGTTTTATTGAATGGCTAGTTTGGGTTTTGAGAGAGCTAGGAGTTGGCTTTTTACATATATATATATATATATATATATGTTAAGAAGATGATCTCCTGTGTGTTTGTCATGTTTCAAATATCATCTTATAGCTTTATGCTCGCCGAGGACAAACAAAAATCTAAGTTGGATTTGGTTGGATAAGTGTCTCTTCATGCATGTTTTTCTTGTTTATTTAATTAGATTTTAGGTTGTTCTCGTTATTAGTTTCATAGGTTTTTGGTCATGCATGGTTCATATTATTTCAAGGTATTCTTATTGGTGTGGGTTGATCATTAAGAGTGTTTTCTCGGAAAATTTTGGACCATAGATTCATGTCAAAATATAAGCCGAAGTTAGAAGGATGCAAAGATGATCGAAAACCCAAGCCAAACACGTCAAATTGGAGCCCTTCGCATGACATAACACATGTAGAGCATGTTGGGAACACAACCATGTCAAGAAGAGCCAAAACAAAGCAAAAAAAAGCCCAAGTTGTGAGCAACATAGTCGCCCGTGTTGGAGAGCACAACCGTGTTCATTTTAAAAATTAAAAGGTAGTGGATTTAAATCAAAAGTAGTAGTTTTCACAATAATACTAAGTTTATAAAAAAAAAAGTAACCGCTTTGATCTATTATAAAATAGTAGCTCGATGAAAAATGACTCATTACAAATAGATGCAATTTTCACTTTGATCGACATTTTGATTCTTCAAGTTCAACTCTTCTAGAAGTCTTCCGAACTTGAGTTAGTCATCTTCGATCTTACTTTGATTTAACTATAAGTCTTCTGAGTATCTCGAAATGAGCTGAGAGTCTTCTGAAAAATATATTACTCAGTTGGAATTCTTTTGTTTTCTTGCATAACTCTTCTGAGAGTCTTCTGATTATTTCACTGAGTTGTGTCTTACAGCTTAGTTCCTATCTATTACACAAAAATTACAAGTCCAAAATTTACAATATTTTGGGGGTGCCCACATTCTAATATAAGTTTTCTAAGATCATCAAAATATATAAAATAAATTTCCTAACAATTTTTCTCTCTTACAGTCACTAACTTGAGCGTCGGAGGAGCCTCCATGGGACAACCCAGGAACCCCCTAACCTTTTTTTTTTTTTTTGTATTTCAGGCTAGTTCCCATCCGAAGATTTTATCAGTTCGAAAAACGCGTTTGATTGATTAATCGATTCCTCGACTTAGATTGATCTCGCACTTTTGAGTAGCATCATTTTGGCACCATCTCGAGAATAACCAAGACATGAGAATGCAAATAAGGTCACAAGCACGTGAGGTTAACCTCCAAGCGGCCTTTTAGAGTCGGGAATGCCAGACGAGAATAAAGACCACACGAGGAGACATGAGGACAATCCCCTTCTCCGAAAGGGCTCCCCAAGTGAAAAATTCTACCTAGTTCCAAAGACCTTCAACCTCTACTTGAAGAGGATGCCAAAAGCACCTACGATAGCGAGGCCCTAGCAGTAGCTGCAGGAAGACGCCTCATAGCTCTATTTGATGCATATGACCCTAACTTGCTTTGAATAAAAGAAAGGAACAATGGACTAGAAGATAATTGGATAACCATAGAGACCAACACGCTGCTGGAGAGGAAACACGTGTTGTAGTCCAGCAAAGACATTCATAAGCTCACCTCCACGTCCCAACTAAGGAGTCGAGAACCATCGAGGCTGGTGAAGTTAACTCTAGAGCAAGCAATTCATTGCCGGGGGATAGAACTCCCAAGAAGATCTGCTAGTGAACCCTCTTCAACTGAAGAAAGCTCCACAAACTCTCCGATCCTTTCAGAAGTATCTCCCAACATAGAAACAGAAATGAATGCCCAACTCCGTAGGAGAAACAGAGGCTCCCAAGTTGAAGAAAGCTGGACCATGAAAGAATCAGCCAAAAGACCCATCACACACGGGACAAAAAGTGGACAAGCATTGCACCCCTTCATACTAGCGCACGAACATACTCAACTAGCCCTCGGCTATGCCGATGAGCATTTTTACTTGACTCTCCTTACGACAAAAGACTCTTTCATATTTCTTCACTCTCTCGAGTTTCTACTCCAGCTTACTCAAGAGAAATAGATACACTCCCGAGACTACTTAGGAGAGCCTAGCGTGGTCCAAATCCCCAAAGCTCCAAAGCATGACCACAATTTGTTCACCTATAACGGTGAAACCACCGCATGGAGGAGTCCGGACTTCACAAAACTCTCGGAGAGCAACAGAGAAAAAGATTCCCGGCATACACTAAAAATCATAATCCTTCACTAATGCAAGTCACGAGGACAAAACTAATGTAACTTACTACATGACTATCTAGACAACTCTCTCGAATGCGATAACTCCCAATGAATTTTCTACTGACATAGACATGAAGAGCTCACAAAGACGAAAGGCCCGAAAGTTATCTTCTGGTTTACCCTTCACAAAGTAAGAAGACAAATAATTCCTAAGGAAATACTTACAACACTTTGTGGAAGCAATCAATAAAATCTCATATGTTCAACCCGAGAGCTCAACAAGAACCCTCCAACCAAACATACATCAAGGGATTCCAAGTGACACAACCCAAGAAGGGTAACTCTCATCTGTGCAAACACATCAATGAGACAAATGATGACAATGTCGTGATCGAGAACCCCTTATACTTGACCACACTCGATCGAGCACCCCGACGCCCTAAACACAATCGATTGGAACCTTCGTTGCCCTCGACCTATGCACGTGTGATAAACAAGAACCACATATTGCTGGAGTCACTAACATCATCTTTGGAAGTCCATAAATTAGAGATATATGGAGTACACTTCAAGCAGACTAGAAGGCCAATCCAATTCCTGATAAGGGAACTCCCTAACACCTAAACAACGATCTCAAGAAGATTAGGTCTGAACCATTTCAGGGATATTGCACCTGCTGTCCACCTAGAGTTGCTTGGATCTCCAACAAACACAACAACTGAGAAGCCACTCGCGATAGCCCGCACGCCTATCAACACTTGGGCCCCATCCCATATCATCATGCGGTTCGAGGCCAACTATTCTCTCATTTCTTTTCGCTACACAACAACGCAGAAGAATGCTAAGTTCTAAGAAAGAATTAGTAACAAGACTCACTCATGAAAAGAGAACTCAACACTTATCCATAAGCAGTAGCTCCAGCTATCTTGGACCCTTCAAGACTTTATCCTAGCATAAGCCCATGAGCGGCGGCTCTATGCCATTCATGGCAGCTCCAAAGATAACTCTTATAAAAGGTGGCTCTATGCCATCCCCTGGTGGCTTCTCTTGTAAGCCCGCCAAGATCTGGAGACTTCATGCCATCCATGGCAAAGACCCAAATCAAGGATACTAAATCAAATGAAGTTGTGTTGCAAGGATGCGGACAAAAGAACATGTATGTCGTGGATTGGTCAATGCAACACCCAACACCTGTCTTTTAGCAAAGAGCACAAATGAATCAAGTTGGTTGTGGCACAAGAAGTTGAGTCACCCGAATTTCAAAACGATTAACAAGCTTGCGGAAGCAATCTTGTGGAAGGACTTCCGGACTCGAGATACAAGAAGGAGAGTATATGCGATGCATATCGAAGAAAACAAATCAAATCATCATTCAAAGAAAAGACATGTCCATCTTCAACAAGAATATTGCATCCGCCACATATGGATCTATTTGGTCCATTGAACCAAATAGCATAAGTGGGAAGAAATACACCTTGGTGGTAGTAGATGACTACTCAAGATATACATGGACAATATTCATGTGTAAGAAGAAAGAAACTCTCTGAAACTACCACAAATTACGGTGATGAAGAGGATTTAGAATGAGAAGAGCCAAACCATTATCAAAATAAGATCCGACAGAGGAACCGAGTTTGTCAATGGTATAATAACTCAATATTGTATAGAAAATGGTATTGGTCATGAATTTTCTACAAAAAGGACTCCACAAAGAGAATGGAGTTGCGAGAAAGAAGGAATAGAACTCTCAAAGAAGCAAAGAAGGACCATGTTAGTCAGAAAGGGCTACCTAAAAGATTTTGGGTCAAGCAATAAACACAAAGATGCTACACTCAAAATAGATGCATGATAAACAAACAAATGACAAAGACTCCCTATGAGATTTGGACAGGAGAAATTAAATGTTGCATATTTTAGAATATTTGGATGTAAATGCTTCATCCATAACAATGGCAAAGATAATTTGAAGGCTTTTGATGCTAAAGTCGATGAAGGTATCTTCTTGGGATACTCACCGAAGCAAAGCCTCTGAGTACTCAACAAGAGGACTATGGTTACGATGAATCCATTCATGTGGTGTTTGATGAGCCAAATGTAAATGGAGAAGACATTGAAAAGACAACCGATAAGTCAATCAACCAATCATGCGTAAGAGTCCCTATCTTTGAAGTTCAAGTCGGAATTATAAACCCGGATGAAGATGAGATAGATGAGTCTCAAAAACAACCGAAAATCTGCGGCTAAATGATGACGAGAGAGCCGATCAAAGCAACATAGTCAGCAAGACAACTAAACCCAACTAACTTACTCCAACCTGATGTAAGATGGGTGAAAACCATCCACCAAAACTAGTCATTGGAGATATAAGAGAAGGTGTCAAAACAAGATCCGAACTCAACAAGAAGCTATGTTCACATGCTTTATCTCACAAATAGAGCCTAATGATGTGTCACAAGCATTGGATGACACACACTAGATTCAAGCTATGCAAGAAGAGTCGAATCGGTTTGAAAGAAATAAAGTATGGGAATTAGTTCAAGACCCACCCATCAAAATGTTATTGGCACTAAATGGGTGTTCGTAAATAAGATGAACGAGGAAGGTTACGTGGGTAAGAAACAAAGCAAGATTAGTAGCCAAAGGATATTGCCAAGAAGAAGGGATAGATTTTGATGAAACATTTGCCCTTGTAGCAAGATTGGAAGCTATAAGGATGTTTCTTGCCTATGCAGCTCACAAGAATTTTATTGTATATCGATGGATGTAAAGAGTGCATTCCTTAATGGTTTATTGGAAGCGAGAAGTGTATGTTGAACAACCTCCAGGATTTGAGTAGAAGACTCTTGGAGATAAGGTATACAAACTCAAGAAAGCTCTATATGGATTGAAACAGGCACCCAGAGCATGGTATGATACTTTGTCACAATTCCTGACTAAGAACGGATTCACAAAAGGCAAAGTGGATAGAACACTCTTCAGAATTCAAGATGCGAATAATATATTGCTTGTTCAAATATATGTGGATGACATTATTTTTGGATTCACAAACAAAGAGTCAGTGTGATAATTTTTCAAACCTCATGCAAAGCAAATTCGAAATGAGCATGATGGGAGAGTCGACATTCTTCCTTGGACTCCAAGTGAAACAAATGAAGGATGGAACCTTCATAAGTCGACAAAATACACCAGAGATTTAATGAAGAAATTTGGTATGGAAGAGAAGTCTTCCGTGAAAATACCAATGAATACATCAATCAAAATGGATATGGATGCGGATGGCAGGCCCGTAGATCAAACAAGATACGAGGGACTTATTGGCTCTATCTCACAAAGAAGCGGGCCGGACATCACCTTTGTTGATGTAGGTGTATGTGCAAGATTTCAATCTGCTCAAAAGAAAGCCACATGATCACGAAAGAAGAGAATCTTTAGATATTTGAAAGGAAGCCAAGAAGTTGGCTTATGGTATCCAAAGGAAGGTGGATTCAAGCTAATTGGCTATCCGACTCGACTATCTTTGGATGTAGAGTTGACAGAAAGAGCACCTCGTGCACATGTCAAATGCTTGGAAACAAAGGCTAATTTCCTGGTTTAGCAAAAAGCAAAATTCAATAGCCACCTCTACAAATGAAAGAATACATAGGCGGCAAAATGTTGCCCAAGTCCTATGGATGAGACAAAGAACCGAGAGACTATGAAGTTGAAGAAAAGGAAATTCCAATCATGTGTGATAACACAAGTGTAATTGCAATCACTCAAGATCCTATGTTGCACTCAAGAACAAAGCATATCGATGTCGATATCACTTCATAAGAGATCATGTTGAAAAGAAGGACATCACCTTGAATATATTTCAACCGATAAACAAATTGGGTGACATATTCACAAAACTATTATGTGAGTCAAGATTTGAAGAACTCAAGCATGAGTTAGGGTTAATTGAGGTGGTGACAATCAAGACTCTAAGAAAAGAAATGAAACACGAAAAGGAAAAAGAGTGAACTCTCAAATCGCCTAAGTGAATCACCATATCGAAAGACAATTTGTCGAGTTAGGCGGCAATGAGTCACTAGGAGAATTGTGAGAAGAAGAGTTAAATCACCTAAGGGACAAGCCGAGTCATTTATAAGCAAAGGGACAAAAACGCAATGTCGTTTTACTAAGCGGAATGTTTTTAAGAATGACGTCGGATAATTATGACGTGTGGGCAAAAAGCCGCACACCAAGCTTATGATTGGATATAAACGCTGCCGCATTAAATACGAGACATTAAATGCTAATCGGGCGTGCAAAATCTAAGCCGTTGATTTGGATCACATTTCAAAAACCACCCGCACGCCCTTTCAGAACCATACTTAAACCATTTTCGTCCGTTTCTCTCACACATTACCAAAAAACTGCTTCACTTTTCTCTCTCAAAAGCAAAGGCAAAAACTCTCTCAAAAACCCTATCAATCTTCAAATCATCTTCTAAGTTTCATTCGGTGAAATACTGAAAAATGGCATCTACTCACGATTTTGTCAAGCTAGGAAAACAAATCCACACCGGGTCTACTGTGGATTTCGAGGGTATGGTCAAACAGGGGTCCGATGACGCCCTCATAAAGAAGATCGCTGAAAACTCGAAACGATCGGCTAAAACCATTTCGACGATGGACTTTCCGATGACCTATGTGGAAGAGGTCGCGCGCTTCTCGTGAATGTTGAGATTCACGATAAGGGGATCAAATCCTCTATTCACGGGAAGGAGTTCATCATCACCGCCAAGGATTTGGCGAACACCGCTCATTACCGGCGGAAGGAGCACCGAAATCAATGAAGTGATGTTGACTTGGCTCTTTGCCGCTTGGAAGGAAGTAGCCAAGACCGACTATGCTTGAAAAGATAGTCTACACTAACAAGAGGTCACGACGGAGGACTACCACAAATTGTTGGACATCGTTGCCAAATGCATAGACATCAAATTTGGCGGCTTTGACCAACTATCAGCGAAATTGATCGTAATGGTTGCGATCATTGAAGAAAAGAAAGTGAACTCGGCCGAGTTTGTCTGTCACAGCAGACTCGCCGCGGAATGTAGGAACAAATCCTTCAAGGAGAATGGAGCATTTGGAGGATCCCCGGATACGGTCAGTGATTGGCCGTGATGGATGGAGGTAAAAGGAGTCCCTCTTCGACATGGAAAGGCGTTCCATGTAAACAAGAGGATGTTCGATCAAACCTCTCTCGGCGCACGAGGAAGAGAGCCTACGCTAAGAGAGCCGATCACGAGTGAGGGGGAATCACCGACCACAAGATACAAATGTCTCCTCTTCACCAAAGAAGAAGGCTGCCCCTGCACGCTAAGAGAACCGCCCCCCTGCAAAGAAAGAAAAACAAATCTGCTCCCGCCGCCAGCTCGAGTCACCCGCCCCGCAGCCGTGTCTCCTGCCCCTGCAGCCGCAACAGAGAAGGAATCCCAAATACCTTCTCCAGTCATTAAGAAGAGGAGAACTGATAAGCCAAGACGGCCAGCTCCTCGAAGAAAACAACAAAGACTGGCCCCGCGCCCAAGACTCGGAAGAAACCTTGTCGAACCGTAAATCCCTCCTGGTTCAAACAAGAAGAAGGAGAAGAATTTTCAAGAGTTCCGAGCTTGAGAAGCCGGGCCAATCAGCCACCCACCGGAAAAGATACCCGAGATCGGCTGGAGAAGTAGAGTCTCCGCACATGATTGATGAAACGGCCAAGTCTCACGAGGCCGATCAGCAGAGGCAACTCGATGACCCACCGTAGTCGAATACCGAGGAACAAAGAATGGCCGAGACAACCGAATCACCGTTGACAGGGGTTGTTTCTCCACCTGTAATGAGGCTACGGAAGGTGTCGAGCAGCGAAGTATGCTACCTTCAATACCTGGAAACGAGGGCCAAGACGAGGATTATGAAGACGATTTAATCATGCACTCTCCATTGTATCCGGACATCCAAAATCGTCATGCAGTGGAGAAAATGGAAGTTGAGCTTATCCAGAGTGCGGTTTCAATATCCGAGTTCATTCTTTGAGGAAGAAGAACTCTTCGATTTCTTGAGGTGGACACAAAGGTTTTGCAAGCCCTCGACGAAGATAATTGCATAAATATACTGAAATTCGAAAAGAAAATGAACGGGCTAAAGCAAATGAGACGCAGAGACACGTGAGAAGGCCAACATCCGCCCTATCACCTAAGACCCGTAACATACACATCCTCACTTTGACGCCCCATCGGCCAAGTGATGAGGATCTGACCTGCGCCGCCACGTAAGAGTTGCAAATGCAAAGCAAGCAATGGAAGAATCCAAAATCCTTCATGAGCAAAGAATAATGGAGGGACCAGAGAGTCCTCCAAAACACACCGGAGATAGACCCAATGGGAGTGGTGCAAAGATATTGCCACCGTTGTTGCTTTGCCACCACTTCCCACTCACTCGAGAAGAAGGAACTAAGGGAATTGGCGATGAAACCGGGATAGTGGGGACCCCAATGAGCCAACCCCTAATGAATGTGTCTTACCACCGCCCCAACGAATACTCAATGGGAATAGCCGAGTCCGAGACGAGTGACCCCAATCCAAGTCACTCACCGGGTGTGCCACCGAGGGGAAACTCCTCCACCGCAGGCAAGGTCGGAGGATGTCTTGCAGTGACCCCACAATGAATCTAGGAGGCGAAGTGGAGAAGGAACAAACACAAAGTACACAACAAGTTATCATCGACGAGGCTCGAGGCACGTTGAGACTGCTCTCACGGCGTGCCAACCGCTCTGGCTAATGACGCTGCGATGCGGTCGAGGCACGAGGAAGGAATGTACTGGGAGTTAACACTGGGCAATGAAAGTGCAATCCATGGAGTTGAGACTCCAATGGATGCCACCGCAGAAGACCTAAGACATACCGACACCGCCGAAAGGGATGTCCAAGGCCTCGCTGCGATTGAGGCTGAGATCGGGGAGGTAATGAAAGCCAACGAGAGGTTGAGACTTCCTGGGTAAAGAAGTCAAGTACGTAACATCCCTCCCGCTATCATTGATCCATCGAAAAGGAGATAAGTGCGCTTCACGATTCCCGTGATAATCCTCGATGTAACCTTTTTGGGATCGGAAGGAGACGATGAAGCCGAGTCATCCCCGTGATCGATCCAAAAGACTCACCGAGGATGTTCCAACCACGAGTAAGTCGACCTCAAGTCTACTCGTCAAACTTTCAACTTTGATGAGCCACCCATGGAAATCTCATCATCGTCCGATGACGCTCGATAAGGCCGAGACCAGTCAACTCACGTGGAAAAACCAATCGAGACCAACAAAGCTGTTGAGACAAATGAGGCTCAAGACACCGGGTCAACTTCACAATGCACCCCCAAACAGAGTCCATCACGCAGCTCCCCAAGTCAGCAGCAGTTCGACTCCACAAGGAACTTCACGAGCACCACTCATCATTGAACAAATTCCGGTGCTCGTGATGATCCCTTTGTAGAATCATTTCCTTCTCTCCGAGGTACCCGACCTCCCCGAAGAGTCGAGAGAGATCTCGCGCGCTTCCACAACGCATCCTGTCATTCCATCGATACCATCGTTCCAAATGACTATGATTTTGACGCTTGCTTGGCGTCACCGCAACCGAAACAAGGAACAACTCGGGGGAGGTGTTCAAAGCATTATTTGCTTTGAAATTGAACGGATGGAGAGGCACCAGGCCTCGATGGACGTGAGATCGATAACAGAGATGCCAACCTTACACGACTTGAGAGGCATAATAGTCGAATCGGAGTGGTGGCAACAAAGAATAAACAATGCGCGTGGAACAAGCTAGATATTTCGAACATTGTTCAACAAGTTGTTGGTATGGCGAAATGAGAATGCCGATGCAAAGACAAAGTTGAGAGAACACATTGAGCACATGCATGAATCTCACACTCACGAGATCAAGCCGCGTGAGCAAAATAAGAATGAGCTCCTGCGTATGGAAGAACACATGGATCGAAAATTCATCCTTCTCATGGTTGAGATGAAGTTAATTAAAGTTGAATCCAACGCTACTCGCTCTGAGTTTCTCGCCGCATACTCCGCAGCAGACTCAAGCGAACTTGGCTATCAACGCACTCGACTTCCTGCTCGCTAGTCTGTTTCAGGGGTTCCTCTCTCCTTTGATGATGCCAAAAAGGGGGAAGAGGAATACCTAAAAGCATCAAGAGATCCTCAAGTTGAGAAGGAGGAGCAAACAGTAAAGGGAAAGACAAATGAGAAGTTTCAAGAGAAAAGAAAGGGAAGTATGTTGAGGGGGAAGGATCGAGAGATGTGACCTTGATGATTGCACAAACCCCCAACAAGGTCTTGTCACGTTGATATTATCAAAGAACTCCCAAAGATTTCGCCACTCCCAACACTGCACCTATGGCCGACAAGAGAAAGACATTGAAGCGAGGATGGAGGAAGTGGAAGGAAGGATGAATGCCCGAGTTATGGATATTCTCAAACAACATGGAGGCATTCCAAAGAGATGAGACACTTATGCCATCTCGGATGCCGAATCGAGCCAAGATCGGTTGATGAATTTAAAACGCCGCATCCAAGGATACTTCGCAAACATGTCCATGGCTCAAGCCGGGACTTGTCTTGGGAAAAGGGTCTCACACTATGTGAAGAAGGCGACAGCGTGAGACTACCGGAGTCACTCTGGGGTCACTCGCCTAGTCACTCACCGGGAAAAAGAAGGCCCCAAAGACAATACACGCCCGAGAGGAAGAGGTAGAGGAAGAAGCGTGGTGGAGGAAGAGGTTTCGACCTGACCTCTGCCCAAAAACATTGAGTACATAGATCCGGCAAGAAATGAGGGCTCTCATGGGCTGGTTTTGACGAAGTAGCCAATCTGCAAGTGGCTAAGAACAATGCCGAGTATGTGAAAAGAATTGAAGAAGAAAATAAAAGACAAACTCAGCTATGGGAGTAGAGACAAGAAAGAATAAGAAGAGATGAAGCTGCCGGAAGGCGTATGAAAAGAAGAAGAAAGCAGCTGAAGATGAGAAAAAGAAAAGAAGACCAGAAGATGACAGAGCTGAAGAAGAAGAAAGAAGGAGGAAACGAAGGAGATGAAGTGTTGCTGTCCACCCCTTCATGTATTTTACTATGTAAATACATTTTATGTAAGTCTTCCGTAATAAATCAGAAATTCTCTATTTTTGCGTAGACATAAATGGTTGCTCGATACACCTTGTAAACAACAGTAAAGGACAAGAATGTTATGATCAATAAAAGGATAGATTCTACGCATACATTCTTTGTGAGTGCACTATCTCAGATGTATCTTTGCTATTTACATTTTGAATGTCTTAAGTTTTGGCATCATCAAAAAGGGGGAAATTGTTGGGAAATTTATTGTTTAGATTTTGATGAATGCCATATAAAACTTAGAATAGGAAGTTGGCACCCCATTTTCGTTGTAAACTTCATTGTAATAAATAGGGCTGGTCAAGCCGAGTTAAGTCGACTATGCCTAAACATGCAAGAAGACAACCGGAGACTAGAAGGAAGACTCATTTTGCAAGACAAATGAGTATGGCAAAGAAGAGAAGACGGAACTCGATCAAGGAGCAAATGAGATGCAAATGAGTAGAGTATCGCCAAGTCAACTCAAGATAGCCAAGTCTCAAGTTGAAGTGACAAAGAGTCATCAAATGATTGAAAGTCGACTCTAAGTCACCCGGGAAAGCAAGGAAATGCAAAGAAAGTCGAGATAATCGGAAGAGATCCATTGTACGAAATCAAGGGAATTACTTAAACAAGTAATACCTCCATACTACCTTTCTCGAAGTGCTCACCCCCCGAAGCGTGCAAAAGGAATAAACCAATAGGAAGCACTCGCACCATGTCGAACTCGAAAAGTCAAGAACAATTCATACGAGGAAGTGGCAATTCCAAGGATCGCAACAAGACAAGCCAACGACCATAAGTGACTTTCAAAAATAAGCCTATCTCTTCAACGGGCGATTTTTGAAAGATCACTATAAAAGGCCGAGGAATGACTCGAGAGAGGATACTCAACCACGAACATTCAAGAAAACATTTGAATCAGAACCTAAGATATTCTCAAATCATTCAAGATTAATCCTCAAGCCTACATTACGAAGAAAATCAATCCAACACTCACCGTGAAGGAAAGATAACTTCAATCGCTTGAAGAGGAAATTGTTGAAGAATCAAGGGGTCTACATTCCACGGAGGATTGTAGGAAGGTTCAAGGTCGAACCAGTCTCAAGTTTTTGGAGGGCTTCGTGATCAAATCCAAAGAGCTTGAGCAAGTGGGCTGTAGTAGCAAGGCAGCTGCCCTGTGAAGAAGCCGAGTCGCACGAGAAGCCACCTGCGTGACCAAGGCATCTCCAGATCGAGTCCCAAAGGATCAAGTCACCAGTGTGATCAAGACTTGTATCCGGACTGCTTACCACTCAGTATATCGATCAATACTTAGTGGATTCCTCCAAGAGTTGGAGAAGAGAGGAGTAGAAGAATTACCCCATCTTCGAACCTCTATAAAAACTTATCGTGTCATTTATATTTCAAAGACTTTAATTCCTCGCACTTTATTTATTTAACTCTGTGATAAATTTGCTATCCACTTGATAATCTCTAAGTACTAAAACCAAGTATTAAATCAATACTAAACCAAATTTAAGGGTGTAAAGTCTTCCAATAAAATAAATCACAATGAGTTAAGTCTTTAGTCAAAACAATGAGTTATTCCATCAACAAACTCGAGTCAGTGAGTAACTAACTTAGTCGATTAACTAACTTAGCCGTCCATCAAGACTCACCAGTGAAGTATTAACTCGAATATTTAAAAGGACTAAATCGAAAAGTTGGTAAGGTTTATTCAACCCCTCCTTCTAAACCTTACACTCACACCCTTGGGACCTACACCAAACATCGCTCTCCTCTAATGCTATCGGGGTCCCTTATGCGCTGCTCGACCGCTAAACACCTAAAATAAATCTAGCAATCCTCGCAAGAGAACGAGATCAATCGTAGGGTAGCAAGTTGACCACAAGTCGTCTCTCAAGGAAGACTTAGCCAACAAATAATTATTATGTTTCACAAATAACATAAATTAAATCCTAAACACTCTCAAGATTTGTGATTTTAATTAACTAAAGAAAAACAAGTAAAAAGACAATAATCAAACTAAACACGAGTAAACTTTGAGAAAAATATATGGATGAAAGTCTAGGATTTCGATTCATCTCATCAAACTTGCAAGCGAGAATATCAAGTAATTGATCATGCGGTTAATAAATATAACAACCATGTAAAAACTAGGCCTAAATCGACAACTCACGTATTCACAAATTAGGGTTATCCCAACATAATTTGCTATTTTCATTGAGCCTAGGGTTAGATAATACATCTCTGATTCATATCTAACCCCCTGAATAAATTTAGTCCAGGAATAATATCTTTGACCGATCTCAATTATTCTCCCAAAACAATCAAAAGTTGATCAGACAATCAATTATCAAATAAAGCAATTCATTTAGAAAAGCAAATCAATTAATCAATACTCATGCTTGTTTTGTTTGAATCAAATCATCCTAATCCTAGAATAAGGAAATAAGTTCATGCTTGGGGATGGAATCATAATCTCAATTGAAGGAAATAAAACAATCATAAACATAATCATGCAACAATAATAATCACCCAACAATTGAAATCAGACAAAAAAGATGAAGAAATCTTACTCTTTGATTGATAAGCAAAATAACTTCAAGGGGAAGAACCCAAGAAATCCCAATGATGAAAAGCAAGAGAAAAATACCAAAAACTAAAGTTTAGAAGTGCTATGAATGAGAGTGTGTCGAAAATAAGGGCTCCCCAAGTTCTATTTATAAGCCTAGAGTCCTAAACAATGTGGAAGAGCCAAAACCACAAAAAATTGAAAATTTCGTGTTCTGCAAGTCACGGCAGGTGACCGCGCGCCAAACCGCGCGCCCGCTCGCGCGGCCTCTTCTTTGTCTGCTTGTCAGCCGCGACCGCTCACCACTGCACACGATCTCTAAACTTCAGAATTTTGTCTTGATGTCTTTTTATGAATTGTAGATCTACCTCTTAGCTTTCCATAACCACTTGAATCACCTAAATATAATTCTTTTAGAGAGAGTTATGGGCAAAATACCAAAATGTGTCATTTCCGAGATTTCGACATATTATGTTGACTTGTACATGATTTTAACCCATCTAAACGTCTTCATTTGCATTTAGTAAGAGACATAGATATTGTAGAACTTTGTCTTATCTTTCCAATGGTATATGAATTATGTCAATTGGACTTCGTATGCGAACGTTACGTCCAAAATACGATGACTGCCGCAGTTGCGCGAAATGACTTTTTAACATTTTTTGCTCCAAAACTTGTTTTCCCCACCAAAACCTAAAAAATCAATAAAATAACACAAAACATAACACTAAAAACGCAAAACAAATCGAAAATTTCGTGTTCTGCAAGTCAGCGCGTGCATCCGCACACAGTGCCGCACGCCCGCGCGCGCAAATGCTCGCGTCATTGCAGCATGCATCGTCGCGCGCGACCACGCGCATCTTGCGCACCCGCGCACCACTTGAAACCTCGAATTTGCTCTTGGTGTCTACTTATGAATTGTAGCTCTATCTCTTATCTTTCCATATCCGTTTGAATGACCCCAATATCAATTTTCTAGAATGGCTAACATACTAAGACGTGTTATTTCCAAAATTACAACATATTATTTTCACTTGAACATGATTTTAATCCATCCAAACATCTTCATTTGCATTTAGTAGCGTAAAACAAACATTGTAGAACTTTGAATTATCTTTCCAAAGTTATATGAAGAATCATGTCAATTAAGCTTTGGATGTGAACGTTACGTCAAAATACGACGATCGCTGCAGCTTGCGCGAATGACTTTTTAACGTTTCTTGCTCCAAAACTTGTCTTTTCCACCAAATCCTAAAAATCAACAAAATAACACAACATAACACTAAAACATGCAAATGCAAATAAAATACGCTAAAAATATGTATAAATCATCACACAAAACACACACAAAAATATGCAAAACAACTCCCCCACACTTAGCCTTTTGCTTGTCCTCAAGCAAATATTAATGCCAATAAACCCACAAGAAATATTATGTCCAACTTGAGAATCGATTAATCCATAACACCATGTTTCATCTACCTCGGATTATTCCTCATCGATCCCCAACCTTCGCAATAAACTCACTCGGTTAAAGTTAAACATGAATCAAAGTGTTTGGCCTTCCTTACTAAATTTCAAATTTGTATCAAAAGTTACAACCATTTTACTCACACAACAAATCACGCAATTCCTAGCTATGACCTTTTTTTGGCTAGAATTCCTGAGGTATTATTCCACTAGGTATAAACTTCAGATGTTTTCCAAAGGCTCCTTGTGTGGTTTCCCATACTCATGTCTGAGCCGCCGTTTTACGTAAAAGTCAAACATGGGGCTCATGAATGCTCCTAGTTACTTAACAGCTCAACCAGCGGAGTATAATCTCGATTGTTCTATTTTTTTTTTGTTTTTCTATATATCTCTATAATGCTTTTTTTTTTATAGCTATATAATGCATTTTTTTCCTGCAGGGCTAGAAATTTTATGTACACACAAATCAAAATAGGGTTTTAACTTAATTCACAACAATTAAAACTCGTAATTCAAGCCCCACAACTTGGACTATTATTTAACCGTCACTAATTCGTTCACCACAAAGGCTAATTCACGACTTAGTCAAATCCTACATATCAAGTTCACAAAGTCATTTCATATTTGAAACTGAAATTAATACATCTATTTTAAGTTGACTAAACAACACTATTATTAAACTTGGGATAATCACTAGGCAAAGTAAAAACAAAGCCACATGTAATTATCATATCTTATCAATGACTAATCATCGCCCCCACACTTAAATCACACAATGACCTCAATGCGTAAAAAGAGAAGGAAAAAGATACGTCATTTGAAATACCAAGACGTGTCATTTCCGAGATTTCGACATATTATTTTAACTTGTACATGATTTTAACCCGTCAACGCCTCTTTATTTTCATTTAGTAGAAGACATAGATCTCACTATAAGAAATCACAAATTTTATGATGAAATTTTTCGTGACGCACAACTATTTATCATCATTTGTTAATTAAAAGTGACAACTTTTATTTTTGTCATTGTTACACTATTACGAAAAACCATTTAATTTCGTCACTATTGATATTAGATGTCGTCACTAAATTGCCTATTTCATGATGATTAATCAAACTCGTCACTATATTTCATAGAAGATGGAATTTGACAACAAAATTTTGGAGGAAAATCTTTCGATGACGAATTGGCGATAATTGGTGATGAAATTTAGTGTCACAAATGATTTCTTTTAATGACAACATCAAAATTTATCATTTTTCACTCGGACAAAATGGTGACACTCTTATTTCATCAGCTAAGACACATTTTATGACGATTTGTTTGCAACGCATAAAGATTTATCATTATTTGTTAATTAACAATGACGAAAGTTATTTATGTCATTTTAAAATACTCTTTTATGACACCATTTATTTTTGTCACTATCAACATCACATTCGTCACTAATTCACATATTTCACGACGATTAATTGAACTGTGTTATAGTTATTTGTAAAAGGTCGGAATTCGCACCAAAATTTTCCACGCACAACTATTTGTCATAATTTGTTAAGTCATAGTGACGAAATACATTTTTGTCATTGAAAAATACATTTTTATGACACAAATGAGTCGTCATAAATATTTATATTTAGTGACAATACAAACAAATTCGTCAATAAGAAAATTTATAGAAGATATAAATATATAATTCATGACAACTATATTGTCATGCTTGATAAATCTATATGACAAGATATTAATTCACCATTAATGAACTTATTCGATTAGCTACAAAACTATTTTGTCTTGAGTAGGTTGACATAGTATGTATTCGTAAAAAAATGGATGCAAAATTTAATATTCAAAATTTTGGAGGCGAATATTTAAAGGTATAAAATATTATAATTTTACACAATTTAATTTCACAAATATCAACTTTATATGAGAAAAATTTCAACAAGAATTAGTTCACAAATAAGGGACGACACTTTTCTTTCACATTAATTTACATTATGTGATGTTTAATATATAACTTTTTAAGTTTGCAATATATATTTGCCGGTCATTAAAAATGCTCAGACAATGTATCGATTTGTCTAGGTAATTTTAAGTTTTTAACTACACTTTACACCAATAGTTGGAAGAAGGCAAGAAAAGAAGCAGCACCATTTTATCTTCTCAGTTTTGCATACTTTCGGTTTAAGAAATCCAGTGAATAAAGAGAAACATTAACAGGGCACAACAAGAACTTGGGTTATTTTTCTAATCAAGTAAAAATTCCACGAAAGGTCGAAACAGAAAAGAATTATTTAGATAAAAGATAAAGAAATATATTCCAAGATAAACAAGTTATATGTACATAGCCACCGTTCTTTTTTTTTAAACCAAACAACAATTGTAAGTTTCACTTATCCACGACAAAAACAATTCATCAGTCGGATATACTTGGTGGCAAAAAAGGTACCAAATCAGTTTTCAGCTAATAGAAAGGTAAAGACTGGTGTTATACTCTGGAGACACATAAACAAATTATTACATGTATGAGAATTTACTTTCTGTAGCCTTAGTGCTCAGGTGCAAGCCATTTCAACATTGGACCTTGATGACATCTTGTGCTGAAGACTTGTTATTGCTGACTTCAGTAAATTATCACCAACGATAAGCCTCAATTTCTTCACAAATGCATCCCGACTCATCTTCTTATTCCTGAATAATGCATAGTTGGTCCTCAGAAGGTCCATGCTATCACGGGTGACTTTACTTGAAATGGCATCAAACAACATAGGAAATGGCATCCAAGGGCTCTTGGGAGCCCTTGCTTGAACAGTTTCACCTAGGATCTGGGCTTGAGGTCCTTCATAACTACTGAACCTGGGAATATCAACCCTTATTTCCACACACAGGCTCTTCAACATAAGAAGTCATCTTGAAACTAACAACACATTATGGGTAGATATGAGAGTTCATATTCATGTTCCATACTACATAATGATTCGGTTTTTGAAGTCTGCCAACACCGCTTATCGAAGTCCTCACTGCTGGGAAGGAACTGATTTGAGCCACAGCGAACAAGCTCCATTTTCCCCATTATCACACGATAGAGTACCACATGTCGTGTATTATTTTCAACATCAAAATAATTGCTACTGATCTGAGTGCCGTTTGCAGGGATTAAATGTATCCCATTACCAAGGGCGGGATTGATTTTTAAGTGGTCATAATGGCCAACCCCATACTTTAATATAGCTGAAACTATTCCACTCGAACAAGACAGCCAAGTGTATTGGACATTTGCATCCCCACGGTACCTTTTAGTAATTTCAACCTGCTTTTCAAAAAGTTCCAACCGACTTCCCATTACAATGCTCGTGCAAGGGCGTATCTCAACAATTTTTGCAGCACATGAGCTAATAGCTCTAAAAAACAACTCCCTTATAGCGTGAGAATCCAAAGATCCACGTACAGGACCAACAATTAGGATCATGTTTCCTTCCATTTGTTGAATATCCCTACGATTCTCATAAATTTCTACATTTGAACTTTTGGTACAACTAATGATTTCATCACCACAATCTTTAGGTGCAACATCCTCGTGAGCTTGTACAATCTCAACAATAGGAATGGACTCCCCAGTAGATTCATCATCTAATCCCTGTATTTCAATCTCCAAATTCAAGTCAATATCATTGGACCCCTGAGGCTCAGCTCCCAGATGATCATGGCCTTCACCTTCCAGATAGTCATGGTCTTCAGCAAATTCATACTGACAGCCATGTGGTTTATCACAATCACTAAACACTTCGAGGAAGAAACATTTTCCAGACACATCAATCCAAGCAATAGGCTGACGCAGACCAGTATTCATGTCCAACTGCATCATCCGCAAGAATTCTAGCAAAATCCTATTTCCATTAACCTCTACTTCTACTGCAGACTTCTTAATAAGAAAGTATTTGTTAACATTTGCTACAATATCCTGGGAGAAATCATTCCATTCTGGAGAAACTCCTATTTCCATTCTTCATTGTAAAAAAATCTCCTACAAATACCTAATTAGTAACTGACTAAAGACCAATTGAGCTTAGGGTTTGAAAGAAATAGATATAAAAATTAAAATATAACCTGATGAAGAGGGAATCGCCGCGTGAGAGAGAGGGCCGGATGAAGAGGGACGACCGCCGCCGGAGCCTGGCTGTGCCGCTGTGCTCTGAGGGAGAGAGACGATAGTCGAGATGGAGAGAAACAGAAGTTGTTAGCAGAATCACTTTTTTGGGGTCGAGAGCTAGTCTCTGTTTATTGCGCGCCTCTGTTTTTTTTTTTTTTCTATTTTTCACCTAATTTTCTGTTTTCAGAATCAGTTTGCAGAATCTAGGGTTATTTTCAGTTTTAGTACCTCAATTATACCTAGTTTTCGGTTTTAATCCCAAGGTTTCGTTTAATCAGTTTTAGTACCCAATGTTTTGAGTTTTAATCAATTCGGATACCTGCCGTTAAATCATCATAAAAAATGACCTTGGACCGGGTTGTAGAAGGTTTTCCAAACTTTCGAATGTATTAGTTTTGGTACCCTATGTTTAATATCTTGGTTTATCAAATTTGGTCCCTAGATATTTCAATTTTTATTCAAAGGACCCGATCTTTTCAAGATCAACTCTTTAACTTTGGGCCACGAAAATGGTATCGAGCTGGGTTTATTAAGAACTTTTAGTTAAATTTATTATATTTATGTAATTAACAATTGGTGAGGAGAAATTACTCCGAGATTATGGATCCTGACCGATGTCCGAGATGTACCCCTTACAGACATATCGTCAAATATTGACGATGTATGCACAAGAACACCTTGACCAGGTTTCATATTGGGAATACCAACATGAAGAAAAGGAAGCGGCGAGCCGACGGGAAACCTTAAGCAATGCAAAATGCGAGCGAGAATATTATAAGCGATTCGGATGCTTAACTGGACCCTATATGTTCACTTGATAAACCTTCAAGAAACGGTTCATGAAAATTCCCATCGAACAATGATTCCCCGATGGAGTACCGAGTGTGGAACGAGATACTTCAGACAAATCTAAGATCTCCAAGATCTTAGAGAAATCGTAAGACGGTGCGCACTTATGGCAACCGCCATATTCATCTACCAAAGACAAGTTCATCGATCCAACTGATGGAAACGATGGTGAAATATCGAAGAAACTCTTGAACTCCTTCATGATATTCAAACGAGTCAAGAACCCGGAGGACAGCAAATTCATCCTTAGGAAGGAAACGTATTGATTTTGGGGACAAGACCTATTTACACCAAAAGGGAAACCAACCGGTCATACGAAAAATGACGGATGAGGAAAAGCTAATTGCTCTAATCAAGGAAAATCCATCAAAAATTAAAAAAAGATGGATATTGAAAAGATGAATCTTAAAGATCTACATGACTGGCGGAGAATCCTTCGCGGGATTAGGTATTGTAGATTTAAAGATGAACGCAGTGAGGAATCAACTTTGGTTACCTATGACCCACAAGGTAGACCAATTCCTCCACCACCGCCACCAGCTTAATCCTAACGTCGAAGAAATGCGGGTTCACATCATGGAGCTCGGGACGAGAGGATGCCACATGTCGGGATTTCACGACCGGGAGTGATCCACTTTCGAGGGACAGGAGGTCGAAACCCTCTTGCAGAACCAGACAACCTACCGGAAGGCCGATGTTTATCGACGCCTTATGGAAGATCGCACCTCAACCCAATACATCCGTATGGGTTGATGTTAAATCTGACATCCTGATTTTAAAAACATGCAGAAGTTCTCATTGATGAATGGGCTTGGTATGAGAATTTCAAAGAGAACCCCGATCTTACAAAGGATTCATTCATTTTACTCCTTGAAATGAGTCTTGAAGGATCGGTGAAGATTGCCTGGGATATGACCGATGCAAGTACGAAAAGTTCGGTCACATCAGGGGAATCACTTAAAGGAATTGTCGATGGAATGGCAAAACTATTCAAAATCCAATTCATCGGCACGGGTTATTTCGAGGGATTAGAGGATGAAAAAAGAAAGAAATATAAACAAGCCCTCTATAGCCTTGAGTTACTGGATATTTGTCATATTGACGAATATATCAAGTTGTTCACCGAATACAAAGGAAATCCAAGATCGAAGAAAAAAGAAGTCGCATAAAAATTATTCTTTGCCAAGATTCCGAGTCCCCTGGAGAGAAATGCTTATCGGGAAAACCTGGAGAGTCTAGAACGAGATTTTGGGACGTTATGTCTCAATGCGTAGATTCTTCGGACGATTTCAACAGTCGACTGACAAACTGTTTCTAGTCCAAATACGAGCATGCCCGATTCGCTCGAGGACAATTGTTCTTAGCGGCCGCAAGGGCCTCTCTTCCAGCCGCATCTCCTACGGCAAAAAGGGGCCGAGAGAGTACGGGGCTCTAACCCGAGGTTATGGATTCAAGTACCATAATCACAAGTGTTGCGGTGATGCATCCCCCGAGGTGTACAAATCGTAATAATGTTGAAGCTCCTGTGTCACAACCCGAGTCTTCAAGTCAACCCAAAGACCTGGGGTAAAAGAGGGAGAGTTGAATCTTAGGCCACGACAGCAAATCTAAGGTTCAAATCGACGAGAATAAGATTTCTCCTATGCAGTATATCGGCGGCAATGGGAGAAACTAGTTACAAGACAAGGTATTAACCCGGAAAAACAATGGTTGATATCTCGGAAAGTATCCCGGAGTTTGGATGAAACCAGAAGTCATCCAAATGAAGTACAGAATGGTATACTTTTGGAGCTTTAGCTTCAATCTATCTTTGTGTCACCAGGATTCCCGTAAATTTCAAAATTACCGAAATGGATTGGAGAAGCGATTTACGAGACCTGGGCCAATAATCCACACTTGGCCGTAGGCGATATTTTGGAACCCGTATTTTATCAAAGTCGGCTCTGAACCAAATAAGAAAGGCTTTAATGAAGCTTTTCATTTCATCAAGCTAAGAAGACCGATGGAAATGCTTTAAAATACATTAAGGCAAACTTCACCTAAGAAGGACCAAGATTAGTAGGAGCATTTTCTCAAGACGAAGCTTCTACAAGACGAGCATGGGGTCTTTGGGTTTGTCTAATCGAAATGGACAAAGTCAAATATCCATTCAAGTTCTTCCGCACGGCGAATGGATCTTTCCTTTTGAATTCGATGACTTGATCAACCACGGGGTTTGCGGAAGAACTCTTCGAGACCAAAAGAAGAATTCTCCTCGGAAAACAAGATTCCTAGCAAAGACACTTACCGGAAATTCTCAGAACATGGCGCATGTTGGCCGTTGGATCGACCGGATCACAAGCATGCCCCGAACAAAAGGAACCCGAGTTTGGGAAAGGATTCTCACCCAAACCCGACCGACAAGATCATGCAAATGGAAAGGATAAGGGCCCGACTCACAAAACGCTAAGCGTTATCCTCGGGGACCACGCAAACCAACTTTTAGAAGATTCCCGACAACTTTCATGGGCCGGGCCGAGTCACGCGGAAGAAAAAGAAAACTAGTCAAGCAGGCAATAATGTAGGATATGACGTAAGCGGTGGCGTCATAAGTATCAAGCAAGATTTGAAGTCCGCCTTTGAAGTCCTGGACTTACCTCTATAAAATGCGATTTGAAGGAAGCCGAGGACATCGAACATTTCCTTAGTTTTCTTACAATAAAATCGAGTGAAAATTTGTAATAAGTTGGAGTGTTTAGTTTTTAAATTTATGTATTTTCGAGTGCAAGCCTCAATAATGAGAGGCTAAACAAGTTTTCTCCTCCCAAAAGGAGATTACTAATGTAATAAATTTTTCTTTAAGTTCTTAATAAAATAAAGGCTTTTGTTCAACATGTGTTCATAGTGTTCTATTGATTTATCCCTTTAAAGAAATACTTTTACGCCCGGAGTAGGAAACGAACCAAGCGTCTTGGCCGAGTCTTTGAAGAAGGGGTCGGATAACTTGCGATCATCTTCCCGAGGTGAGGTTGAACAGTGAGGAGCCGTTTGTCAAACGATCTCAAAAAGCGTAATCTTCCGATCGTGGCATTGCGAACCACTTAACCCGTGGTGTTTCGGCCAAAAGAGGTATGAATTTTAAGGGATCTATTAATTTTACTAAGCATGTTGGGCCCGATATGGTCGTAATGGACTATTTCCATTATTGTAGCAAGTAAAGAATGGGTGCTGAAAGTGATTATTCATAAAACATTAGGTACCGAAATTGAAAGGTTGTTCTAAGAAGAAACTCGCTATAACAGGTTAAACTGTTTAGAGTTAACGGAGAGGTACCAAATATGATTAATTTTGTGAACATTAGGTACCAATCTTGATTAGGTTGAAAACAGGGGTATCAAAAGTGAAATTAGGGTATAGATTGGGTATGAAAAATGAAATTATCCCCAGGAATCTACATAAATCTTGTACTTTATTTTAGAACAAAAGGCACATATATCACCTTACCTATGAAAAAGATAAATGACAACATTAGTTTTTATTGAAAATAATGAAAACTATTTGCGATTTCTCACTCGATTCTTGTCAATAAATTTTGGTGAAATGTTATGTATACATACTTGGGTTTATCAAAATATATTAAATTTTTAACTAAATTAATATCTCTAAGTTTGAGCTTGGTTCGTTTATTTTAACGAGCCTTATTAAACGAACTCGAACGAGCTTTTATTAAATCGAGCTCAATAGCTCATCGAGCTTTTAAGTGTTTGGGTTTGGCTCGTTAATTACCGAGTCGAACTCGAGCCTAAATTTATCGAGCATATTGATGGCTCACAAACTTTTTCGAGCTTAATCGATCCTAAACGAGCTTAGTAAATATTAATTATAAATTAAATTATTCTTCAATTATTACAAAAATAAAAATTTATAATTTTATTCAAACAAATAAGTTTATTGAAATATTTTTATATTATCATAAGTAAAAATATGAAAAATTAAAATTAAAGTTAAATTATTAGTTTAATTTATATGAGCTTACTATTGAGCCTATTCACGAACTTACTAACGAGCACTTTCACGAGCTAACGAACCTAATGAGCCTCATTAAACGAACTCGAACGAGCTTTTATTGAATCAAACTCCGAATAGCTCACCGAGCTTTTAAGTGTTTGAGTTTGGCTCGTTAATTATCGAGTCGAACTCGAGCTCGAATTTATTGAATATATTGATGGCTCACAAACTTTTTCGAGCTTAATCGAGCCTAAATGAGCTTAGTAAATTTTAATTATAAATTAAACTATTCTTCAATTATTACAAAAATAAAATTTTATAATTTATTCAAACAAATAAGTTTATTGAAATATTTTTATATTATCATAAGTAAAAATATGAAAAATTAAAAATAAAGTCAAATTGTTACTTTAATTTATACGAGCTTACCATCGAGTCTAGTCACGAACTTACTAACGAGCCTGTTCACGAGCTAACGAACCTAACGAGCCTCATTAAACGAACTCCAAAACGCATGATCTGGTTATAGAAAGGGCCTTGGCTATGGCCCAAAATCTCCAAGTAGACGCACCACATCGCATGACTCAAGTACTCAACAACCGCAAAATAAACTTCAAGAGACACAAAAGAAGTTACAAGAATCGGAATCTCAAGTGAGTGGGCTTAAGTCACAAGTGGGTGATTTGAAAGATCATTTCGATCTCGAAGGTGCTTGTATTGAAAAGCTTATGACATTCATGGTCTGCCGAGTGGGAATACTCTCTAAGCCGATATAATTAATCTAAGTACTCTTTTGTTTTGGTTTGAATATTTAATGTTTTTTCCACATTGTTCAAGTAGTTTATTGTCCATTTGAAATATGAATATCTTATCATTTCTCCTATATTGATAAATAATCGTATTCTACTTAATCAAACATGATTGATTTTATTTTAATTTTATTTTTCATGTTTAACGCATTTGAACTTGCACTTTGTAGTATTATTAATGTATTGATAGAATATTTTACAAATTAATATTAAAATCATTATATATGCAATTAAAAAAAATGCAATTACATTGCCTATAATACTTATTTTCATGACAATTATGTTGACATGTAAGAAAGTCATCAATTGGTGACAATGAATTATTTCTAACTTAAACACTCATTTATTACAATAAACTTAGTCGTCACCAAAAAAATCTATTCTTTGACGATATACAATTTATCATTAAAAATACACTAAAATGATGACTTGTATCGTCACAAATATTTTCAAAACTTGTCATCTTTGTATAAATTTATTATGTGACGATATATTTTGTCACCACATATTAATTTTTATGACGGAGGATTTCATCATTATTTCGGTGCAATTAGCGGCCGATAAGCTTTGTCATATATTGCGATTGTTTCCATGACAAACAAAATCATCACGTTACATATTCTTTTGGTGACAACACATATCTCGTCGTTGAATTGTAATTATTGGTGACACATTATCTTGTCATTATAAATATACATTAAATGACACGCAATATTTAAATAACGTTAAATCACCTCTTTCATGACAAGTCATGGTAATATATGACGAAATTATAAATACAACCACGACACCAAAATTCGTCATTAGAATTTGATGAATTTGGCAATGCGATCATTTTCATCACTAAAATTTAATGCTATGATGACAAAAACATGCTTTTGCCATTAAAAGATATTTTTTTGTGACAAAGAAATAATATAAATGACAAAAATTTATCGTTTATGTGACGATGTAGGCGTCACAATAAATGATACAAATCGTGACAATCGATATTAGTGTGACCAAAGGTTAATTTTGTAGTGACAAATTACAAAAATCGTCATGTATACCTTTTATGACTAACACGATGACGATCTTTATGACGCTCAATTTTCGTCACCAAATACATTTAGTGACGAAAAATAGGTTCATATGACGATATTTTTTCGTCATCTTAGCTTTTTAATGGTGTATGAATCATGTCAATTGGGCTTGATCATCGAAAGTTACGTCCAAAATACGATGATTGCACGCGATTCTTGCGAAATGACTTTTTTAAGTTTTTTCCTCCAAAACTTGTTTTTTTCCACCAAAACCTAAAAATCAATAAAATAACACAACATAACACTAAAACATGCAAATGCAAATAAAGCATGCCAAAATATGTATAAATCATTACACAAACACACAAAAATATGTAAAACAACGCTCCAAGAGATGGCCAAATATTTCTCTCCTTTCGCACTCCCAGGGACCCTACTTCGCTCCAGGAGGTGGTCGAACATTGCTCTCCGCTGGTGCTCCTGGAGGACCCTCCTGCGCTCTAGGAGGTAGCCAAACATTGCTCTCCTCCGGCGCTCCAAAGGGACCCTCTTGCACTCTAAGAGGTAACCAAACATCACCCTCCTCTGGCTCCCGAGGGACCCTCATGCGCTCTAGGAGGTGGCCAAACACCGCTCCCCTTCGGCACTCCCAGGGGACCCTCCTATGCTCCAGGAGCTGGTGAAACATTTCTCTCCTCCGGCCTTTCCGGGGACCCTTCTACCCCTAGGTATAGGCGGGTCCTCGATGTTCTATCATGAAATTGTTTTTGAAATGCATCGTGATTTTTATTAGAAAAAGAAACTATAAGGATGTTTGCATATTCTCTACGTTTCTTACATAAAATACATTAAGCTCTCAAATCGGATGGTATTATATGGTTTCATAGATGCTACACATGAATCACTAAATTGATGTAGCATCTACCATTCATATGTCTTATATTTTAGGAAGCGGGACACTTGTAATGCATCCACACACTAAACATGATATGTGAATGGTAAATGTTACACTAAGTGTAGTGCTCGAGATATAACATCTACAAAACCGGTATTCTATTAATATATTTAATTTGTAATTATTCATTGAAAAATTTCACATAATTAAAAAAAATAGGAAAAAATTAATTTATCCTTCAAACTATGACCATTTTCACACTTTTACATATAAACTATTTCAAGTTTCAACTTCCCTCATGAACTCCACGGGTTTTGCACATAACTACCTTGGGGTTGCCGCCAGAATATTTGTTGGATATTATTGCACTTTGTCATAATAAATTTTCATGTATATGCATGTAGTTAAATCAGTTTAAATTTTTATCCGCAAAACTTAATTTAACTAGTATATTCTTAAGGAAAGTTTATTATCAATGAAATTATTTTTCAATTTGTTCTTTCTTAACTTTCTTATATAATTATAATTTATTTTCGAAATATATTTTAGTAATTTTTAAATTAAAACTATCTTAGAATCTATATTTATGAATATATGTAACTTTATTTACCTCAAAATCACCATTTTTTTATTTTTTTTCTATGTATTCTTTTTATTTAATTTAATATAAAAACTACTATAAATATAATCGAGGAAATCAAGAAAAGTAAATTATAATTCTACAAGAAAACTAAAATAGAATAATATAATTTCTCGATATTATATTTTCTTATAGTAAATAACATTTAAAGTTGTATTTTATGGATAAGAAATTAAAAGAGATAAATGCACGTATGTACTTTTAATGTTTTTATTAATTTTTTAAAACTGGGTGGCAATTTGAGAATCGCGAAAAGTTAGATAACAAAATGAACATCGCACAAAATTTAAGAAGATACGAAAGGCAACAATATTCCATTGGCGCGATCCTAATTGGTTATGTGCAAAACTCGTGCGATTCGGGTGACAAATTAAAACTCGGAATAGTTTATACAAAAAAGTGTAAAACTAGTCATAGTTTGGATGATAAATTATTTTTTTCTCTAAAAATTTATGATTGGTTTATAACTATATGAACTCTTGAACAATGAAATTGAAGAAACAAATTGATGGAGATATTGATAAAGATATGATATTGTGTTTATTATCTTTTAGGATTTTAGAATATCTTATATTTTAGATATTGATTTGTTTAGTATTCTATTTGAGTTTATATTTTAAGTTTCCTAGTCAAGTTAGGAGTTTTATTGTGATAGGATTTTAATCCTATAAATACTTGCTATTTATTATTTTTAGGAGGTGAATTTTGATATTAATAAAAACAAGAGTTTTCTCTCAATTCTTGTCTCTCTTACGGTATTCTTATAGAATCAACGTAATAGGTGAGTTTGTTTCTTTGTTCACGCTTCCGCCGCATCGCTTGGTATTCGAGACCGATCTACGCTCCATCGAACCATGTTGTCGGTGACCGATTCCACAACGCATGAACGACACCGCACAGATCCGTCAGCAGATCGACTTGTTGACAAAACAATTCAATATCGTGCGCATCCAATTTCAAGAAATCAAAAGGCTTGTTGAAAAACGATTTCTTGATGGTTGTGAGTTTGCCTGCGATATTGTGCCCATTCAGTCCATCCCATTGGAAACATATTCCACGGACATGGATGTTTACATTGAAGATGGTGGATATGATGGACCACCAATTTTTGATGAGGAAGATGAAGACACTTTCCCAGAGTTGGCTATGAAAACCCTCTACACTTTGACGAGGATAATGTTGGCTATGATGGCCCACCAATTTTTGACAAGGAAGATCGCGATTATGATGACCTATCAATTTTCAATGAAGACAAATATGGTGGTTATGACGACCCCCAATTCTCGATAAAAAAATTGAGGATATTGATTCGTTGATGGGAAATGGATATTCTCT
Source organism: Rehmannia glutinosa (assembly GCA_016081115.2). Taxonomy (NCBI): domain Eukaryota; kingdom Viridiplantae; phylum Streptophyta; class Magnoliopsida; order Lamiales; family Orobanchaceae; genus Rehmannia; species Rehmannia glutinosa. Next base: position 415,520 of record JABTTQ020001454.1, on the reverse strand, counting down.
TTCTCCACCGATATCGAAGATATTGTTCATATCTCACCCCTTCCAACAATTTTACTCTTTTATCATAGGAAGAAAAATTGTTCATTAAGAGTAGATTTTTGTCTTCTTTGTGAAATTGGCAAGACCGGAGAAGACGTTTGTTGGTGTCCGCATTAATGGAACATATAATTCGCAGAGTCACATGTCATCCTATAATGGTATTGGAGCCTACAAGATAATGATTGATGATTTTCTAGAACTCAAACGAGGTTATTTTGTTTTTGATCCGATTCAAAAACACAATGCTATTCACCTTATTTTTCCATTTCGTCCTCCCCGCGCTCCTCCATGGTTTGATAATTTTTCTAGGATCTCCTTCCGATTCTATATGATGGAGATATTGATGGAGATATTGATAAAGATATTGTTGCCACGGTTTCTTTGTTCGAGACAGATCCACAATACCCCATTGAGGAAGGATCCTTGTTTTGCTGAACAAAGAAAAAAACTCACCTATTACGTTGATTCTATAAGAATACCGTAAGAGAGACAAGAATTGAGAGAAACCCTCGTTTTTATTAATATCAAAATTCACCTCCCTAAAAATAATAAAATAGCAAGTATTTATAGGATTAAATTCCTATCACAATAAAACTCCTAACTTGACTAGGAAACTTAAAATATAAACTCAAATAGAATACTAAACAAATCAATATCTAAAATATAAGATATTCTAAAATCCTAAAAGATAATAAACACAATATCATATCTTTATCAATATCTCCATCATTACTGATGCAGCGAAAACCACGGATAAACGGACAACGAACAAAAGCAACACGAATCTTCTCAAAGAAACGTAAATTGCAATGAACAAGAGAATAATCTTAAATTTTAATAATATTCAACCTCCTAAAAATAATAGTAAAACAACTATTTATAAGACCAAACTAAAAGTCCTAACTTAATTAGAAACATTAAAAGATAAACCAGAATCATTAAAAGATAAACAAGAATAAAAGACTCCTAAACATAAATCACTTCCTAAAATATAAGATAATCTAAAATCCTAAAAGATATATCATATCTCCATCATTCTCTCCGGTCGAAACGATTCGTCCTCGAATCGGAAGGGAGATTGTCACTAGAATAATTGTCAAACCATGGAGGGGCACGGGGAGGACGAGATGAAAAAACAAGGATCCACCAGCACCACGGAGATGCAACTTTGCTATCAGGTTTGAATAATTGGTTGTTCAATCCACCCAATCCAACTTTGTAGGTCCATTCGTTGGTATACAAGTCGCTTATGATAATCTTATCACATATCCAACCAATTATCTTAATTGGTCTAGGTAGTCGAGTTTGTATTAATTGACCAAATCTTTGGCCATAGTTCTGTAGTCCAATCGTGGCAGTGAACATTGTAGTTTGATTTTGTTCGGGCTTTAGTTGCACTCTTTCGTCAAATAAAAATTTAAACTTTCTGTATTGAGACCATTGAGAACCCATTTGCTCGGCGTTTACAAAATCATGCATTACATGTTCAGCCAGATTGGCGCGCTAGGACTCATGTCATCACTCCGACAACACCATTCTTGTCAAGATCCAAACTTGTTATGTACCACATATCGTCAAGATCATCCTCAATTTCTTTATCGAAAATTGGCGGATCATCATAGCCACAATGTTCCTCCTCATCGAAATTTGGAGGGTCATCATATTCACAATTCTCTTCAAGTTGAAGATGTTTTCATAGTCATATCCGGAATTAGGTCTTCATCTTCCTCATAAAAATCGGTGGTCCATCATATCCACCATCTTCTTTGTTTGATGAAACAAATGAGAACGGATAAAAACCAAAACCACATCCACTGCGATAGTTCAATGATCGCCTCCGTTTCTACCTCGCGCGCTCGATCTTGGCGGTCGTGAGATGGGCGGTGATGACATCGAAAAAATCCTGGCTGGCTGGATGCGGAATGTGATTATCCGTTGTGTCAACAAGTCGACCGTCTGACGGATCTGTGCGATTTCGTTTATGCGTTGTGGATCTGTGTGGACAACATGATTCGGGAGCGTAGGTGGTCTCTGAATACCAACCGATGCATGCGAGAAGCACAAATAAACGCGAAGAACGCACAAAAGCAACACGAATCTTCTCAAAGAAACGTAAATTTCAATGAACAAGAGAATAATCTTAAATTTTAATAATATTTAACCTCCTAAAAATGATAGTAAAACAACTATTTATAAGACCAAACTAAAAGTCCTAACTTAATTAGAAACATTATAAGATAAACCGAGAATCATTAAAAGATAAACAAGAATAAAAGACTCCTAAACATAAATCACTTCCTAAAATATAAGATAATCTAAAATCCTAAAAGATATATCATATCTCCACAAAGATGAGGTCATGCAACATGATCTTAACCCGGAAAATTTACATTTAATACTAAAAAGGAAATATTACCATTTAAAGACATTGGTTTTGGACTACCAATTTTCTTCAAGCCTGAGGGGAGGGAGATTCATTGAGATCGTGGAAATGATGGAGATTTATACCAACTCGATGCGACATGAAGCGTAACAAAAACAACAAATAACACAAATACTACCGTTGATTCGTAAGAATACTTGGAAGTATTAAACAAAGCAATAGAACGTGTATTGCTTGAAGAAGAGATAAATCTCAAACTTAATAATATTCAATCTCTTTAAAATAATAAAATAGCAAGTATTTATAGGATTAAAATCCTACCACAATAAAACTCCTAACTTGACTAGGAAACTTAAAAGATAAACTGAATAGAATCCTAAACACAAAAATCACTATCTAAAATATAAGATATTCTAAAATCTTAAAAGATAATAAAACACGATATAATATTTTTATCAATATCTCCATCATTCTCTCCTCGGTCGAAACGATTCGTCCTCGAATCCGAAGGAGATCGAAGAATTGTCAAACCATGGAGGGGCACGAGGAGGACGAGGCGAGAAAATAAGATACAACTTATATTCTTCATCGCAGTAGTGCATGATAGTACACGCGTTATATGGTTGATTTGAATAGCCACATAGAACGTGTGCTTACTCGGATGACGAATAAACAAGTGTTTAGATGAATCATATGGGGCGTTGATGTAGCAAAATTGACGCCATGCTTCGGCAATTCTCGATTTCTTTATCGAAAATTAATGATCCGTCATAACCACATTCATCGTGTCAAACTTCGGTGATTTTGCATAGTCAATTAGTGAAATTGTATCGTCACCGTCCTTGTCAAATATAGGTGGCCCATCACAACCATCAATCTCCTCGTCAAACTTTGAAGGTTCTTCGTAGCCAACCATCGAAATTATATCGCCACCTTCCGTATCAAAGATAGGTGGCCCATTATAACCACCAATCTCCTTATCAAAGTTTGGAGGCTCATCGTAGTCAACCTCCATAATAGTGTTGTCGATTTCTTCATCAAAAATTGGTGGCCCATCATATCCACCATCATCCTCTTTTAATGAAACATATGAGGACGGATAAAAATCAATACCACATCCACCACAATAGTTTCGACTATTGCCTCCATCGCTGCTGTCTCGCGCGCTCGATCTCGGTCGGCCATGAGGTTGGCGGTGATGACGTCGAAAAATTCCTGGCTGCTGGATGCGGGCGTGATTATCCATTGTGTCAACAAGTCGATCTGTGGATCGGATGCGTGGCGATGTCATTCATGCGTTATGGATCTTGTCAGACAACATGGTTCAAGGAGTGAGATCGGTCTCTGAATATCAATCGATGCGGCGGAAGCCATAGATAAACGAGCAACGAACAAAAACAATACGAAACTTCGCGAAGAAACGTAAATTACAATGAAAAGAGATAAATCTCAAATTTTAATAATAATTCAACCTCCCTAAAAGTAATAACAAAACGAATATTTATAGGACTAAAGTCCTACAACAATAAAACTTCTAATAATTGAAAACTCTTAAAAGATAATAAAATAACATAATAAACTAATATTAATAGATAATAAGAAATCTTCAAATCTTTATCTCCATCATTCACACCTACTACGATGGGGTATTGTGGATACAATCGATACCAACGATGCGGCGGAAGCATGAACAATTAAACAAACTCACCTCGTGCGTTGATTCTATATGAATACCGTAAGAGAGACAATAATTGAGAGAAAACCCTCGTTTTTATTAATATCAAAATTCAACTCCCTAAAAATAATAAAATAGCAAGTATTTATAGGATTAAAATTCTACCACAATAAAACTCCTAACTTGACTAGGAAACTTAAAAGATAAACTCAAAGAATACTAAACAAATCAATATCTAAAATATAAGATATTCCAAAATCCTAAAATATAATAAACTAGATATTATCAACTAGATATTATCTCCATCATTCTCTCAGGGGTCGAGATGATTCATCCTTGAATCGAAGGGAGATCCTAGAAAATTTATCAAACCATGGAGGGCGCGAGGAGGGGAGACGAGAAACTTAAATGAATAGCAACTCCTCCTCTAATCAATTTGAGCCATGCAACCAACCCAAACAAATAAATCATCATCACAATCCAATAAATAACACTTGTTATTTTCGAGATTTGACTTGGAAAATACATCATCGACACCCTTAACCTTACCATCAATTATACTATAAATTTGGAGAGGAGTCTTCTCGAGAATGATATCTCTTCATGTAACCTTGGTTTCAATTGGAGCAAACCCTTCAAACATGCCCCAAAATTCACAAGAATCGACGCAGCGACTTGTAATTTCACAAGAACAATAGCAACATCGTACTCTTCTTGACCCCCTCATCAAATTTCGATGGTTTTTTTCATATTGAGCCATCAAAATTGTATTGTCACCTTCCATATCAAAGATAGATGGTCCATAACCACCAATCTCCTCGTCAAAGGTTGGAGGTTCATCGTAGCCAACCTCCGTTATAGTATCAATGATTTCCTCATCAAAAATTGGTGGTCCATTATATCCACCATCTTCAACTTCATCGAAAATAAACCATCCATATTCGTGGAATAGGTTTCCAAAGGGGTGAATCGGATGGTCACAACATTGTAGGCAAACTCACAATCACCAAGAAATCGTTTTTCAACAAGTTTCTTGATTTCTTGATATTGGATGCGCACAATATCGATTTGTTTAGCCCGACAAGTCGATCTGGACAAATCTGGCGTGTCATTATTCATAGCTTCAAAACCCAAATGGCGTCGAGATGATATATTAAGGATCGTAGCGGTCTCGGATACCAAGCGATGCGGCGGGCGTGAACAATTAAACAAACTCACCTGCGTTGATTCTATATGAATACCGTAAGAGAGACAATAATTGAGAGAAAACCCTCGTTTTTATTAATATCAAAATTCAACTACCTAAAAATAATAAAATAGCGGTATTTATAGGATTAAAATCCTACCACAATAAAACTCCTAACTTGACTAGGAAACTTAAAAAGATAAGCTCAAATAGAATACTAAACAAATCAATATCTAAAATATAAGATATTCCAAAATCCTAAAATATAATAAACTAGATATTATCAACTAGATATTATCTCCAACATTCTCTCCCTGGTCGAGACGATTTGTCCTCGAATCGGAAGGAGATCCTAGAAAATTTATCAAACCATGGAGGGGCGCGAGGAGGAGGGCGAGACGAGAAACTTAAATGAATAGCAACTTTCCTCTCATCAATTTGATCCATGCAACCAACGTAAACAAATAAATCATCATCACAATCTAATAAATAACACTTGTTATTTTCGAGATCCGACTTGGAAAATACACCATCGACACCCTTAACCTTACCATCAAGTATACTATAAATGTGGAGATGAGTCTTCTCGAGAATGATATCATCTTCAAATAGCAACTTTGGTTTCAATTGGAGCAAACCTTTCAAACATGCCCCAAAATTCACAAGAATCGGACGCATCTTGTAATTTCCCGTCGAACAATAGCAACATCGTACTCTTGACCCCCTCATCAAATTTCGATGGTTTTCATATTGAACCGTCAAAATTGTATTGTCACCTTCCATATCAAAGATAGGTGGCCCATTATAATCACCAATCTCCTCGTCAAATTTTGGAGGCTCGTCATAGCCGACCTCCATGATAGTGTTGTCAATTTCTTCATCAAAAATTGGTGGTCCATTATATCCACCATCTTCAACTTCATCGAAAAAATAAACCTCCATGTCCGTGGAATAGGTTTCCAACGGGGTGAATCGGATGGGCACAACATCGTAGGCAAACTCACAACCACCAAAAAATCATTTTTCAACAAGTTTCTTGATTTCTTGATATTGGATGCGCACAATATCGATTTGTTTGGTCGACAAGTCGTCTGCCGACAAATATGAAAGCGATGTCATCATTATTCATAGAAAAAAAAAAAAAAAAAGCGATGACAAATTTATTATTTTATTATTTTAGGAGGTTGAATTATTATTAAATTTGGAGATTTATCTCTTTCTCATTGAAATTTTCGTTTCTTTGCGAAGATTCGTATTGCTTTTGTTCGTTGTTCGTTTATTTGTGGTTTTCGCTTTGCATCGATTGGTATTCGAGAGACCATCTACGCTCCTTGAACCATGTTGTCCAGATAAGATCCACAACGTATGAACGACATCGCATATCCGTCAACAGATCGACTTGTTGACACAACGGATAATCACGTTCGCATCCAGCGGCAGAATTTTTCGACGTCGTCACCGCCAACCTCATGGCCGCCCGTAACAAGAACAACAAATAACACAAATACTACCGTTGATTCGTAAGAATACCGGAAGTATTGAACAAAGCAATAGAACGTGTATTGCTTGAAGAAAAGATAAATCTCAAACTTAATAATATTCAATCTCCGTAAAATAAAATAATAAAATAGCAAGTATTTCTGAGAATTAAAATCCTAGCATAATAAAACTCCTAACTTGACTAGGAAACTTAAAAGATAAACTCAAATAGAATACTAAACAAATCACTATCTAAAATATAATATATTCTAAAATCCTAAAAAGATAATAAAACGATATCATATCTTTATCAATATCTCTATCATTCTCTCGGGGGTCGAAATGACTCATCCTCGAATCGGGAGGGAGATCAAAGAATTGCCAAACCATGGAGGTGGGCGAGGAGGACGAGATGAAAAAATAAGGCGAATATCAAAACATATTTGAGCTAGATCAAAAACAAAACAAACCATTTCTTGTCCATAGCTTCTCTTGTGACGCTTGGAGCCATATAATAAGGGATTTCCACGATCTCAATGAATCTCCCCATAGGCTTGAACAAAATTGATAGTCTAAAACCAATGTCTTTAAATGGTAATATTTCCTTTTTAGTATTGAACAAAAAATTTCCCGAGTTAAGATCATGTTGCATGATCTCATGCGTATGGTGATTCTCATCTTCATTGGATAAAATTGGTGGTCCGTCATAACCACAAGCGGCCTCGTCAAATTTCGGCGGTTTTTTGTAGGCAACCATCGAAATTGTATCGTCACCTTCCGTATCAAAGATAGGTGGCCCATTATAACCACCAATCTCCTCATAAAATTTTGGAGGCTCGTCGTAGCTAACCTCCATGATAGTGTTGTCTATTTCTTCATCAAAAATTGGTGGCCCATTATAACCATCATCTTCAATGTCACTTGAGAATAAAGAATCCATGCCCGTGGAATATGTTTCCAATGGGGTCAATCGGGCACAATATCGTAGCAAACTCACAACTACCAAGAAATCGATTTTCAATAAATCTCTTGATTTCTTGATCTTTGATGCGTCACGATATGCACTTGTTTTGCCCGAGAAGTCGATCTGGCGGCGAATACGAAAGCGATGTCATTGCTCATAGCTTAAAACCGGAAGTGGTGTCGAGATGGCATATTAAGGATCGTGGCGGTCTCGGATACCAACGATGCGGCGGAAGCGTGAACAATTAAACAAACTCACCTATTACGTTGATTCTATAAGAATACCGTAAGAGATACAATAATTGAGAGAAAACCCTCGTTTTTATTAATATCAAAATTCAACCTCACTAAAAATAATAAAATAGCAAGTATTTATAGGATTAAAATCCTATCACAATAAAACTCCTAACTTGACTAGGAAACTTAAAATATAAACTCAAATAGAATACTAAACAAATCAATATCTAAAATATAAGATATTCTAAAATCTTAAAAGATAATAAACACGATATCATATCTTTATCAATATCTCCATCATTCTCTCCGGTCGAAACGATTCATCCTCGAATCGGAAGGAGATCGAAGAATTGCCAAACCATGGAGGGGCAGAGGAGGACGGGGAGAAAAAAAAATGAATAACTTATTTCTCTCATCAATTTGAGCACGCATTATAACCCAAATAGCAAATAAATCATCATCACAATCCAATAAATAACACTACTTGGAAAATACACCATCGACACCCTTAACCTCACCATCAATTATACTATAAATTTGGAGAGGAGTCTTCTCGAAATGATATCATCTTCATAACCTTGTTTTCAATTGGTCAAACCCTTCAAACATGCCCCAAAATTCACAAAATTGTATCGCGCATCTTGTAATTTCCCAAATAACAATAGCAACATCGTAACTTCATCAATCTCTCATCAAATTTCTTTGATGGTTTTCATAGTGAACCGTCAAAATTGTATTGTCACCTTCCATATCAAAGATAGATGGCCCATCATAACTACCAATCTCTCATCAAAGTTGGAGGTTCATCGTAGCCAACCTCCATATAGTATCAATGATTTCTCATCAAAAATTGGTGGTCCATTATATCCACCATCTTCAACTTCATGAAAAATAAACCATCCATATCCACCGCAATAGTGGAATAGGTTTCCAACGGGGTGAATCGATGGGCACAACATTGTGGTGACACAATCACCAAGAAATCATTTTTCAACAAGTTTCTTGATTTCTTGATATTGGATGCGCACAATATCGATTTGTTTGTCGGATCAAGTCGTCGACAACATGGTTCAAATACGAGTGTCATTATTCATAGAAAAAAAAAAAAAAAAAATAAAACTGATGACAAATTTATTATTTTATTATTTTAGGGAGGTTGAATTATTAAAATTTGGAGATTTATCTCTTTCTCATTTTAATTTTAATTTCTTTGCGAAGAAGTATAACTTTTGTTCGTTGTTTTTATTTGTGGTTTTCTACAACAATAAAACTTGGTAATTCGAAAACTCTTAAAATGTTGTCCGAATAAAATAACGTAATAAACGAATATCCGTAATAGATAATAAGAAATCTTGTTGAAATCTTTATAATCACGTTCCGCATCGATGGGGGTATTTTTCGATCGTCACCGATAACCTCATGGCCGACGTAACAAGAACAACAAATAACACAAATACTACCGTTGATTCGTAAGAATACCGGAAGATTGAACAAAGCAATAATGTATTGCTTGAAGAAAAGATAAATCTCAACTTAATAATATTCAAAATCTCAACTCCCTAAAATAATAAAATAGCAAGTATTTATAGGATTAAAATCCTAGCATAATAAAACTCCTAACTTGACTAGGAAACTTAAAAGATAAACTCAAATAGAATACTAAACAAATCAATATCTAAAATATAATATATTCCAAAATCCTAAAATATAATAAACGATATTATCTTTATCAATATCTCTATCATTCTCTCGGGGGTCGAAATGATTCATCCTCGAATCGGGAGGAGATCAAAAAATTTATCAAACCATGGAGGTGGGCGAGGAGGACGAGAAGAAAAAATGAATAGCAACTTTCCTATCAAAACATATTTGAGCTAGATCAAAAAAAAACAAATCCATTTCTTGTCCATAAATAACACTTGTTATTTTTAGCTTTGAGCCAAAATAAGGGATTTCCACGATCTCAACCTTAATCTCAATTATAATATAACAAAATTGATAGTCTAAAATGATGTCTTTAAATGGTAATATTTCCTTTTTAGTATTGAACAAAAAACATGCCCCAAAAGATCATTTGCATGATCTCATGCGTATTGTGATTCTCATCTTCAACATTGGTGGTCATCGTAACCATAAGCGACCCCCTCATCAAATTTCGATGGTTTTTGTATATTGAACCATCAAAATTGTATTGTCACCTTCCATATCAAAGATAGGTGGCCCATTATAACCACAAATCTCCTCGTCAAATTTTGGAGGCTCGTCGAGCTAACCTCCATGATAATGTTGTCAATTTCTTCATCAAAAATTGTTGGCCCATTATAACCATCATCTTCAATGTCACTTGAGAATAAAGAATCCATGCCCGTGGAATATGTTTCCAATGGGGTCAATCGGGCACAATATCGTATCGTAGGCAAACTCACAACTACCAAGAAATCGATTTTCAATAAATTTCTTGATTTCTTGATCTTTTGGATGCGTCACGATATGCACTTGTTTTGCCAAAAAGTCGATCTGGCGAATCGGCGATGTCATTGCTCATAGCTTAAAAACCAAAGTGGTGTCGAGATGGCATATTAAGGATCGTGAGCGGTCTCGGATACCAACGATGCAGGCGAAGCGTGAACAATTAAACAAACTCACCTATTACGTTGATTCTATAAGAATACCGTAAGAGATACAATAATTGAGAGAAAACCCTCGTTTTTATTAATATCAAAATTCAACCTCACTAAAAATAATAAAATAGCAAGTATTTATAGGATTAAAATCCTATCAAAATAAAACCCCTAACATGACTAGGAAACTTAAAATATAAACTCAAATAGAATACTAAACAAATCAATATCTAAAATATAAGATATTCTAAAATCTTAAAAGATAATAAACACGATATCATATCTTTATCAATATCTCCATCATTCTCTCCCAGTCGAAACGATTCGTCCTTGAATCGGAAGGAGATCGAAGAATTGCCAAATCATGGAGGGGCGAGAAGACGCGGGGCGAAAAATAAAATGAATAGCAACTTTCATCTCATCAATTTGAGCCACGCAACCAACCCAAACAAATAAATCATCATCACAATCCAATAAATAACACTTGTTACTACTTGGAAAATACACCATCGACACCCTTAACCTCACCATCAATTATACTATAAATTTGGAGAGGAGTCTTCTCGAGAATGATATCATCTTCAATAGCAACCTTGTTTTCAATTGGAGCAAACCCTTCAAACATGCCCCAAAATTCACAAGAATCGACGCATCTTGTAATTTCCCATCGAAAGAACAATAGCAACATCGCACTCTTCTCGACCCCCTCATCAAATTTCAATGGTTTTTCATAGTGAACCGTCAAAATTGTATTGTCACCGTCCATATCAAAGATAGATGGCCCATCATAAGCACCAATCTCCTCGTCAAAGGTTGGAGGTTCATCGTAGCCAACCTCCGTTATAGTATCAATGATTTTCTCATCAAAAATTGGTGGTCCATTATATCCACCATCTTCAACTTCATCAGAAAATAAACCATCCATATCCGTGGAATAGGTTTCCAACGGGGTGAACTGGATGGGCACAACATTGTAGGCAAACTCACAATCACCAAGAAATCATTTTTCAACAAGTTTCTTGATTTCTTGATATTGGATGCGCACAATATCGATTTGTTTGGCCAGCAAGTCGATTTGCTGACAAATCTGAGCAGTGTCATTATTCATAGCTTCAAAACCCAAGTGGTGTCGAGATGACATATTAAGGATCGTAGCCGGTCTCTGGATACCAACGATGCGGCATAAGCGTGAACAAAGAAATCGTATCGAGCCATATGGGTATTATGATATCGTGCAACAATAGCAACATCGGTTTGCCTACAATGTTGTGTCCATCCATTCACCCGTTGGAAACCTATTCCACGGATATGGATGGTTTATTTTCTGATAAAGTTGAAGATGGTGGATATAATGGACCACCAATTTTTGATGAGGAAATCATTGATACTATAACGGAGGTTGGCTACGATGAACCTCCAATCTTTGACGAGGAGATATGTGGTTATGATGGACCATCTATCTTTGATATGGAAGGTGACAATACAATTTTGATGGTTCAATATGAAAAACCATCGAAATTTGATGAGGGGGGGTCAAAAGAGTGCGATGTTGCTATTGTTGCTTTGACGAAAATTACAAGTCGCGTCGATTCTTGTGAATTTTGGGGCATGTTTGAAGGGTTTGCTCCAATTGAAACCAAGGTTGCTACTCAAGATTATATCATTCTCGAGAAGACTCTCTCCAAATTTATAGTATAATTGATGGTAAGGTTAAGGGTGTCGATGATGTATTTTCCAAGTCAAATCTAGAAAATAACTAAGTGTTATTTATCGATTGGATTGTGATGATTTTATTTGTTTGGGTTGGTTGCATGGCTCAAATTGATGAGAGGAAAGTTGCTATTCATTTAAGTTTCTCGTCTCGTCCCTCCTCGCGCCTCCATGGTTTGATAAATTTTCTAGGATCTCCTTCCGATTCGAGGACGAATCGTCTCTCGACCTCCCGGAGAGAATGATGGAGATAATATCTAGTTGATAATATCTAGTTTATTATATTTTAGGATTTCTAATATCTTATATTTTAGATATTGATTTGTTTAGTATTCTATTTGAGTTTATCTTTTAAGTTTCCTAGTCAAGTTAGGAGTTTTATTGTGGTAGAATTTTAATCTTATAAATACTTGCTATTTTATTATTTTTAGGAGGTTGAATTATTATTAAGGTTTGAGATTTATCTCTTTTTCATTGCAATTTACGTTTCTTCACGAAGTTTCGTATTGCTTTTGTTCGTTGCTCATTTATCCGTGGTTTTCGCTGCATATTCTCTCTGGGTCGAGACGATTCGTCCTCGAATCGGAAGGAGATCAAAGAATTGCCAAACCATGGAGGGGCGAGGAGGACGAAATGGAAAAATAAGGTGAATAGCAAGATGTTTTTGAATCGGATCAAAAACAAAATAACCTCGCTTGAGTCTTAGAAAACCATCAATCATTATCTTGAGGTTCCAATACCATTATAGGATGGCATGCGACTCTGCGAATTATATTTTCCATCCATGGGGATACCAACAAGCTTCTCCCACAGATTTTGTAAATTTTGTCAAATGAGACAAAAATCTACTCTTAATGAACAAATTTTTATCCCTATGATAAGAGATTAAAATTGTTGAGACATCAACAATATTTTCGATCTCTGTGGAGAAAGAGAATATCCATTTCCCATCAACGAAGCAACAATTTTTTAATTTCATTATCAAAAATTGGTGGGTTTTCATAGCCACTATTTTTCTCCTCATCGAAAATTGGTGGACCATCATAGCCACAATTCTCCTCATCAAATTGCGAGATGTTTCTCGTAACCAATCTCGGAATATGGTCTCTATCTTCTTCATCAAAAATTGGTGGTCCATCATAACCACCATCCTCCTCATTTGATATGATATGTGGGGACGGATAAAAATAGAAATCACACCCATCGCGATACTTTTGACCATTGTCTCCATTACCTGCCTCGCGCGCTCGATCTTGGTCAGCCGTGAGATGGGCGGTGACGATGTCGAAAAATTCCTGCTGCTGGATGCGAAACATGATTATCTGTTGTGTCAACAAGTCAATCTGTTGACGGATATGTGCGATGTCGTTCATGCGTTGTAGATCCTGTATGGACAACATGGTTCAGGGAGCGTAGACTGGTTTATCAAAATTGGAGCGTAGACTGGTTTATATCAGACTGATGGAGATATGTTGTCATAGTGAACCGTATACAATCAGTAATTGGAGCGTAGACTGGTTTATATCAGAGGGTTTTAGGATTTTAGATTGGTAATACCATTGTGGATCCTGTCTGAACAAAGAAACTGGTGGTCAGCAATATAAAATAAAAGATTTATCTCCCTCACGCAACTGATGGAGATATGATATATCTTTTAGGATTTTAGATTATCTTATATTTTAGGAAGTGATTTATGTTTAGGAGTCTTTTATTCTTGTTTATCTTTTAATGATTCTGGTTTATCTTTTAATGTTTCAAATTAAGTTAGGACTTTTAGTTTGGTCTTATAAATAGTTGTTTTATTATTATTTTTAGGAGGTTGAATTATTATTAAGTTTTGAGATTATTCTCTTGTTCATTGCACTTTACGTTTCTTTGAGAAGATTCGTGTTGCTTTTGTGTGTTCTTCATTTATTTGTCTTCTTCGCATGCATCGATTGGTATTCAGAGACGATCTATGCTCCCCGAATCATGTTGTCCGGCAGATCCACAACGCATGAACGATCGCGCACATATCCGTCAACAGATCGACTTGTTGACACAACGGATAATCACATTTCGCATCCAGCCAGGATTTTTTCGATGTCATCACCGCCCATCTCACGACCGCCAAGATCGAGCGCGAGGTAGGCAAAAGGAGGCGATCATTGGAACTATCACGGTGGATGTGGTTTTGGTTTTTATCCGTCCTCATTTGTTTCATCAAACAAAGAAGATGGTGGATATGATGGACCACCGATTTTTGATGAGGAAGATGAAGACCCAATTCCGGATATTGACTATGAAAAACATCTTCAACTTGAAGAGAATTGTTAATATGATGACCCTCCAATTTTTGATGAGGAGGAACATAGTGGCTATGATGATCCGCCAATTTTCGATAAAGAAATTGAGGATGATGTTGACGATATGTGGTACATAACAATTTGGATCTTGACAAGAATGGTGTTGTGCGGGTGATGACATGAGTCCTAGCGCAAAACGAATCGAACATGTAATGCATGATTTTGTAAACGCCGAGCAAATGGGTTCTCAATGGTTTCAATACGAAAAGTTTAAATTTTTATTTGACGAAAGAGTGCAACTAAAGCCCGAACAAAATCAAACTACAATATTCACTTTGCCACGATTGGACTACGAACTATGGCCAAAGATTTGGTCAATTAATACAAACTTCGACTACCTAGACCAATTAAGATAATTGGTTGGATATGTGATAAGATTATCATAAACGACTTGTATACCAACGAATGGACCTACAAAATTGGTTTGGGTGAATTGAACAACCAATTATTCAAACCTCGATAGCAAAGTTGCATCTCCGTGGTCTTTGGTGGATCCTTGTTTTTTCATCTCGTCCTCCCCGTGCCCCTCCATGGTTTGAAAATTATTCTAGTGACAATCTCCTTCCGATTCGAGGACGAATCGTTTCGACCCGGAGAGAATGATGGAGATATGATATATCTTTTAGGATTTTAGATTATCTTATATTTTAGGAAGTGATTTATGTTTAGGAGTCTTTTATTCTTATTTATCTTTTAATGATTTTGGTTTATCTTTTAACGTTTATAATTAAGTTAGGACATTTAGTTTGGTCTTTTAAATAGTTGTTTTACTATTATTTTTAGGAGGTTGAATTATTATTAAGTTTTGAGATTTATCTCTTTTTCATTGCAATTTACGTTTCTTCGCGAAGTTTCATATTGCTTTTGTTTGTTGCTCGTTTATCCGTGGTTTCCGCCGCATTAGTTGGTATCGAGACCGCCTACGATCCTTAATATGCCATCTCTACACCACTTCGGTTTTGAAGCTATAGCAATGACACTTTGCTTTCAGATTCGTCAAGAGATCGACTTGCCGGCAAAACAAGTGTATATCGTGACGCATCGAATATCAAGAAATCAAGAGATTTATTGAAAATCGATTTCTTGGTAGTTGTGAGTTTGCCTACGATATTGTGCCCCGATTCACCCCATTGGAAACCTATTCCACGGGCATGGATGTTTTATTCTCAAGTGACATTGAAGATGATGGCTATAATGGGCCAACAATTTTTGATGAAGAAATTGACAACATTATCATGGAGGTCGGCTACGACGAGCCTCCAAAATTTGACGAGGAGATTTGTGGTTAGAATTGACCATCTATCTTTGAAACGGAAGGTGGCGATACAATTTCGATGGTTGCCTACGAAAAATCACCGAAATTTGAGGATGCTTGTGGTTATGATGGACCACCAATTTTGGCCAATGAAGATGAGAATTGCCATACGCATGAGGTCATGCAACATGATCTTAACCCGGAAATTTTCTTGCTCAATACTAAAAAGGAAATATTACCATTTAAAGACATTGGTTTTGGACTACCAATTTTCTTCAAGCCTATGGGGAGATTCATTGAGATCGTGGAAATCCCTTATTCTATGGCTATAGGTGTCTTTGAAGAGAAGCTATGGACAAGTAATGGATTGTTTTGTTTTTTATCTAGCTTAAATAAGTTTTGATATTCGCCTTGTTTTTCCATCTCGTCCTCTTCGCCCCTCCATGGTTTGACAATTCTTCGATCTCCTTCCGATTCGAGGGACGAATCGTTTTGACCCCGAGAGAATGATGGAGATATTGATAAAGATATGATATCGTGTTTATTATCTTTTAGGATTTTAGAATATATTTTAGAATATCTTATATTATATTTTAGGAAGTGATTTATATGTTTAGGATTCTATTTAGTTCATCTTTTAAGTTTCCTAGTCAAGTTAGGAGTTTTATTGTGATAGATTTTAATCCATAAATACTTGCTACATTATTATTTTTAGGTGGTTGAATTTTGATATTAATAAAACGAGGATTTTCTCTCATTTCTTGTATCTCTTACGGTATTATTATAGAATCAACGTGCGAGGTGGGTTTTTATCATTGTTCACGCTTCCGCCGCATTAGTTGGTATCGAGCCCTCCATGGTTTGATAAATTATTGTGCGGATTTATATTCCAAAATCCTAAAATATAATAAACTAGATATTATCAACTAGATATTATCTCCATCATTCTCTCCGGGGTCGAGACGATTCGTCCTCGAATCGGAAGAGAGATCCTAGAAAATTTATCAAACCATGGAGGGGCGCGAGGAGGACGAGATGGAAAAACAAGGCAAAAATTAATAATAATTCAACCCCGTATACAATCGATAATGGGGCCATAATTGAACCGAAATGTGGAATGAACTGGTCGATAAAAGGAGGCAAGGCCATGAAAGCTTCAATCGCCGTGATGGAGGTTGGCGTGGGCCAAGATTGAATTGCTTCCACCTTGGTCATGTCCATGCGAATGCCTTGTGCAATGAGGAACGCAAAGATCGATTCATAACGCGCATAAAAGTCTTTGGCGCGTTGGACAAGCGAACGACATAACCAACCATTCAAATAACCCCTCGCGTGTTTTAAATGCGATTTTCCATTCATCACCCGGCGAATACGAATTTGATGATATCCACTGCGCAAATCTAATTTCCTGAATATTTGCGCCCCACTAAGTTGATCTAACAAATCATCAAGTCGGGGATGGGAAAACGGTATCGAACCGTGATTTTGTTAATAGCGCGACTATCAACGCACATGTGCCAATCACCATATTTTTTTGGAATAAGGAGTGCCGAATCTGCGCACGGATCGAGGCTTTCATGCACAAGACCTCACGATAATAAATCTTCTACCTGGCGACGACGAGTTCAAAGATGTTCCACGGGACTAATGCGATAATGAGGACGGTTCGGGAGAGCGCGGCGCGGGATGAGATCAATTTGATGTTGAATATCCCGCATAGGAGGCGAGGCTACCGCAAGTCATCCGGAAATAAATCGAAAAAAATTCCTTCAACAATGCGCAAAGCAATGCGTGATGCTGGTAACCGGGTTTGGAGTAATCATGTCCCATTAGAATGTAAATGTGTGAGGCGCCGAGACTTCACGGTCCAAAGCCCTCGAGAAATAAATAAAACTTGTGGGTTCAAAAGAAAGGCTAGGCGAAATAAGAGGATGAAGCACAATCTTGATGCCAAAAAAGAAAGCTATATGTATTTTGTCGACCATCATGAACCACACTACGGTCAAAATCGCGCCACGGCGACCCAAAAGAATGTGAGGCATCCATCGGGATAACGTCACACCAAATCGCATCGAATATTTGGTGCCAATAGAGAAGGCGAAAAAAACACGATGGTCCACGTTGATGGTGTTGCCGCGATGTAACCACGCCAACCGATATGGTTTAGGTGCGACTCGTGGTTAAAGAAAGATTCGTGACGGCATCTTGTGCAATCACGTTCTCACAAGACCCACTATCAATAATAAACTTACAAACTTTGCCGTTAACTATACAAGAGGACTCAAAAAGAGTATGGCGTTGAATGTCCATATCTCCTTGGCGTGGTGTGAAAAACATATGGCGAAGAACTAATGCCGTACCAATGTCACCCGACGATGTTCTTCGATAGGAGTATATGCACCGTCGAGTCAAATATTGGAGGACAATCATAAATGGGCATCTCTGTCTCTTCCACAAACAACCCACGCGTCCGATTGGAAATCGAGGGCAAGAGGCTCGCCGTGTCCCACTTCCCCGCAACCAAAGCAATGATTGGTGGAATTAGTACGAGTCGGATTGAGGCTCGGAACACGATTGGGAACATGACACAGGGGTATTGCCCGTCCCGGGAGGACGATCGGTGCGGTGTTGGTCCCGAGGGGGTGTGAGTGTAAGGTTTAGAAGGGGAGAGGGAGGGTTGAATAAACCTTACCAAATTTTCGATTTAGTCATTTAAAAGTTGAGTTGATACTACACACCTTGTGTCCTTGGTGGACAACTAATTTAGTTAATCATTAGAGTTAGTCACTCAACAGACTCGACATTGAAAGAATAACTCAATTGAAGGTAAAGAAAGACTTAGCTCAACTATAGTTTGTTTTCATTGGAAGACTTAACACCCTTAAATTTGGTTTAGTTATGATTTAATCCTTGGTTTTAGTACTTAGAGATTATCAAGTGGATAGCAAATTTATCACAGAGAATTAAACAGATAAAGTGCAAGAATTAAAATCTTTGAAATGTAAATGACACGATAAGTTTTTATAGAGGTTCAAAGATGGGGTAATTCTTCTACTCCTCTCTTCTCCAACTCCCCGGAGGAATCCACTAAGTCTTGATCGAAGATACTGAACAGTCCCGATACAAGTTTTGATCACACAAACACTTGATCCTTTGGGACTCGATCTGAGATGCCTTGGTCACGCAGGTGGCTTCTCGTGCGACTCATTCTTCATAGGCGGCTACCTTGCTACTACAGCTCACTTGCTCAAGCTCTTTGGATTTGATCACGAAGCCCTCCAAAAAAAAAAACTCGGTTCGACCTTGAACCTTCCTACAATCCTCAAATGTAGACCCCTTTTCTTCAAAGGTTTCCTCTTCAACGATTGAAGCTATCTTTCCTTCACAGTGAGTGATGGATTGATTTTCTTCGTAGTGCGGGCTTGAGGATTAATCTTGAATGATTTGAGGATATTTTAGGTTACTGATTCAAATGTTTTCTTGAAATGTTCGTGGTTCGAGTAGTCAAGGTAACCTTCTCTCGTAGTCATTCCTCGGCCTTTTATAGTGATCTTTCAAAAATCG
The DNA here is from genome assembly GCA_016081115.2 of Rehmannia glutinosa. Lineage (NCBI taxonomy): Eukaryota > Viridiplantae > Streptophyta > Magnoliopsida > Lamiales > Orobanchaceae > Rehmannia > Rehmannia glutinosa. Next base: position 396,063 of record JABTTQ020001454.1, on the reverse strand, counting down.
CCAAGAAGAGATAGGCTTATTTTTGAAAGTCACTTGTGGTCGTTGGCTTGTCTTGTTGCGATCCTTGAGTTGCCACTTCCTCGTATGAATTGTTCTTGACTTTTTCGAGTTCTAACACGGTGTAGTGCTTCCAATTGGTTCATTCCCTTGCATGCTTCGGGGACTGAGCACTTCGAGAAAGGTAGCATGGAGGTATTACTTGTTTAAGTAATTCTCTTGATTTCTCGTCAACGGATCTCTTTCGATTATCTCGACTTGACCGCATTTCCTTGCTTTTCCCGGGTGACTTAGAGTCGCTTTCAATCATTGGATGACTCTTCTCGTCACTTCAACTTGAGACTTGGCTATCTTGAGTTGACTTGACCGATACTTTATCGCTACATCTCACACCTTCAACAGTTCCCTCTTCTTCTCTTCTTTGCCATACTCACCGTCTTGGTGAGTCTTCCTTCTAGTCTCGATTGTCTTCTTGCATGTTTAGGCATAGTCGACTTAACTCGGCTTGACCAAACCTTATTTGTTACAATGCGCTTTACAACAAAAATGGGGTGCCAACTTCCTATTCTAAGTTTTACATGGCCTTCATCAAAATCTAAACAATAAATTTCCCAACAATTTCCCCCTTTTGATGATGCCAAAACATAAAACATTCAAAATGTAAATAGCATAGATACATACGTTAGTGTATTTACAAATGTATGCGTAGAATCAATCCTTTTATTGATCATAACATTCTTGTCCTTTACACAATCACAAGGTGTATCGAGCAAACATCTATGTCTACGCAAAAATAGAGAATTTACTGATTTATTACGTGTGACTTACATAGTATGTATTTACATAGTAAAATACATGAAGGGGTGGACATCAACACTTCATCTCCTTCGCCGCTCCTTCTTTTCATCTTCTTGATTCTGTCATCTTCCTCGGTCTTCTTCTCTTTTTCTCATCTTGACCGCCTTCTTCTTTCTTTTCATATGCCTTCCGGGCGTTCATCTCTTCTTAGTCTCTCATATCTTTCCTCCCATAGCTGAGTTTGTCTTTTATTTTCTTCTTCAATTCTTTTCACATACTCGGCATTGTTCTTAGCCACTTGCGATTGGCTACTTCGTCAAAACTTCTTAGATCCCTCCTTTCTTGCCTCGGATCTATGTACTCAATGTTTTTGGGCGAGGCCTGGGTCCAAACCTCTTCCTCCACCACGCTTCTTCCTCTACCTCTTCCTCTCGGGCGTGTATTGTACAGGGGTCTTCTTCTTCCCGGAGTGACCCGGAGAGCGACCGCCGGTAAGTCGGCTTCTTCACATAGCGTGAGACCCTTTTCCCAAGATAAGTCCCAGTGCTTGAGCCATGGACATGTTTTGCGAAGTATCCTTGAGATGCGGCGTTTTAAATTCATCAATTGATCTTGCTCGATTCCGGATCGAGATGGCATAAGTGTCTCGTCTCTTGGAATGCCTCCATGTTGTTTCAAGATATCCATAACTCGGGCATTCATCCTTCCTTCCACTTCCTCCATCCTCGCTTCAATCGTTTTCTCTTTTTCAAAATAGACACAACAGAGTGTTGGAGTGGCGAGTCACAGGGAGTTTGCCTTTTGATAATATCACCGTGACAAGACCTTGTTGGGGTTTGTGCAATCATTAGGGTGACATCTCCCGATCCTTCCCCCTCAACAGACTTTCCTTTCTTTTTTGCTCTTGAGACATCCTCAATCAACAAACTGTCCTCCTTCTCGCGCGAGATCTCTTGACGCTTTAAGGTATTCCTCTTCCCCCTTTTGGCATCATCAAAGGAGAGAGGAACGCCGAAACATACTAGCTCGATTGATAGTCGAAGTTAAGTGCGCGAGTATCTTTTGCATGAAACTCAAAACGAGTAGCGTTGGATTCGACTTTAAGCAACTTCATCTCAACCATGAGAAGGTGAATTTTCGATCCATGTTTTCTTCCATACGCAGGAGCTCATTCTTATTTTGCTCACGCAGTTTATCTCGTGTGAGATTCATGCATGTGCTCTATGTGTTCTCTCCGATTGCGTCTTTGCATCGGCATTCTCATTTCGCCACCAACAACTTGTTGAACAATGTTCAAAAATATCTAAATTGTTCCACACGCATTGTTTCTTCTTAACCACTCCCCGATTCCGACTATTATACCTCTCAAGTTAGCGAAGGTTGGCATCTCTTTATCCGGGGCTCATGTCCATCGAGGCCTTGCCTCTCCATCCGTTCAATTTGAAAAATAATGCTTTGAACACCTCCCGAACTTCAATCTCAGAAATCGCGGCGCAAGCAACGTCAAAATCATAGTCACCGAACGATGGTATTCGATGGAATGACAGGATCAATTAAAGCACTCAAGATCTCTTTCGACTCTTCGGGAGGTCGGGTACCTCTAGAGAAAAAGGAAAATGATTCTACGAAGGAATCATCACACCGATTTGTTCAATGATGAGTGGTGCTCGTGAAGTTCCTTGTGGAGTCAAACTCTTGCAGGAGCTGCGTAGTGGACTCTTCTTGGTGGGTCTTTGTGAAGTTGACCCGACTTTTTCAGCCTCAATTGTCTCAACAAATTGGATCGGTCTGTGGTTTCTCCAATTGAGTTGAAGTCCTCGGCCTTATCGAGCGTCATCGGACGATGATGAGATTTCCATGGGTGGCTCATCATCAAAATTTAAGGTTTGACGAGTAGTCTTGAGGTCGAGCTCGTGGTTGGAACATCCTCGTTGAGTCTTTTGGATCGATTCTGAGGGGATGACTCGGCTTTACATCGATTATCCTGGGAATCGTGAAGCGCGCTTATCTCCTTTTCGGATGGATCAATGATAGTGTTGATCTCAACCTCCGTTGGCCTTCATTACCTCCTGCAGTCTCTCTGCAGCGAGGCACTGACATACCTTTCGATGTCGTGATCTTAGGGTCTTCAACGGTGGCATCCATTGGAGTCTCAACCCCATGGATTGCACTTTCATCGCCAGTGTTAACTCCCGAGCTGTTCTTCCTCGCCTCGACGCATCAGCAGCGTCATTAGCCTTCGTAGCGATTGTTGGCACCTCACCAGACAGTCTCAATCTGTCTCTTCGTTGATGACAACTTGTTGTGTACTTTATGGTTGTTCCTTCTCCACTTCGCCTCCTAGATTCGTAGTAGAGTCATCTGCAGAAGATCCTCCGACCTTGCCGCAGTGCGTGGAGGAGGAGTTTCTCCTCCCGGTCGCACCCTTGAGGTCACTCGTCTCCAAACTCCCTACTGTTTCTCTTGAGTGTTCAATTGGGGCGGTGGTAAGACACCTTCATTAGGGGTTGGCTCGAACTAACCCGATCGCCATTTCCTTAGTTCCTTCTTCCGAGTGAGCTGTGGTGGCGGAATAACGGGTGGCAATATCTTTGCACCACTCCCATTGGGTCTATCTCCAAGTGTTTTGGAGGACTCTCCTGGTCCTCCATCATTCTTTGTTCATGAAGGACTGCGGATTCGTGCATTGCTTGCTTTGCATTTGCAACTCTTTCGCGTGGCGGCAACAGGGTCCGAATCCTCATCACTATCGAATAGGGCGTCGAGAGAGGATGTGTATGTTCGTGGTGCGGTGATGATAGGCGTATCTTTGACGTGCCTCGGCTTTCTGCTCTTTGTCTCTCCTTTTCCTTGTCCTTGAAGATCCAAGATATCGCGAATGTTTTCTTCATCCAAATGTGGGACCACATGGTCACTCCAAGAAAATTCATCGAGTTCCTTTCTTCTTCGATAAACTCAACCGTTGGAATCTGGATCGACTCAACTTCCACTTCCTCCACTCTCGGAGGCGATTTTGGATGTCCGGATAAGGTGGGGAGAGGATCATCACATCATCATCTCTTTCTCGGGGATGAAGGTAGCAAGCTCGTGTGCTCCATCTTGTCAGCTCGTTTGTAGGAGGGGATACGATCCTCAGCCGACTTCTTGTGTCTCAAATTGTTCGAACTACAGTTGGTCTTGATTTGCCTCTGTGATCGCCTTATGAATTGGTCTTCATCAATAATTTACGAGACTTACTTCTTAGTCTCCTAGTTGTTTTTGTAGTGGTGACTTCGGTTTCTCAAGTTCGGGCACGCTTGAAGATTCTTCTTCTTCTCTTAGTTTGTACCATTTCTTCAGTCTTGGGCGGCGGGGGCTTTGTTGTTTTCTTAGGAGTCTTCTTGGCTTATCGTTATCCTCTTTTAAACGGTCGGAGAGTGTATTTGAGATTCCTTCTCCATTTCTTTGGGCGAGACACACGCACGGCGGCTTGACTTCAATAAGGAGCTTATTTGGTTTTCTTTCTTTGCAAGCGGCGTTCTTCTTATCGTATCTTGAGGTCAGTTGATTCCCCCTCACTTGTATCAACTCTCTTGCGTAGGCTCTTTTCGTGCGCCATAGAGGTTTGATATGAACATCCTCTTGTTTACATGGAACGCCTTTCCATGTCGAAGAGGGACTCCTTTTACCTCCATCAAAATCACCGGGCCGTATCCCAGATCCTCCGGATGCTCCATTCTCCTTGAAGGATTTGTTCCTACATTCTCGCTTCCGCCGAGACAAACTCAGCCATTTACTTGCTTTTCTTCAATGATCGCAACGATCAATTTTGCTTTGGATAGTTGGTCAAAGTTGCCAAATTTGATGTCTATGCATTTGGCAACTATGTCCAACAGCTTTGTGGTAGTCCTCCTTGGCACCTCTTGTTGGTCAGAGACTATCTTATCGGATAGTTCTTGGCTACTTCCTTCCTTCAAAGTCTACATCAGCTTCATTGATTTCTTCCTTCCGCCGGTAATGAGCTTTCAAGATGATGAACTCCTTCCCGTGAATGCAAGATTTCATCCCCTCATCGTGAATCTCGGTGTTCACGTGAAACGAGCGACCTCTTCCACATAGGTCATCGGGAGCTCCATCGTGAAATGGTTTTAGCCTGGACTTTTCGAGCTTTTCAACAATCTTCTTTATGAGGCGTCATCGGACCCCTGTTTGACCATACCCTCGAAATCTCACAATGACATAGCTTGACGAAATCATAAGTCGATGCCATTTTTCAAAATTTCACGGAAAGAAACTTAGAAGTTGATTTGAAGATTGATAGGGTTTTGAGAGAGTTTTGCCTTTGCTTCTGAACAATTTTGGTAATATGTGAGAGAAACGGACGAAAATGGTTTAAGTATGGTTTCGTGCGGTGGTTTTGAAATATGATCGAAATCAACGGCTTAGATTTTGCACGCCGATTAGCATTTAATGTCTCGAATTTAATGCGGCAAAGCATTTATATCCAATCATAAGCTTGGTGTGCGGCTTTTGCTGTACACATCATCATTATCTTGACGTCATTCTTAAAAACATTCCCGCTTAGTAAAAACATTTGCGTTTTTGTCAATTTGCTCATAAATGACGCAACTTATCGCTTAGGCATTTAACTCTTCTTCTCACAGTTCTCAAATGACTCATTTTTCGGCTAATTCGGTATAGTTGTCTTTCCGATCGACGTTCATTTAGCTTTTGAGAATTCTCTTTTTTTCCCTTTTTGTGTTTCATTTCCTTTCTTTGAGTCTTCGAGTGTCGGCTCACCAACTCATGATTGAGTTCTTCAAATCTTGACTCACATAATGGTTTTGTGAATATGTCATAATCCAAGGTGATGTCTTTCTTTTCAACATGATCTCTTATGAAGTGATATCTCGATAATGCTTTGTTCTTGAGTGCAACACGAGGATTTTGAGTGATTGCAATTGCACTTGTGTTATCACACATGATTGGAATTTCCTTTTCTTCAATTTCATAGTCTCTCATTCATTGTCTCATCCATAGGATTTGGGCTGCAATTTTGCCAACAAGCAATGTATTCTGCCTTCAGGTTGAGAGGTGGCTATAGAATTTTGCTTTTTGCTAAACCAGAAATTATCCTGTTTCCAAGCATTTGACATGTACACGTGCTCTTCTTCAATTCTACATCCAAAGATAGTCGTCCGAATAGCCAATTAGCTTGAATCCACCTTCCTTTGATACCATAAGCCAACTTCTTTGGCTTCCTTTCAAATATCTCAAGATCCTCTTGGCATTTGCATCATATGGCTCTCTTTTGGAGCGATTGAAATCTTGCACATACACCTACATCAAAGGTGATGTCCGGCTCTTCTTTGTGAGATAAAGCAATGATCCAATAAGTGCTCAGATCTTGTTTGATCTACAATCCAGCATCCATGTCCATTTTGATGATGTATTCATTGGTATTTTCACGAAAGACTTCTCTTCCATACCAAATTTTTTCATTAAATCTCTGGTGTATTTTGTCCCTTATGAAGGTTCCATCCTTCACTGTTTCACTTGAGTCCAAGGAAGAATGTCGACTCTCCCATCATGCTCATTTCGAATTTGCTTTGCATGAGGTTTGAAAAGTTATCACACGTTCTTTGTTTGTGGATCCAAAAATGATGTCATACACATATATTTGAACAAGCAAAGATGCTCTTCCCTGTCTTGAATTCAAGAGTGTTCTATCCACTTTTCCTTTTGTGAATCCATTCTCGAATCAATAATTGGGACAATGTATCGTCGCCATGCTCTGGGTGCCTGTTTCAATCCATATAGAGCTTTCTTGAGTTTGTATACCTTATCTCCAAGAGTCTTCGCTCAAATCCTGGAGGTTGTTCAACATACACTTCTTCTTCCAATAAACCATTTAGGAATTCACTCTTTACATCCATTTGATATACAATAAAATTCTTGTGAGTTTTCTAGGCAAGAAACATCCTAATAGCTTCCAATCTTGCTCAGGGCAAATGTTTCATCAAAATCTATCCCTTCTCTTGGCAATATCCTTTGGCTACTAATCTTGCTTTGTTTCTTACCACCGAACCTTCCTCGTTCATCTTGTTTCAACACCCATTTAGTGCCAATAACATTTTGATGGGTGGGTCTTTGAACTAACTCCCATACTTTGTTTCTTTCAAACTGATTCACTCTTCTTCTTGCATAGCTTGAATCCAATGTGTGTCATCCAATGCTTGTGACACATCTTTGGGCTCTATTTGTGAGATAAAGCATGTGAACATAGCTTCTTGTTGAGTTCGATCTTGTTTTGACACCTTCTCTTATATCTCCAATGACAAGTTCAGTGGATGGTCTCTCACCATCTTACATCGAGTTGGAGTAAGTTAGCCGGATTCATCGTCTTGCAGCTGTGTTGCTTTGATCACTCTCTCATCACTTACACATGCAGATTTTCCAAATGTTTTGAGACTCAACTATCTCATCTTCATCCGAGTTTATAATTCCATTGACTTGATAGGGACTCTTTCGCATGGTTGGTTGATTCACTTATCACCGATTCTTCAATGTCTTCTCCATTTACATTTGGCTCATCGAACACCACGTGAATGGATTCCTCTGTAACCATAGTCCTCTTGTTGAGTACTCAGAGGCTTTGCTTTCACCGAGTATCCCAAGAAGATACCTTCATCACTTTAGCATCAAAAGCCTTTAGATTATCTTTGCCATTGTTATGGATGAAGCATTTACATCCAAATATTTTGAAATATGCAACATTTGGTTTTCTCCTATCCAAATCTCATAGGAGTCATTATCACCGTTTGTCTGTTTATCATGCATCTATTTTGAGTGTAGCATGTTGTGTTTATTGCTTCAGCCCAAAATCTTTTAGGTAGCCCCGCTTCGCTAACATGGTCCTTCTGCTGCTTTTTGAGAGTTCTATTCCTTCTTTCGCAACTCCATTCTCACGTGAGTCCTTGCTTCGATAATTCATGACCAATGCCATTTTCAATACATCGAGTTATTATACCATTTACAAACTCGGTTCCTCTGTCGATCTTATTTTGATGATGGTTTGACTCTTCTCAATCAATCCTCTTCATCACCGTGTGGTAGTTTCTGTAGAGTTTCTTTCTTCTTACACATGAATATTGTCCATGTATATCTTGAGTAGTCATCTACTACCACCAAGGTGTATTTCTTCCCACTTATGCTAGTTGGTTCAACTGGACCAAATAGATCCATATGTAGCAGATGCAATATTCTTGTTGAAGATGGACATGCCTTTTCTTTGAATGATGATTTGATTTGTTTTCCCTTCTGACATGCGTCACATATACTCTCCTTTTTGTATACTGAGTCTGGAAGTCCTTCCACAAGATTGCTTCGCAAGCTTGTTAATTGTTTTGAAATTCAGGGTGACTCGGCTTCTTGTGCCACAACCAACTTGATTCAACAGTGCTCTTTGCTATGACAGTCTTTGGGTGTTCTTTGTTGACCAATCCACGATATACATGTTCTTTTGTCTGCATCCTTGCAACACAACTTCATTTGATTCAGTATCCTTGATTTGGCATATACTCATGTTAAATCCAACATTATATCCCTTGTCACAGAGTTGGTTGATGCTTAGCAAGTTGAAGTTGAGTCCTTCAACATATGCAACATCTGTGATTTCTAATCCATTTTTCTTGATGGATCCAATGCCTCTTATTTCTCCCCGGAGCTTCATTTCCTCCAAATATAACTTTAGCGCTTTGACTTCCTTGAATTTTGACAGATTTTTCTTGTTTCTGTCATATGTCCGGAACAACCACTATCCATGTACCAGTTTCCTTGGCACTCACTGCTTGAACCCGCAAACAAGGAAATTAAGTTTTAGGTACCCATACTTGTCCGGGTCCGAGGGGTTAGTATTGTAAGATGATCCAACCAACCTATAGCCAAATGATTTAGATCTAAGGGGTTGCCATCTATCGCTGCCATAATCATAATTAATTTTGTCAAATTGCTTGGGGATTCTAGGTTCATACAAATTGTCTCTTTTGTCGTATGCATGTGTATGTGTTTTAGCAATTGCCTTCTTTGGGTAGTTGTGATATCTCCGAGTGTGGTGCCTAGGTGCATATGTGTCTTGATGAAAGCTCTTATACCTTTGGAATGGTCTTTCTTTGAGTTCTAGGCCTTTGCCATTTGGGCTTATATTCCATAGGTCTTTGCTTATAGTTCACATCATTCCAATCACTTGGGTTGGGTATTTTCTACCATTCCCATCATATGTGTTTCTTTTATGGAACTTCCGAGATTTTTGGTAGCTCTGTTTCTTCTTTCTGAGTATTTCTGTTGGAGTTTGCTTTGAGGAACTCGATTGAATTTCTTCTCACTGTCCTCTTAGCACACTCAATCAAGGTTGTTTTTCTTTTCCTTTATAACCAATGCCAGTTGCTTGTAATTGTGCTTTGGAATAAATGTGTGTGCACCATTTGGAGTTTTGGATTTTTGAGATACTTCATTGCTTGAAGATCCTTTTTCCAAAATCACTTTTGGAGCTTGACATAACATAGAGGAATTAAATCCTAAGCCTTGTCTTGTCTCCACATTCTCTTTGGCTCATGATAAGATCATCCAATGACTTAGATGCCTTAGTGAATGAGGCAATCACATTTTTGAGGTCATTCTCCCTCTTTTCTATGGCAAACTATTTCTCTTTATTAGCTTGACATTTTCGGTCTTTAAACTTTTATTCTCATCGCCTATTTGACTTAGAGTACTCAACTCCTTAGTCACCGTGAGTTTTAACTCTTGAGTAGGTTGTTTTCCTCATTTAGTAGTGTGTGTGAGGATTTAATGTGTTCAAAATCTTTCATCATTTTGCCTAATGAATCATAAAGATCGGTGGGTGATGAAGTGTGTGTGTCAATCACTATCACTAGAGTCCGAGTGTGATGAGTCGAGTGTACCTCATCTTCTTGGTCGAGTTGGTCTTGTTCCTTGGCCATCGAGACAGATCAAGGCTTCTTCTTCGAGTCACTTGAGTAGTCGACCTTCACTACTCTCAATCGGCTATGTCTCTTGACTTGTTGTCTCAATGCGATCTCTGCACCAACATTGCCTTTTTCTTTTCTTGTCTTCTTTCTCTCAAGACTATTCTTTCTTCTTCATTCCTGTATTTGTTGACTACAGGATATGGGCAATCAATGGCATAGTGACCCGGTTGCCTACGGTTCAAAGATAGATATTTAACCTTTTGATCGGCTCTTTCCGTTTTTGGATTGTCACCCTTTGATATTGATTTTTGATGATCTGTTCTCTTGGTTGGCTTATCTTCCCTTGACTTGGAGGAGCCGAGTGTCTTCGGAGGATTCGCCCTTGCCTCTCTTGTAGTTCTTATTGAAGAACTTGTTGAACCTTTTAACCATCGTGGGCTATTTCCTCCGGGTCAATGACTTCTTTGACCTCGGCTCTCTTACCATCCTTAACAATTAGAGCAACTTTTTTGGGTACAAATTGTCTCTTCCTCGGTCTTTTCTTCTCATTCAAATTCGTAGGCTTTGAGATCCGAGAATAGCTCATGGTTGGATTTCTTTGATAGGTCCATGGAATGTCTTAGTGCCATGACCTTCATTTCCCATTCACCGAGACTTTTTAGGATCTTCATACATATTTCCTTCTGTATATTCTTTTCCAAGAGTAGATAGCTCGTTGGTAATTTATGTGAACCGAGCATCTAGTTGATCCAGGTTCTCTCCTGTGATCATTTTGAAATTCTCGAATTTTTGTACGACCACCGATAATTTATTTTCCTTGATTTGCTCACGAGCCTTCACAAATCAATGTTAGCTTGTCCCGCATTTCTTTAGCCGTTCGCATGATTTGACTTTATTGAACATGCTTTGTCCAAGGTTTTGTAAAGGATGTCCTTGGCCACATTGTCCGTTTATATCTTTTTCTCGTCATCATTTGTCCATTCAGTTCTTGGTTTTTCAACCATAGCCGGTCTAGAGCAACATCCTCTTCGCCCTCACACGCAGCTCTCCTTACAAATTGTGTTCACTTTTAAAATTTGTAGTGGCCCATCCTCTATCACTATCCACATCTCATCATGTAATCTTTGATAGATGAGTCTCGCATACGAATTTTCCAATCATCAAATTCTTCAATTGTGAACATAGGGATGCGTGTCAAATTTGCTTCCATGATAATAACTTTTGATGATAAAAGGAGTTTTGAAAACTTAAGTACTAAAACAGACTTTGAGAAATTTGGAGATCTAGTTCAAGAACTAGTGCGGAAGGCTCAATGAACTAACCGCTCCGATACCACTTGTTGGTCCCAAGAGGGTGTGAGTGTAAGGTTTAGAAGGGGGTTGAATAAACCTTACCAACTTTTTGATTTAGTCATTTTAAAAGTTTAGAGTTGATACTTACACAGTGTGTCCTTGGTGACAACTAATTTAGTTAATCAAGAGAGTTAGTCATTCAACGACTGACTGAGCCGTTGAAAGAATAACTCAAATTTGTTAAGACTAAAGACTTAGCTCAACTGTAGTTTGTTTTATTGGAAGACTTAACACCCTTAAATTTGGTTTAGTTATGATTTAATCCTTGGTTTTAGTACTTAGAGATTATCAAGTGGATAGCAAATTTATCAAAGTGAAATTAAACCGATAAAGTGCAAGAATTAAAATCTTTGAAATGTAAATGACACGATAAGTTTTTATAGAGGTTCAAGATGGGGCAATTCTTCTACTCCTCTCTTCTCCAACTCCCGGAGGAATCCACTAAGTATTGATCGATACGAGTGGTAACAGTCCCGAGATACAAGTCTTGATCACACAAATGACTTGATCCTTTGGGACTCGATCGAGATGCCTTGGTCACGCACCGGCTTCTCGTGCGACTCGGCTTCTTCATAGGGCACTACCTTGCTACTACATCTCACTTGCTCAAGATCTTTGGATTTGATCACGAAGCCCTCCAAAAAAAAAAACTCGAGATTGGTTCGACCTTGAACCTTCCTACAATCCTCCGTGGAATGTAGACCCCTTTTCTTCAAAGGTTTCCTCTTCAACTCGATTGAAGCTATCTTTCCTTCACAATGAGTGATGAATTGATTTTCTTCGTAGTGTAGGCTTGAGGATTAATCTTGAATGATTTGAGGATATTTTAGGTTACGATTCAAATGTTTTCTTGAAATGTTTGTGGTTCGGTAGTCAAGGTAACCTTCTCTCGTAGTCATTCCTCGGCCTTTTATAGTGATCTTTCAAAAATCGCCCGTTGAAGAGATAGGCTTATTTTTGAAAGTCACTTGTGGTCGTTGGCTTGTCTTGTTGCGATCCTTGGAGTTGCCACTTCCTCGTATGAATTGTTCTTGACTTTTCGAGTTCGACACGGTGTAGTGCTTCCATTGGTTCATTCCCCTTGCACGCTTCCTCGGGACCGAGCACTTTGAGAAAGGTAGCATGGAGGTATTACTTGTTTAAGTAATTCTCTTGATTTATGTGCAACGGATCTCTTTCGATTATTTCGACTTGATTGCATTTCCTTTTTTTTTCCCCAAGTGACTTAGAGTCGACTTTCAATCATTGATGACTCTTCCGTCACTTCAACTTGAGACTTGGCTATCTTGAGTTGACTTGACGATACTTTACTCACCGCATCTCACCGCACCTTGATCGAGTTCCGTCTTCTCTTCTTTGCCATACTCACTTGTCTTGCAATGAGTCTTCCTTCTAGTCTCCGGTTGTCTTCTTGCATGTTTAGGCATAGTGACTTAACTCGGCTTTGACTTGACCAAACCTTATTTGTTACAATGCGCTTACAACAAAAATGGGGTGCCAACTTCCTATTCTAAGTTTTACATGACATTCATCAAAATCTAAACAATAAATTTCCCAACAAATGGGGCATCTTGGTGGGAAAATGTACCAGTTGGCGGTGAATTGACGCTCTAATAAAAGAGCGCGTTGGTGCGCTTGAAAGAGAGGTGGCATAAATAAATTCAATGTATCCCGAAAAAGGGATACGCAGACCCTCTATATAACGGGACACGAGCTGATCGGACGATTCTCGGAGGTCATTACGGGTGAGAAGTTGGTAAATTCCTCTCGAATAAGCCGCAATGAACGAGTACCTTGGCGAAGGTTTTGAAGCCTTTGATATAGAAGTCCGGAATAATTAAAAGGTAGAAATTCACGTTGCATATGTTTAAGAAATTTGGCCCAGGAGGTAATTTTGGATTTCCTTGGCGAAGCCTTGTAGCTTTCACTTGATGCCACCAAGCGACGCGTCCCCGAAAACGTGTAACTACGAGGGTACTTAGCGTCGGATGGAACACCCTTAAATTCAAGTAGTTCTTGACGAGAATAAAGCCATCCAAAAAGTCATCGGCAGACGCCCGCCAAGAATTCAGCAGATCAAGCTTAAATCCGGCTTTCGGCATTTTCATCGCCCCGCCGACCCAGGTCGGCGACCCCAACGCCGCAAAAGGATTGTCTCAAAATAGTATCATCATCGAACGTGTCACGGCGGGCGGGCTCGACACCGCGACGGACGGCCGCGCACATCCTCGCGTGCAACATCACCGGTGCGGGATCGGTGGGAAAGTGGCGTTGGAGCAATTGCAAAATATCACGTTGTTGGGTGCGCATTCCAACAAATTTCGTTGTTAACAGATCGATTTCTTGACGATCTTGGTAATCTCTAAAAGATAAAAACATATATCATATCTCCGCAATAGTTTGAGATTTATTCTCCAAGCAATAAAGAATTATATTGCTTTGTTCAATACTTCCGATATTCTTGCAAATCAACGGTAGTATTTATGTTCTTTGTTGTTCTTGTTACGCTTCACATGCGCATCGCTTTGGTATTCGAGAGACCGATCTACGCTCCCGAACCATGTTGTCCAGGCAGATCCACAATGCATGAACGACATCGCACGATCCATCAATAGATCGACTTATTGACACAACGGATAATCATGTTCGCATCCGCATCCAAAGCGAGGAATTTTTCGACGTCGTCACCGCCAACCTCATGGCCGATCGAGATCAAGCGCGCAAAGGCAAAAACGGAGGCAATAGTCAAAACTATTGCGGTGGATGTGGTATTGATTTTTATCTATCCTCATATGTTTCATCAAACGAGGATGATGGTGGATATGATGGGCCACCAATTTTTGATGAAGAAATCGACAACACTATTATGGAGGTTGGCTACGATGAGCCTCCAAACTTTGATGAGGAGATTGGTGGTTATAATGGGCCACCTATCTTTGATACGGAAGGTGACGATATAATTTCGATGGTTGGCTACGAAGAACCTTCAAAGTTTGACGAGGAGATTGATGGTTATGATGGGCCACCTATATTTGACAAGGAAGGTGACCATACAATTTCACTAATTGACTATGCAAAATCACCGAAGTTTGACACAGATGAATGTGGTTATGACGGATCATTAATTTTCGACAAAAAGTTTGAGGTGGGAACATACGTAGTGGGCGATCTATCATGCACTATAGATCCCGCCACATGCGCTCAATTATATGAGAATAGAATGTACGACCGCACATTTTTCTCGAATCTTGGAGTGATGGAGTTTTGGTAATGGTTTCGGATTTTGTGCATATAAATGATTTAAATGGGTTGAAGAAATTCGTGAAAAGTTGTTTTCTTACTCCTCGAGAAAACGGATACTTTGTTCTCAATGATCTTTTCCACTCTCTAGACAAAGAAGAAGCAGATGTTGCAACAAAGAACACCCAATTACTTGTTTACTTCATAGCAATCATGATTCCAAGATAAATTGCTCGAGTTGTTCAACAAGCCAAAATTCCAAATATAAGTTGTATCTTATTTTCTCGCCTCGTCCTCCTCGTGCCCCTCCGTGGTTTGGCAATGCTTTGATCTCCCTTCCGATTCGAGGACGAATTGTTTCGACCCCAGAGAGAATGATGGAGATATAATATATCTTTTAGGATTTTAGATTATCTTATATTTTAGGAAGTGATTTATGTTTAGAGTCTTTTATTCTGGTTTATCTTTTAATGATTCTCGGTTTATCTTTTAATGTTTTCTAATTAAGTTAGGACTTTTAGTTTGGTCTTATAAATAGTTGTTTTACTATTATTTTTAGGAGGTTGAATATTATTAAGTTTTGAGATTTTATCTCTTTTGTTCATTGCAATTTATGTTTCTTTGAGAAGATTCGTGTTGCTTTTGTTCGTTGTCCGTGGTTTCCGCCTGCATCAGTTGGTATCCAGAGACCGCTACGATCCTTAATATGTCATCTCGACACCACTTGGGTTTTGAAGCTATGAATAATGACACTGCTCAGATTTGTCAGCAAATCGACTTGCTGGCCAAACAAATCGATATTGTGCGCATCCAATATCAAGAAATCAAGAAACTTGTTGAAAAACGATTTCTTGGTGATTGTGAGTTTGCCTACAATGTTGTGCCCATCCAGTTCACCCCGTTGGAAACCTATTCCACGGATATGGATGGTTTATTTTCCGATGAAGTTAAAGATGGTGGATATAATGGACCACCAATTTTTGATGAGGAAATCATTGATACTATAACGGAGGTTGGCTACGATGAACCTCCAACCTTTGACGAGGAGATTGGTGCTTATGATGGGCCATCTATCTTTGATATGGACGGTGACAATACAATTTTGACGGTTCACTATGAAAAACCATCGAAATTTGATGAGGGGGGTCAAGAAGAGTACGATGTTGCTATTGTTGCTGATGGGAAATTACAAGCTGCGTCAGATTCTTGTGAATTTTGGGGCATGTTTGAAGGGTTTGCTCCAATTGAAAACAAGGTTGCTACTGAAGATGATATCATTCTCGAGAAGACTCCTCTCCAAATTTATAGTATAATTGATGGTAAGGTTAAGGGTGTCGATGGTGTATTTTCCAAGTCAAATCTCGAAAATAACAAGTGTTATTTATTGGATTGTGATGATGATTTATTTGTTTGGGTTGGTTGCGTGGCTCAAATTGATGAGAGGAAAGTTGCTATTCATTTTATTTTCTCGTCCCCGTCCTCCTCGCCCCTCCATGGTTTGACAATTCTTGATCTCCTTCCAACCGATGCATGCGAAAGCACAAATAAACGAAGAACGCACAAAAGCAATACGAATCTTCTCAAAGAAACGTCAATTGCAATGAAAAGAGATAATCTCAAAATTTAATAATATTCCACCTCCTAAAAATAATAGTAAAACAACTATTTATAAGACCAAACTAAAAGTCGTAACTTAATTAGAAACATTAAAAGATAAAACTTAATCATTAAAAGATAAACAAGAATAAAAGACTCCTCAAACGTAATCACTTCCTAAAATATAAGATAATCTAAAATCCTAAAAGATATATGAATACCAACCGATGGAGATTTATCAACCTGGTTGTATACGCTTGAGACAACTACCAAGGATTTTCAATAAATCTCTTGATATCTTGATATTGGATGCGTGCGATATACACTTTGTTTTGCCAGTCGAATTCAATCTGGCGACGAATCGAAAGCGTCATTGCTCATAGCTTCAAAACCGAAGTGGTGTCGAGATGACATATTAAGGATCATAGCCGGTCTCTGGATACCAACCGATGCAAAGTGAGCGTGAACAATGATAAAAACTCATCAAATACACCATCGACAAATGATGGAGATATTGATAAAGATATGATATCGTGTTTATTATCTTTTAGGATTTTAGAATATCTTATATTTTAGATATTGATTTGTTTAGTATTCTATTTGAGTTTATATTTTAAGTTTCCTAGTCAAGTTAGGAGTTTTATTGTGATAGGATTTTAATCCTATAAATACTTGCTATTTTATTATTTTTAGGGAGGTGAATTTTGATATTAATAAAAACCAGGGGTTTTCTCTCAATTCTTGTCTCTCTTACGGTATTCTTATAGAATCAACGTAATAGGTGAGTTTGTTTCTTTGTTCACGCTTTTGCTGCGCATCGCTGGTATTCGAGACCGGCCACGATCCTTAATATGTCATCTCGACACCACTGGGTTTTGAAGCTATGAATAATGACATCAAGCTCGATTTGTCAACAAATTGACTTCTTTGGCCAAACAAATCGATATTGTGCGCATCCAATATCAAGAAATCAAGAAACTTGTTGAAAAACGATTTCTTGGTGATTGTGAGTTTGCCTACAATGTTGTGCCCATCCAGTTCACCCCGTTGGAAACCTATTCCACGGATATGGATGGTTTATTTTCTCGAAAGTTGAAGATGGTGGATATAATGGACCACCAATTTTTGATGAGGAAATCATTGATACTATAACGGAGGTTGACTACGATGAACCTCCAACCTTTGACGAGAGATTGGTGCTTATGATGGGCCATCTATCTTTGATATGGACAATGACAATACAATTTTGACGCTTCACTATGAAAACCATAGAAATTTGATGAGGGGGTCAAGAAGAGTACGATGTTGCTATTGTTCTTTGATGGGAAATTACAGTCACGTCAAATTCTTGTGAATTTTGGGGCATGTTTGAAGGGTTTGCTCCAATTGAAAACAAGGTTGCTACTAAAGATGATATCATTCTCGAGAAGACTCATCTCCAAATTTATAGTATAATTGATGGTAAGGTTAAGGGTGTCGATGGTGTATTTTCCAAGTCAAATCTCGAAAATAACAAGTGTTATTTATTGGATTGTGATGATGATTTATTTGTTTGGGTTGGTTGCGTGGCTCAAATTGATGAGAGGAAAGTTGCTATTCATTTTATTTTCTCGTCCCGCCTCTCTCCTCGCCCCTCCATGGTTTGACAATTCTTTGATCTCCTTCCGATTTGAGGACGAATCGTTTCGATCCCTGGAGAGAATGATGGAGATATTGATAAAGATATTATATCGTGTTTATTATCTTTTAGGATTTTAGAATATCTTATATTTTAGATATTGATTTGTTTAGTATTCTATTTGAGTTTATATTTTAAGTTTCCTAGTCAAGTTAGGAGTTTTATTGTGATAGGATCTTAATCCTATAAATACTTGCTATTTTATTATTTTTAGGGAGGTGAATTTTGATATTAATAAAAACGAGGGTTTTCTCTCAATTCTTATCTCTCTTACGGTATTCTTATAGAATCAACGTAATATGTGAGTTTGTTTCTTTGTTCACGCTTCCGCCGCATCACAAATAGTTATTAATAAACGACCTTGTCTCATCAAAGTTAATCATTGATTCGTTTCAAGAAAAGATGTTTAATTGAAAGGGAAACAATTAATTCCATATATAACTTAATTATTTATCAACGGTGGCGGTATAAATTTTTATAAAAAGTGCTATTTTTGGATTTAACACGATTACTTCTAGTTGACTGCAAGCTAATCGAACCCAAAGGAAAAAATGTAATTGCAAATTTGCGATGAAAGAAGCATTATTAATTATATCTAATTCTTAAAAAATTTACTCTACGAATTACATAATTAGCAACATTTGCATTAACCATTACAAGATTGACAATTGTTATGCAACTGACCCCTCAGAAAACCCAAATGCCAACATAGGCACATACATGGTCTCCGCCACCACCTCCTCAGCCTCAAATGGTGTCAAGAGAATTCTTGGGAAGACTTAGACTCAGCCGACGAAGATGAGTTGAAAGAAGCAATTTTTCTATACTTGGACTGAAAAGGCAGCAGCCCTATTGACAGACCCAAATCCAATGCGGGCGGGCGAGGATTAGACTCCTCCGTCGTCCTGCTGTTGCATTTGGACTCATGATGTATATATATTGTGGGATCATTCATTGACGGTGGTGGAGTTGAGTTTCTCAAGTCTAAGCAAGTATTGGAGTTGAATGGACGGTGAGTTTGGGGGTCGATGCCACTGCTTATAAGTTTGCGTTTTATGTGTGTATTCCAGTAATTCTTGATTTCATTGTCTGTTCTTCCGGCCAATCTTCCAGCTATTAAGGACCATCTGCAAAACAAATTAACATCAGTTGGAATATAAGGAAATTCATAGTAAAGGTCAAAATGAATTTTAATTTGTATTGCACTACAACCGTTAAATTGCAATTCTAGTCCAATAACTATTACAAGGGGTTTGCACAAACGATTTGCAAAAAGTCATTTAGTTTTCAAAAAGTTCTACATTTCAATAATATGGTTGCCAAAAATTAAAAATTTACCAAAAAATTCACGTGTCCACATTTCCAACTAAACTGATTGATGTGAGAACCAGGCTTCACTTATGTGGACGGATTCCTCCAAGTGATTTCTGGGTTTTTCTTCCAATTTAACTACCAACTCTTGGATGATGTCTTTATAAGCAAAATTGAATTATGTATCAAGAGATTTGACTAAAATCGTGTAGACGTGGACTTTTATATAGAGGTTTTTGAAAATTACATGGCTTTTTTCAAATCATGATTTCTGCAGGATTAGTATTGACACTCCACTATAGTGTAGATACAAGTCTAAAATTGCAATTTAGCACAATAAAAACCAGAAATGAGAAAGATTAAAAAAAAAAAACAAGGGTACATAAAATCTAATAATTTGATGTTCTTGTGTCTTTCATTTGCCAAATTCGAGAAATCTTGGATTTATCGACCCTTTTGTTTCATTTTATCTCCTCTTTGGAGAGTCATGCATGTAAAGAGAAAGGGACAAAGACAGAATTGAATAGTGTTCCATAAATCCATCCATCCGAATGGGTCATACAATTAAAGATTAGAAAAGCTGAGAATCTTGTTTACACTAGCAACCACAAAATAGCCCATGGTTATATTCAAGTTAAATTATTTCTTCCCCATGCCCAAAAACTTGAAAATCAAGAAAAAGGCAAAACAGAATATACCTATTTCCCAACAGACTATGAAGTTTGATAATAATCTGGACTTCTTCTTCCGTGAAATTACCTCTCTTGAGGTCAGGCCTCAAATAATTTATCCATCTCAATCTGCAACTCTTGCCACACCTAAGCAATCCTATAAGATTAAAATTATAAAGAAAAGACGCAAAATTTATAAGTCACTTTCCTACTCAGATTCATTCACCCACTGACACACACAAGGAGAATCAGCTGATGCATAAAGTAGGTTGTACCTGCAGCTTTAGGGAGAGAACGCCAACTGCCTTGACCATGTGCACGGATGTAATTGAGGAGGAGCTGGTCTTCTTCTTTAGTCCAAGCACCTTTGTTGGTGTAAGTTTTTTCACAGCAAGGGGAACGCCCCATGATTAATTATATTCTTTCTTCAAATTTTTCTTTGTAATAATTGTACAAATAAAAACCTGAAGATTTTGCTGTAAAACTAAACACCTCTGTCTTGTTTGTTCTCTTTTATCTTCCTTGTAATAGCTATTTGATGGATTAATGGGATATACATACATTTATTAAAACAATATGTGGTGAGTGGGTGGGGATGGGGTGGGGGCAATAGAATAATAGATGAATAGACTTGAAAGAGAAGAATGGGAGAAATTAAAGGTGAGTATTAACTAATAGTTTGGAGGGTTTGTAACAAAGAGAAGTGAGGCAGATTTGACCAAGTTGGTGAGAGAGAGTAGAAAGTAGTTAAAGATGAGGTTGGATTTGGTGGGTAGGTACACTTTAATTGATGAGTTGGCTTTATGTGATGTGGGCTCTCGCTCATAAAAATTCATTACAGAGTTAGTCTCCCAAAAGACCTCCGTAATACGGATCCTATTCGGATCCTAGGCTTTGGCTCCGACCCACCTCCATCTAATCGGAGAAAAAAATCGAAAAATCTAATACATCAACTAAGAGATTGAATGGAACAGAGACTCTCAACTCCAACCTCTCGAAAAAAAATCTCCCACCGCACAACACTCTCGCCGCTCCAAACCTCCCGCTCTCCTTCCATGCCGCACACGGATAGCTCTCCTCATCTCCTCTCAAGCTCCAACCTCATCTTCTCCCAAAGTCACGCGCAGTCGGGCCGACATTCACCTCCGTTCCAAATCTCCTCATTCCTTGTACAAAAGTTGTAAATCTATTAACAAAAGTCTCCATATATTGTTGGTGCGGCAAAAAGCTTCATTGTCACCCTTCCATTCTTGCGCCGCAACCTGTTTGCCCTACAATTTTGGAGAATCTTTGCAATGGAGAATGAAGATGCACACATCTCGTTGACAGGGACGGATCCAAAATTTTTTATATGGGGGCACACAATAAATAAAATTATAAACTATTTCAAAAATAATTAAAGGAGGCAAATTTTTTTTTGGGAATTAATATATAGTTTTTAAAAAGTTATATCACATTAATAATGTTATACAACACTATTATAAACTATTTATATAATACTTTTTTAATTTCTAATATTAGTATGTTATTAATATTTTATAAATTATAAATTTAAGGGTAATATTATACAAATTATATAATACAAAAAAAAAGAAAAAAACTTATGGGGGCGTGCCCCGCAATGTGTGCTTTAGCTCCGTCTTTGCTCGTTGATGAAGGAAGGTAATGTAATGTACTCATACATTGAAAAATTGATACTTTTTTCTTTGGAAATAGTGATACTTTTAATAATATATATGATACTTTTACTTGAAAATAGTGATACTTTTGATATTATATATGATACTTTTGTGATAGACAATCATATTTAAAAAAATTAATTCTCTCAAGAAAAAGTGATACTTTATCGGAAATAGTATGATACTTTTGAGTAACAAATATGATACTTTTAATGTGAACATTGACACATTAAATTTTTACGTATTCAAAAAAAAAAAAAAAAAAGAAGACATTTTGATGTACTCACTCGAGTCTCATAACTCGTGATACTTTTGTCGCAAATAATGATACTCTTTATGGAAAATATGATATTTTTATGATGGAAAGTGACATTTTACAAATTTTAAATTCTCTGCCAGAGAGAAATGATATTTTATCGATATTTTGATGTAACAATTTATTCCATTTATACTTATAGGTGAAAACTTGGATTCAGTAGTTATTGTTTCTGGTAATGAAAATGATATAGAAATCATTGAAGGCGAAAATCTGGAATCAAGAGATACTACTGATCAAAACACATAAGCAGTTGAAGAAGGTATCACATTTTACTGAAAAGGTATTACTTTTTGCTCCAAAAGTACCAACATTTTCTAATATGTCCCATGATTGGTTTAAATATTTCTAGACTATACCAATGACACTGTGGATCTATCTGGTTCCCTTGTTGGGTTGAAAAGGAAGACACTTGATGACATGCATAAGTTGTATCGTGATCATAGCCGTGCACTTGGGTTTAGTGTTCGTAAAGCAATAACTAGATCTCAAGCTAATGGAGTTGTGATAGAAAAATATTTTGTATGCTCTTGCGAAGGATTTAGGAGATCGGAAAATTTGAGCATGAATTCGAAAAATGAAAAAAAGAAAAATTTTTCTATCACACGTACGGGATGTAATGCTTCATTGAGGTGAAATTAAATGACGAAGCTCTTTATGAAGTTTTGAATCATGTCATGGAACATAATCATCCATTAACTAGAAAAGAGTAAAACCACCTTCATCGTTCCGAGAGAAAAATTATTATGTGAAAAGGGCAAAGTCATAGAAGATATGGTCTCTTCCTAATGAGACCAACAAATTATTATCATTATATGGCACATGAAGTCGAGGAGATTGTAGTGTTGGGTACACTACAAAAGATCATTTAAATTTTGTAAATTGTTTGAAATTGAAAGAAATAGAAGGTGAGGATGCACAAACACTTGTTGAAATGTTGTACCAACAACAAATCGAGGAGGAGGACCTTTATTTTAGAGTTAAGCTAGATGAGGTGGCCAAATTGAGCTATGTTGTTTTGGAGAGATTCGATAATGAGAGAAGATTATGAAATATTTGGGGATGTTGTCATATTTGACACAACATATCGCACAAATATATACAATTTGATATGTGTTCCAATAGTTGGTATCAACCATCATTGGAAAAATGTGATGTTTGGTTGTGCGTTCTTATCAAACGAAAAGATCAAACATTTGAATCGCTTTTTGAGGTTTTAAGAAAACTATGAGAGGAAAGTGTCCTATAACTATATTCACCGATCAAGACCAAGCAATTTCTAATGCAATAGAAAAGGTACGTAACTAAATTGAAAAAATAATACTTTATTGCGAAAAAATAGATACTTTTACTCGAAAAAGTGTGACTTTGACTATGTGATATTTATTTTTCTCCGCCATTTCAATTCCTGTTTTTGTGACTGAATTGAAAAACGATACTTTATCGCATAAAACATATATTTTTACTCGAAAAAGTGTTACTTTAACCCTGAATTATTCATGCAGGTATTCAATGGGACAAAACATAGGCTATGCCAATGGCATCTTTACCAGAATGTTGTAAGCAGGTTTAGACAACTGAAAAGCAATAATTCCTTTAAGAATGCATTCAGGAAATGCTTGTCAGGTTGTATGGTTGAAGCTGAGTTTGAGAACTGTTGGAGTAACATGATTTCAACATACGGATTGGAGAATCAAACATGGTTCAAAAGATTGTATGAGCTAAAGGACAAATGGTGCACAACCTTAAGCAAAGACTTCTTTTCTGCTAGAATACTTTCCTCACAAAGTAGTGAAAATACTAACAATGCCATGGGATTCAATGCAAAGAAGATCACAAGTTTGACTGATTTTTATGGTATTTTTAAGGAACTAGTGAAGAATTGGAGAATGAAAGAACAAAATGATGAATTCCAACCATCAAGATCAATACCATCAACTGACATACCATTGACTGAGCTGTTAAAGCATGCTTCTGAGGTATACACGTTGACATTGTTTAAAGACTTTGAGACTGAGTTTATTACATCAATTTCTACTACTTATACTCTAGTTCATAAGGATGAGGTATTGAATGTTTACGACATTTCTTCTCATCTTGGGGGTGGAGATGTAAATAAGGTGATGTTTGATCCTTTGTGAAGCATGATACGTGCACTTGTAAGAAATTTGAAGAATGTGATATTTTGTGTTTCTATTCATTATGGGTCATTCATCTTCATTCTCATGTCAAGATGCCAGAAATATATATTCTGAAGAGATGGACAAGAATGACAAAATCTCAAGTATGAGACATCTTAAATAAGAGAGTTGAGAAGCATGACAAGCTTTAATGATTGCATTCCTCAAGCGTCATGAAATGGCTTGATGATATTATGATCTTGTGTTGAAATGCCAAGAAAATGAAGAAGCAAGGAAAATCAATGAAGAAGGCTACGATATATAAGGATTTTCTTGTTATTAGTGCCTTGACAAATGCGCAGAATTTCACCAGGCAAAATGAACGTCTCATTGTTTCAAGTACATCTAATACATTGCAAGATCCTACACGGTCCATAACATAGGGAAGAAGAAAAAGAATAAAAGGAAGTTTGGAAAAGAGCAAGAATAAAACGAGTGATGTGTCGATTATTCTCAAGCAAAGGAGTTTGGTTCAAGGACTCCAAATGCTCGAGTTATTTTAGAGACATTTTTCTTAAAGCTATCAGGTTGTAATGAGGAAATTTATGATAAATTTGTTACAATTTCTCATATTTTTAACATGCACAATTAAGGTTTTAATATTTACATGTCGAAGTGCGATCTGAGACACTTTTAAGGCAATTTATAATACTTTTGAGGAAATTTACGATACTTTAAACATACACAATTATGTTTCCAAATTTTAAATATCCCAAAGGTCAAATCGATACTTTTGGTACTGTTTAGAAGTATACAAGATACAAGTTTGCTTAGTGTCTCAAATCAACTTGACAAGTTGAACTCGGCTCACGTTTTTGAAGGAAACCCGATTTTGGAGATTAAGATTCCATTTGGTATGTTACTAAAATCTACAAACCGAAGTTAAAAAAATGTTGCCCTACAACAACCAAATAAATTCAAGATTTAGTGCTTAAAAATAACATTGCCCCCGCAACAAGGGATCGATGTAACAAGAGGGACCAAAAGTACAATTAAACTTAAATTACAAAAACTGTTCATCGACTACACTTTCAACAATAAAACGAATAGTTTTCAAAGAAACAAAATGAATGTTTAAGCAACAAAATGACTATCAACATTCACAAATATCAATATATAGTATCTCAACATTCACAAATCTCATCCTATAGTATCTCAACATTCACAAATCACAAAGTATTTCTTGCTTCATTTTTTCTCGTTTCTTCGTGCCTTTTTGGTGGCTTTCTTGGCGGGTTTCTTGGCGGGTTCATGGATGGTTTCCTTGAATTTAAGCACTTGTTTCTCCATATCCACTCTCTTCGGAGAAGCCATCCATACTGCCGGAAGCAAGCAAAGAAAAAAGAAGCAGTCTTCATGGAGACCTAGAAGGTTCTCGTCAAAACAAAGCCCGGCTACAAATCGGGCAAAGACCAAAGACCAAGGCGAGTAGAGCCTCATCGCCAGGTTCTAATCAAGCAAGTACCAAAGAAATCCAGGTAGAAGAACTTTCGGCGTGCTCACACCGAGCTAATGAAAGTTTCAAAGATCAGAATTGCTTGGACATGCGAGCAAGAGGACATATCTCAACGGATTGCCTAGACAATCAAAAATGAGGAGTTAGACATTTCGAAGCTACCCTAGAAATCGAAGAAGTTGTCTAATATCGATTTAATACAGTGTATCAATTTGAGGATATTCCCTCGGATGAAAGCATCTATGAGGAAGAGATCTATTCGATGATGGAAGTGAATCCAGATTCGAATCGTCAGTGAAGAAGAAATTCTTCAACAGACGGTCGGTCGGAGGATATGTCGATTCCTCTCTCACACTACGATATCTCATAAGACTCTTATGAGAATTATGAAGGAAGATCCAAAGCTTCAAATCTATGATGGATTTACAATTGGAGCGATGGAAAAGGCTTTGGATAAGATTGGTTTTCGTAATAGAAAACAAAATTATCCACAGGGTAACAACCGAGAATTTGCCATTCCGATGGAGTTTATTGGGAACTCGATCGAGATGCGCTTGGTCCCTATTAGAGAAAGCCAGGAGATCAAAAGCGAGTTAAAAGAGAAGTTGCAAATACACTCTCATGGATTCATATCGAGCCATAAGAGTCATTATTAAAGCAACATTCAAAGATGGAATAGATTCACCACTCAATTTGGCTATCTTTGATAAGCGAATCTCAAATCTCAAGGATTCATGCCTTGAGCTAAGCGATTCTGAAAATTTGTATCTTTGGGAAATTAGCATTTAATGTCTATCCTAGAATTGCATACAATTTGGGAGATCGAGATTTCAACAGAGTCCTAACCCTTCATCTAGATTTCAAAAGAGACGATTTGATGACGAGAAGGGAACATACCCTACTCGATCACATACAAGATATCATATGCTCTCTCGAATACACATCATTTAGAAGTATTCTTGAGAAAGGAATTTATTGAAGTCCCAAGAATCTTCAAGACTTTGCCAGGGTGGTTTTACCGAGAAATAATGGAGTCTCCGACTATCAAGGAGATCGATATGAAAATACAAGATCAACCAGTCTTCAACAAAAGTCAAAGTTTCGAGTTGAGCCCCGAGGAAGGATGTCTTTCCAACAAGACAGAATGGTGAGCAAGAGGCCGTTGGGAAGAAAAGAGACCAAGTGATTCAAATAGCATTCCGGATATTTTCAAAATAAAGAGAGAGCCGAAATGTCCGAGATGGTGAGAAGGTGAAGTAATATTCGACATCACTCAAAAGGATAATATTTTTCCTTGTGATGTTTTATATTATCTCCAACAACCTATAGTTGGAAGGTATCAAGGAAGCCTGAAGATAGGTGAAATTGAGCTGACTATCACAGGGGTTGCAGGGAAAATCCCAGAGCAATTAATACTGGGAATTGAATTTCTTGAGGATCATAAACCTTGGAAAAGATTACAAGAAGGAATGGAGTTCACAGTGGTTGATAAAAGATACATGATTAGATGACCACTAGTCCATTTTCCATATACATTTCTATCGGAATGTTATATACTGAATACAAGGCCGAGTATTTCGCCGCCTATATTGATTCAGGTGCCGGAATAAGTACTGCAAAGCCGGATGTTTTTCCTAAAGAAATTGGAGAAGAATTACCAGCTATTGCAGGAAGAGATTTCTCTAAAAGAATTCTTATTCTTAACAGAGGAATTAAACAAGCAGAAATTATGATCGGAGGTGCATGTGGTACCCCATGGTACAAAGTGAAGACGCCACCAATCTATTTCCATGACACAGGAGCAGATGTGTTGCTAGGAAATAATTTCCTACAAACATTCAAGAGATTTACACAGGAAAATGAGACAAGAAGACTTATTTTCACAATATTATGTGATCATAAGATTATTGTTCAGAGACTGCGGGAAGCATTTTACAGAAAAATGCCTATTAATTTTCGCAGCAAGCGTGGTGATGAAGCCAAACTTCGCAATCCAAAAATGGCGGATCGAAGAAAATTTGGTGAAGCGTTATTATCCTATAGACAATTCGGAAGCCGAAAGGATAAGAAGATATGGGATAATAACTTGTATTCATTTAGAGTACAAGGAGAAGAACGAGTTACTCCACAAGCCATTGCGAATTATGGATGAGTCTAATGGAGAATCCACAGAGGGACGTTACCATAGAAGAACAAATATCACTCGAGGATATCAAAAGAAGATCCAAAGGAATTATAATGAAGATTCTTTGGCTTGGTGGGATAAAAACGAGCTTAAAGCTTCCTTAAATGTTAAACCCAAAAAGGAGTACGAGTTCGTGAGATTTAAACCAATCCTTATGAATCGGGAAGATCGTGAGGATATGCGAAAGATACTTAAGGAACATTTTGACCTTAAGTTAATTTCAACAGAGTTTCTCCATACAAGAGTCCAGGATTCTTAGTCGAAACCATGGAGAAATCAAAAGAGGAAAGGCAAGACTTGTTATTAATTGTAAGGGGATTAATAATATTTTGGAGTTTGACGGACACTATATCCAAGCAGAGAACATCCGTTAATCAGTATCAAAGGTGCCAAGATATTCTCAAAGTTCGATTGCAAGTCCGGATTTTACCAGTTAAGATGGATGAAGAAAGCAAGAAGTTCACACTTTCTCCACACAACAAAGACATTATATTTGGAACGTAATGCCGATGGGATTGGCTAACGCACCCCAAATATATCAAAGGAAGATGGATAATCTCTTCAAAGATTATTTCGATTTCATGTTCGTACATCGATGATATTCTTATCGCATCAAAGAACATGAAGGAGCATCTCAAGCATTTGGAGATATTTTCGAGATGTTTGTCATAAGGAAGGATTAGTGCTCTCGAAGAACAAGGCGGTGATCGCAACAAGACAGAATTCCTCGGAATTGAGATCGACGAATCTGGAATCATCCTACAAAGTCATATTGTAGAAAAGATACAAAGATTTCCGGATACATTGAAAGATAAGAAGCGACTTGAGTTTTCTTGAGTTGTCAATTTTGTTGGAATGTTCATAAACAATCTAGCACATTACAAGAAGGTGTTTAGCCCATTGCTTAAAAAAGATGCAAGATATTCAAATGGGAGGATGAACATCAAGAAGGAATTAAGTAGTTTAAAGAAGTTTGCAAAAAGCTTCCTAAACTTGCAATTCCACAGGATGAAGATGAATCGGTTCTTTACACGGATGCCGTGATTATTGGTGAGGGTAGCATTCATACTAAAGCTACACCAAACGGTGAAGTGCCATGCGATATTGCGGTCTTTTTGCGTGAAGCAACTTCATGACATATCAACGAGAAAGAATTCTTTGCGATGAAAAGGCTTTCAAAAAATGGCCTTTATTTTCTTATCGCTAAAAGTTTATTTTAAAAATAGATAATTCAAGTGTTAAAGCTTTTAAAAAACAAAATTGAATCAAAACTAGAAAAAGCTAGAATACTTAGATGGCAAGTCAATGCCAATATTATGATTATGATATTGTCATTATAAAATCTCATGAAAATGTTCTTAAAAATTTTTTAACAAGAGATGGAGGAATTGAAGTGATTCCATCCTCACAACCTCAAGACATCTTGGAGACCACTTTGAAATGCTACTCCGGGAATTTGATACCCTGGTCATCAATGCCGATGTGGCCGAAATTACAAAGGAATGATCGGGACAAAGTAACCGATCGTATACGAGCATGTGTCCGATCTCACTCTCGATTGAGAACGGCATTTCAAGGGCCACTCCTTCGGGCCCATAATAAGCAATCGGAGCATTTAGAGCACAGGCTCCCTAACTCAGTAGAGAGGATTCCAATACCTCTAGCACAAGTCCTAAGCCGGCGAAATGTTGCCCAAGAAAAACCGATACTGAGTCAAATCTCGAAGTTATCACATTAACTAGACGTCCGGGGTAAAGGATGGAGAGATCAATCTTAGGCCTATGGTGGGCAATTCTAAGATTGATATTAACGAGATTAAAGTTTCTTCTTCTTGGCGAATACCAGGCGAATGGGAGAAACCGATCACCAGGCAAGGATATCTCTAGAAAAAAAAGAGATCGATATTTCTCGAAAATATCCAAGGGTTTGGATGTTACCAAATTCCAACCCTGAAGAAGTGAAGAGGTGGTACGAGTTTGGGGCTTTGGCCTCGATCTATACTACTTCACCACCTTCCCGGAGATCACAAAATTACCAAAATGGATCCAGGAAGCGGTTTATGAGTCTTTGGTCCAATAATGACAACCTAAAATGAGGGATACATTGGAGTTGTATTTCATAAGTGCGGCCGACAGAGCCCATCGGAAAAGGTGGACATGAAGCCTTCCATTACATCAAAGCTTGACGACCCGGATGAAAAAGCCTTCGTAAATATCAAGGAGGAAAATTCGGAAGAAATACAATTGGCCATGACCTTCACCGAAGATCGATTACAACTAGAAGGTCATGGGGATTGTGGGTCCTCTCACGGAGATGGACAAAGTCAAGTTTCGATTCAAGTTCTACCGAGTTCAAGAACGGATCGTTCTGTTAAATACCATGACAGAAAAAAACTACAAGGTTTGCGAAGACACATTCGAAAAGAAAAGAAATCTTCTGTGGGAAAATAAGATGCCGGGGAGTAAAGAAACTCGCCGAAAATACTGTAATATGGCTCACATCGGCCATTGGGAACTTCGTCTGTCCCCGGATGTCAAATCCGTAAAACCGAATTCGGCAAAGGATTCCGACCAAAAGTTGATCGAAGAAGACTCGGCGATGGAGAAAAAAAGTCGCAGAAGTATCAAAAGTTTCGGGGACCACAAAAAAAGTAGATTCCCCAACAAAGTTAGTGGAGGCATGTGACTCCAGACAGGTGACAACCCACTCAACAAAAAGACGGAAAGTGGGTCCATGAAAGATGCCGTCCAAGTTACTAAAAGACGAAGGATGAGTCAGCATGATTTGGAAGTTTGCATAAAAAACTTCGGATACCAGACAAGAAGAGGCCCAACCCATGTGAAGATGAGTTGGATGCCAACTAATTGCTGCAAGTGGAGCAATAATTCAAGAATGAAAGAGACATCAACTTAAGGGCAATAATACAGAACGTAGAGGTCTTCTACCTCTATAAATGTCAATATTTGCTGAAGGCTGAGGATATCGAACATTTCCCTGAGTCTTCTACAATAAAAATTTTCTTTGTAAACATAGTTGTGAGTTTAGATTTCCAGAGTGTTTTCAGTTTTAGATTTTAGTTTTTTAATTTTATGTACAAGAGTGTGATAGCCTTTATGAGAGGCTAAACAAGTTTTCTCCTCCCAAAAGGAGATTACTGATGTAATGAATTTTACTTTAAGTTCTTAATAAAATAAAGGTTGTTTGTTCAACATGTGTTCATAGTGTACTATTGATCTATCCCTTTGAAGAATTACTTATACGCCTGGAGTAGGAAACGAACCAAGATCGTGTCTTTGGCGATTCTTTGAAGGAGTCGGATAACTTGCGATCATCTTCCCGAGAGTGAGGTTGAACAGTGAGGAGCCGTTTTTGTCAAACGATCCGGGGCGATAAGTTTCCGATCGTGGTGTTGCGAGCCATCTCTCCCCTGAGTCAAGTTTCGGTCAAAGAAGGTATGAATTCTAAGGGATTTATTAATTTTACTAAAGCATGTTGGGCACGATATGGTCATAATGGACTATTTCCATTTTCACCTATAAACTTTAGTTTGGAATCGATAACATAGAATCGAACATCTTTTAATTCTATGACTTGTTAAGTTTATCGGCTGGAAACCTGACATGATCTATTTAAAACCTCCGAATGGAGACTGGATCTAAATAGGTGTAACAATGCCACGAATGAAACAGGTAATAGAATCTGAAAGTGTTCA
The DNA here is from genome assembly GCA_016081115.2 of Rehmannia glutinosa. Classification (NCBI taxonomy): domain Eukaryota; kingdom Viridiplantae; phylum Streptophyta; class Magnoliopsida; order Lamiales; family Orobanchaceae; genus Rehmannia; species Rehmannia glutinosa. The sequence continues at coordinate 364,926 of JABTTQ020001454.1, read as the reverse complement.
TATTCTGTGATATCTGGAACGAATTTAATCATGTTTCCTTATTTTTTATAAAGGGTATAATGGGAACTTCAGTGAATATTTGAACTCTTTTAATATGGAAGGCTATAATTGTAACTAAAACATCAAAATAGACCATTCTCGAACTTACCCCAATTAATACACAAGCTAGAAGCTTTAGCTTTTACAATCTAAACATGAAAAAACATGAGCTTAGAAGCTCCCCCTGTCAAGAACAATCATAGATCATGCAAGTAAGTCCATAATACATCCAATGAACTAATTATATTTCACGATTTTGGCTTTAAGGAGCCATAGCTTATAACTTCTTTCACGAGCTTTTATTAGCTTCTTTGAGCTAACGAGCAAATTTCTTGTTTCTCCTCCTTTGGAATCATCGAAAAGAATGTTAGCACGATAAAAACATAAGTCATAAATATCAAAGTGCGCTAAGTAGTCATTTTATCGAGCTTTTGGAATTTTAAGCTTAAAGATCAATGAACAAGGGAGAGGTTGATAATTTGAAATGCAAAAGCTCGTTTGAGTGAAGAAACATGATCTCTATAAGTGTAAGAAACTTTTAAAAACAAGAGTATCATGTAATTTGTGAAGTTTTCTTTGCGACAATTCATCGAACACTTGGCGGGCGTTGAAAATGGAAGAAGTTGTATATAGCCCTTGTAAATGTAATCAAGCCAAAAATTTATCACCAAATCAATGTATACAACATCCAACCATCAACAATTAATGAGCTCATCACATCCATATAAAACAAGTATCAAGAAAGTTGCATATAGATCAAATTCTCAAGGGTTCGACCCAATTGAGTGAGGAGTAGAATTCTTACCATTTAATCGGTAAAGATGAGCAATAATGATGATAATCGAGCATAATGAAGTCCAAGAGCTAGAATTAATGCAAGAAAATATATTTGAAGTGAAATTTGTGTGCAAATGACAAAGGGGACGAAAAATGAGTTGAAAGAGCTAAAATGGCTAAGTGCGGGAACATAAACGTTTTTATCCAAAAAATCGCTTAGGGCGATCGGTCGGAGCCGAGGATACCGGTCGAAGGCTAGGCCAACCGGTCGGCCTCGGCCCATGCAAACCGACTAGTTCGACTATTTTTCCAAAATCCAAAGTTTGAACCAAAAATCCGATTTTTCGCCCCTAAATTTTAAAAATATGCAAAATGCAATCGTAGACCTCATTCAATATGCATTATGCCTAACCGATCTCGTATTGACGTAAAAGTCTCGGAAGATAGCGGTTTTGTAAAAATATCCGCCAATTGATCTTGAGATGGTACGAAAGATATCTCAATTTTTCGTTTAGAAACACAATCCCTTGAAAATGATGTCGAATCTCAATATGTTTAGTACGATTATGATGAACCGGGTTTTGAGCAATATTTATAGAGGATATGTTATCACTAAAGATAGGAACATTTTCATAAGAACATGTATAATCCGATAAGGTTTGTTTCATCCAAAGAAGTTGAGTACAACAAAAGCCATATATTCGGCCGGCCATTGAAAGTGAAACACAATTTTGTTTCTTTGAAAACCAAGAAACTAGGCAATCGCCAAAAAATTGACATGATCCTGGAGGTATCTTTATTCACGATCATCAATATTACCCGCATAGTCCAATCACTATAACCTTTAAGAGAAATATTTTCATTCTTTGGATAAAATAAACCATATTGAATAGTGCCTTTTAAATATCGAAAAATCCTTTTAACGGCACTCATATGAGATTCTTTGGGATTGCTTTGAAAATGAGCACATAGGCATACGACATGAAGAATGTCCGGTTTACTTGCGGTTAAATAAAGTAAACTACCAATCATACCTCGATATTTTGATTCATCCACGGACTTGTCTTTCTCATCTTTGTCAATTTTGACATTTGTTGCCATATGGGTAGAGACGGTTCTTCCTTCTTCAATGCCGAACTTCTTCAAAAGTTCTTTTGTATATTTTGATTGTGAAGTATAAAATACCTTCTTGGCATTGCTTAATTTGAAGTCCAAGGAAGAAATTAAGTTCCCACATCATGCTCATCTCAAATTCACCTTGCATCAACTTAGAAAATTTCTTGCACAAGGATTCATTAGTAGCACCAAAAATAATATCATCAACATAAATTTGCACAAGTAAACAATCTTGCCCCTTTTCAAATACAAAAAGATTAGTATTAACTTTACCTCTTGTAAAACCATTTTGCAAAAGAAACGAGCTAAGTCTATCATACCATGCACGGGTGCTTGTTTTAAACCATACAATGCCTTTTTAAGCTTATAAACATCATTAGGCCTAGAAAAATTTTCAAACCCCGGAGGTTGTTTTACATAGACTTCTTTTTCAATAAAACCATTTAAAAAGGCGGATTTAACATCAATTTGGTAAAGTTTGAAATTTTTAAAACAAGAATAGGCAAGTAAAATGCGAATAGCTTCTAAACGTGCTACGGGTGCAAATGTTTCATCATAATCAATACCTTCTTCTTGACAATACCCTTGAGCTACTAACCTTGCCTTGTTTCGGACGATGTTACCTTGATCATCGAGTTTGTTCCGGAATACCCATTTTGTACCAATAATTGTTTGAGATGGAGGACAAGGTACCAATTCCCATACATCATTTCTTTCAAATTGATTCAACTCCTCTTGCATTTCCAAAAACCAATCCTCATCTTCAATAGCCTCCTTAGCATTTTTAGGCTCTTTTTGAGATATAAGAGCTTTCTCGGCAAATTTTCTTCGGGTCATCACTTTATCAAGGGGATCACCAATAATAAGATCTTTTGGGTGATCTCCTTTAAATTTCAATGCCACGGGAAGATCCAAAGTATTACATTTGTCTTCTTGAGGAACATTTGAAGTGGATGGTTGATCACTTGAGGTAGAAGATTGATCATTTTGAGCATCATTTTGAACAATGGGTTCGATAATATCTTCTTCATCACTATCATCATTGGGTATCCTTTCAACATCCGAGGCTTCATTGAATTTCACATAAATAGATTCTTCAACAACCATGCTAGTCTTATTGTAAACCCGATATGCTTTGCTTTTGGTTGAATACCCCATAAATATCCTTTCATCGGCCTTAGGATCAAACTTGTCTAATTGTTCCTTTGTATTCAAAATAAAGCATTTACATCCAAATATTTTGAAGTAACTAATATTTGGAGTTCTTTCTTTCCAAAGCTCATATGGAGTTTTATTCATTTTAGACGAATATAAACTCGATTAATGACATAGCAAGCGGTACTTACGCTTCGGCCCAAAAATATTTTGGAAGTGAAAATTCATCGAGCATGGACCGACCGATCTCTTGAAGTGTCCTATTCTTCCTCTTGGCTACTCCATTTTGTTGAGGTGTCATTGGAGCCAAAAAAATATGTGCATATCCTTTGGTTTCACAAAAGACTCTAAATTCACCATCAACTCCACCTCGGTCACTACGAATAGACTTAATAGTATCTTCCTTTTCATTCTCAATAAGTCTACACAACTTAACAAATTCATTAATGGCATCGCTTTTATTTGCAATAAAAAAAGCCCAAGTATATCTAGAAAAATCATCGACAATGACGAAAGTGTAATGTTTTCCACTTAGACTAGCCGTACTAATATCCCCATACAAATCTAAATGAAGAAGTTGTAGAGGTTTGGTGGTGAAAATTTCATTTTTGGGCTTAAAACTACTTTTAACTAATTTGTTCTTTTGACAAGTGTCACATAAGTCAAGATTTTCAAAATTCAATTTGGGTAGTCCTTTTACATGTTGGTTTTTGTAAATATTTTTCAAATTCTTGTATCCAACATGTCCAAGTCGCCTATGCCATAAACTCGTTAAATCATTATTGGCGACATGACAAGAAACATTTTGACTAACCAAGTCACTTGTACAAATTTTGTAAAGATTGCCTTTTCTATTTGCTTCACAAATAATTTCATCATTTTTAAGAATAAGACATTTTTCTTTATTGAAAACAACATTATAATATGAATCACGAAGTTGGCTAACACTTATAAAATTAAACTTAAGCCCTTCTACTAAAAGAACATTACTAATAGAGAAAGAAGAATTACCAATTTCTCCATTTCCAAGAATTATTCCTTTCCCATTGCGAACATGACCATACCCTCTTCTTGGAGCTTGATGTTGGTAAAACGTTCTCTCTTTCCGGTCATATGGCATGAACACCCACTGTCCACGAGCCATTTTGAATCCTCCATGGTTGTTATAGCCCCTATTACCTACAAATGAACCACTTTTAGGTACCCTATAATTTTGGGGTCCATGGGGTTAGTCTTTAGACCTTTAGGTCTCCAAACATAGCTAAAATTGTTCTTCAATTTACAATGAGCAACATAATGACCAACTTTACCACAATAAAAACAAATAAGATTGTGGGCACTACTAAAGCACGAACAAAAGTTGACCTTGGTCATTTTTCTTTGAAATAGGTTGAAAAGGTTTATAGCCAATTCCTAATTTGGAATGCTCACCTCTTTGTGCATCTAAAATTTTTGTAACTTTGTCCGTACTTATATTAAAATGATGCACATCCTTTTTTAAACATTCAAGATCATTGGTGAGCGATTGTTTTTCGGTTTCAAGAGTATGAACTTTAGTAAGAGTAATAGCATGAGCTTTGTCAAGAGATTCATAAGAAGTAGACAATTTTTCCTTTTCAATTTTAAGCTCTTTATGCTCCTTTTTCAAAGTCTTGTATTTAACAATCAAATTTTGAAATTCAATTTGCAATTCATCAAAATTACATTGCAATTCATCAACTAAGGAGGAAGTTGAGGAGTTAGAGCGTACCTCGTTATTTTCATCATCTATGGCCATAAGACCATGTTCTCGCTTTCACCTTCCTAGTTAGATGTGGCGAGTAGTTCATCCCAAGTTTTGAAATTCGCATTTAGAGCCTTCTGTTTTGGAAAAGACTTTTTTCTTCTTTTGTTCCTCCTCCTCGAGTTTTGGGCAATCGACTATGAAGTGCCCCAATTTTCCGCATTTAAAACACGAGTTGTCTCTCGGTTTTCTTGCCTTATTTCACAAATTTTGTAAATTTCCGGACAAGTGTGGCCGTCTCTTCATCATCCTCATCATTATCATAATAAGAGTTATTAGAAGAAGATGCTAAACTTTTAGGAATATTTTGCATACCCAATTGAGTGATGGATGGTTTGTAATTTTTCCTCTCCTTGAGATAGACTTCATAAATGAGGAGGTTCCCGATGAGCTCATCAAACTTGAGTGTTTCGAGATTTTGTGCTTCCGTGATAGCCGTCACCTTCCCGGACCATGAGCCGGGGAGTGCATTCAATACCTTGGTCGCCTTGTCTTCTTCGGAGATGACTTTACCGAGGGCCACAAGAGGATTGACGATGTTGTCAAGCCTTTCCACCATTTTTGAAATGCTTTCACCATCATGCATATTGAAGTTTTCAAAGTCTTTAACAAGCATGGTTTTTCTTGCTTGTTTGACCTTCTTGGTTCCTTCATATATAGTCTCTAATTTTTCCCAAACTTCATGTGCCGATCTTATGCCTCTTATCCGATTATAGTCGGTGGTGGTAAGAGAGCAATGTAAAATATTTAAGGTCTTACCGTTTAGAGAGAAAGCCTTCTTGTCATTTTCATCGAACTCCTTGAAAGGTTTGGGAGCCGAGGTGCCGTCCTCCAATTTATTGGTTAGTTGAGCAAGCTGCGTCAATAACCACATTCCAAATGTCAAACCCGCACCCTTGTAGAAAGCACTCCATACGGTCTTTCCAAAATGCGTAGTTGTTGGCGTCGAATAGTGGTGGCTTGTTAGTGGAGGCGCCGGTGGTGAGATAAGCATCATTCGTAGCCATGGATCTTTCCTCTTTACTCGGAACGAGCTAGCCAAAGAGTTTTGCTCGATACCACTTGTTAGTCCAAGTGGCTACGATAATCTAGAGGCGGTGAATAGATTATCCCGGTTTTTTTCAAATTTTGTCCCTCTTTTTGAATGAACAAGCAAAGATAGAAACTGAAAATGCGAAAAATAAACAACACACGTTGATTTAAAGAGCTTCACCCCACCTAGCGACTACGTGCTCTACCACCCCAAAGATATCCTGGGGATGGGTTTCGAAAAAGAAAAAGAAGTTTTATTAATTTCTACAACTAATACAACACCACCTTTGAGGATTACCACAATCCTCTTACAACACCGTCAAGGAGATTACCATAATCTTCCTTCAACACCTATGAAAAGTACCACACTCTTCAACACCTAAGATCACCCAAGTGTGCTCTTACCACAAGAACAACCACAAGGATATCTTGTTTTGGATGGTGGACAAAAATCAAGATTACAACTCGATAATGATAATACAAATATTGAGTGCAAGTGTAATCAAGAATGAAAAGCCTAGACCTCAAGAGTGTGCAAGTGAAAGTACTTAGGCTAATACAACAAGAGTTTTTGACAATGTGTTTGCTTGTATGCTTTTGCTTGTATGTTGTGTTGTGTCTTGTTGCTTTAATGGAATCTCTACTTATAGGAGAGGTCTTGGTTTGATTTCCGGACATTGGCTCCTTCTTGAGAGTGATTTACTGCAAAAAAATAATGTAATTAAACTCAATAAATAGGCGATAGAAATCAACCCCTTAAATTAGGGAAAAGTTGTCCGAAAACCCAACGGATAGTTTGCTGTCAACACCGTATAGCGAGCGGTCACGCAGAGATAAGATTTGAAAGTATTTTTCACGAAAATACACAGGGGGACCGGTCGACAAGGGGTCCGACTGGTCACCCCCTATGTGGACCGGTTGGGGTCCTCCAAAAATCAATACAGGGAAGTCTGTTCTCGAGGGCTTGCTTCCAGGTACCGGTTGACCTCAAGGTCGACCGGTCGCTCTCCCCAGTTTACCTTCCGTCCCGTTTTCTATTTCAAAACTTAACTCAGGTACGGGTTGCCCTATAGGGCGACCGGTCCAACACGAGACAGAAGTATTGTCCAATTTTTGTCGAAAATAAACTTCAAGAAATACTCCGAAAAATTAGTAAAAACATTTTATGACGAACGGGAGTATTTGGACAACATTTAGAAACATTGTTTTGCTGTAAAAACGCATTTAAACAAAATCATCAAAATCATGATAAAAATATTTATCTAACACCTACTACTTGCACTCTTTCAGCAAGACAACTTTTTAAGGTTGTAGGTCCGTCTCATACCGAAAAGGGTAAGTCTTGACTTTTCTTTGCAACAGATTTCTTGATCTTTCTCTAAGTCCTTCAGCTGTTTTACCCCATAAGTCGAGTCTTCTGTTGGATTCATGGATGACTCTGCTATAAGTCTTCTGAAAGACACAACTGCTATACTTGACTGAAGTTCTTCTTGGCTACTCAGCTGCGACTCAGTTGAATTTGCTCTGCACTTATTCAACAAGTCTTCTGCATCTTCAACTTAGCTGCTTGATAATTCAACTAACAATCTAACTATTACAAAGTTGAAATACATATATAAAATGGGGTGCTAACTTTCAAATTCTAAGTTTTCTAAGCATTTTCAAAATCTATACAATAAATTTTCTAACACTAAGTAGGTTCACAAGTAACCCTAATAAGGATCACTGGAAGGCCTTGACAAGGGTACTTAGATACTTAAAGTATACCATGAACTATGAAATACTTTATACGAGATATCAAGCAGTATTAGAAGGAAACTATGATGCCAATTGGATATCAAAAAAGACTCCAAGTCCACAAGTGGATATGTGTTCACAATAGGTGGAGGAGCAGTGTCATGAAAATCTTATAAGCAAATGTGTATAGCTCGATCCACTATAAAATCCGAGTTCATTGCTTTATATAAAGCCGGAGAAGAAGATGAATGGCTTAGAAATTTCTTAGAAGATATTCCTTGTTGGAATAAATCAATGTCTGATGTATTGATACATTGTGATAGTCAATCAACAATTGAAAGGGTACAAAGTAGTATGTATAATGATAAATCTAGACATATTCGTCGAAGACATAACACTATTAGCCAATTGATCTCGAAGGGTTATTTCGGTTGACTATGTGAAGTCAAAGGAAAACCTAGTGGATCCATTAACTAAGGTATAAATCGAGATCAAATGTACAAGTTGTTAAGGGGAATGAGTTTAAAATCCACATAAGAATATTCATAGCGGCAACCCAACCTTGTGAATTGGAGATCCCAAGACATTGGTTCAATGGGACAACTAAGTTATGAATGTTCAGTTGAACACTTGGGACCTATTTCAGCTCATTCCCAGAACGTCCAAGTGAAAAACCCTGCAGAGTGTGGTGATGTTAAGTTTATCTTTTAATGATTCCTATACCTAAAAGGCGGAGTTGTTAGAATAAAGTTATTTTTGATTTAGATGATTTTACACAGTTAAGTTTCAAACCAAAACACATAGAAGAGTTTTAAACCAAAACAATATTTTTAAAAGTTGTCAAAATACTTCAATGTATTTTGATCATTTTTTTACTAAGTGTTTAAAGTATTTCTGAACTCTATTTTTTTGTCAAAATTCGAAAAACTTCTTTGTGAAGAGGGCGACCGGTCTCTATCAAGGGCGACCGTGCCAGTGTTTTTAAAATTGACTAGAAATAGAGAACTTTTAAAAAGGAGGGCGATCGGTCGCTATATAGAGCGATCGGTGCTGCAGATTGCCAAAATTAAGTTTTTCTCTTTGTAAACATAGCAGACGATCATTGTCCATGTGACCGGCGCCATGGTATATCGACCGGTCTCTATAGATAGTGATCGGTCGCCTATGTTCAGATCTTTGTCAAGTCTTGATCCAACAATTCAAACTTTCGAGTTTTCAACATAGCAACTAGTCACTATAGGATATTTGATAGCAAATTCTATCCATTGCTACGACACTTATCAACAAGATTTACTTTATCAATTCTTAACAATTTTTGTAGTTTTTTTTATCCTTCTTTTGCGACAAGTTTCAACTTGGAGGAGCCTATGTTGGAAATCAAAATCTTGAAGCTTCTTTATAAATAGTTGAAGAATTTGAAGGATCAAATACAATACACAATTCTACAACATAACAAGAAAATCTCAAAAAATCTATTGTACTTCATATTCAACATTCTTGTCATAATAGTCTAAGCACTACACTTTCACATCTTGCTTGATAGGCTTTCCTTCTTAATTACACTTGCACTTTTGAGTTGTAATATTTCATTTAAAGTGTAATCTTGATTGTACTTTAATATCATCCAAAACAAGAAATCAATGTTAGTGTTCTTTTGGAAAGAACACGTTTGGTTGATTAGAGTTAGTTGGTTGAAACACTTTGTGCTTTTCGTGTTGAAGAGTTTGGTGCTCTTTGAGGTGTAGAAGAGTATGGTGCTCTTTAAGTCGGAAGAGTTTGGTGCTCTTCAAGGTTGTTGTTGTAAGAAGAGTTTGGTGCTCTTCAAGGCAAAGTTTTAATCGTTTGGTATTGATTAATAAAATTTTCTTTTTGAAATCCACTCGGACATACCGGGTGGCGGTGGATGTAGACCCTATGTGGATTGAAGCACTACAAAATCCTTGAGTTTTGATTTATTTTTCTGTATATTTCTATTTGTTATCATATTGTTAAAAAAGAGGGCATAAATCGAAAAATTTGAAAAATCTATTCACCCCTAGATTTTCGTATCCACTTGGACTAACGGGAGTATGGCGGGATACTCTTTATAGTAAATCATCTATGTAAGTGAGAAGTATTGACGACTTCTACTTGTAATACTTATGAATCTAAGATATGGTCCATGACCAAAATGGACATAACGTGAGAACAAAATGTGTTAGAACTTCTATTGTATAAGTATTATTGTCTTGGTTTACATAAATGGTTGAATTGTTTAAGAAATCGTGTAACTAAGCGGCTAGTAAATACGGTAGGATTTTACTAAGGAAGGTTCAAAGCCACAAGCTACCTATCTTATCGCAATAATGGTTCATCCGAACTTTCGAATGAGTCTCAGAACTATGCATACATGCATGCATTAATATTCATTCATGTGGGGATCTTTGGAAATTAGTTTAATAAAATGGGTTTTGACCAATTATTTAAGTGAGATCTTTTTTAGTAATAAAAAATAAATTATATAATCATAATCTACACCGCGGGTAGATGAATTTAGCATTTTGAAATTCTCAAAACTAATTTTGGGTGACAGAAAAGTTAATGTATAAACTGAGCACTTAAATGCCATTTATATATATATGGAATATAAAGGGTGAGAATGTGGGAAGACACATCCCACATGGAAATAATATTAAATTCTTGATTTGTTTATATAGAGCTTCACCAATAATAATGAGTAATCATGTGGAGCTCCTTATGGTACACCCTAGTGGATCAAGTTAATTTTGACTAGTCTTGGCTAGCTCAAAAGCACCAAGGACATCAGAGCACCATCCGAGCCCAAGCCCAAGTCGGGCCGAGGCCCACACACGTCACACTTAGTCGCATTGGGCGCTTTAGAGGTGCACTTTGCACTTCACACGTACACATAGTTGCGTGGAGCTTTAAGGGACACATTTGTTCGTATGCAGGGGTGCATAATGGACCTTCGGAAGAGATGCAATTTGGACCATCAGATTGTGACGCCCATCCCTATTATGACTCTTTGCAAAATTATAAATAGTAAAACTCGGCCACAAACTCTATGTAAAATGTGTAACAATTTTTTCTATCCCTGTGACATTTTAACAACAAACAAGTAAAAATGATTTTAATTATAACATAAGGATAAGCCATGTCCACAAACAAAAGAGGTAACCAACCCTGTTATTAAACACAACATACATCAACATGATCAAACGCATAACCCACATCACCCAACTATTTACATGTACATATTTACATCAGAAATTTCAAAAGAGGGTACAACCCTAAACCAAAATATAATACAAGAACAAAAAGAGAAAGGTGACCCATCAATATAGCCCAATAGGTCATCATCCATGTACACTGTCCTCAGTAATCTGTAAGAGCTCCAACAGCCTGCCCAGTAAGCCCATGAAATCCAGCATCACCAGACTCACCTACAATGCATGAACTACGTGAGCTAATGCCCAGTAACCGAAAATCATGCATGCTGAAAGAACAATGTAATACAAATGCAATGCATTCCAAGATATTTTACCAGAAGTGCGCAAGATGAGTTGAAATATTTTATTTAGAATAATCTCTTTTCATTGGGCCCTTGACCAACCTGCTATGCATCGGAAAGAGCTCAACACAATATCAATAATCACATGGCCATAATCAAATTGACACCGCCTAGGGCCATCTCCTGGGACCACCTGAGGTCCACCCCCTGTCTTCCCCAATGATCCCTCAGGAGTCTTCCCCCTGACGTGTCAATAAGGGTACAGTCAAGTGGTCCGCCCCTCGTGACCATCGTAGGCACACCCCTATCAACCCCTATGGTCCTCCGAGAAGTAACACCCACTCGCACCCTAAAATATATCATAAAAGCATGCCTCGCATGCCTCGATGCACTAGCCGTGGTCAACCAAATTCTTTTCTTTTCAAGAAAGTCATGTCGTGCATGCCTCATCTCAACAATGCTCATATGTTTGCATGCATGTGCAAATGCCAATGAATGACATGCTCAATGAAACATCACACTCCAATATCCACCAAGAAACATATGAACATCAAGGTTTCTATAATGCATCCATCAAGATACAAGAATCACATTAGTATCAATAAGACAGAAATACTATGTTCATGCATTGTAGTTGCGGATGGATTTTCACTTACCTTTTACCCTTGGAAATTCTATTGAAAGTTAGATAGTTTGTCTTTCTCCCTAATTTTATGTGTAGTAAAACCTGTAAAAATATAAGATATCAACTTCTATTCTCAAATCATTAAGTATGCGATGCCAACTTCAATAACAAATTAAATCTTAAATTTTAACCTAGTCTACTTATAACATGACTCTAATTAATTGTTGGGAAATTATTTTGTAGATTTTGATGAATGCCATGTAAAACTTAGAATAGGAAGTTGGCACCCCATTTTTGTTGTAAATTGCATCGTAATAGATAGGGCTGGTCGAGTGAGTTAAGTCGCCTATGCCTGAACATGCAAGAAGACAACTGGAGACTAGAAGGAAGACTCATTTGTGAGGCAAACGAGTGTGGCAAGGAAGAAAAGACAGAACTCGATCAAGGTGCGGTGAGATGCAAATGAGTGAAGTATCGATCAAGTCAACTCAATATAGCCAAGTCTCAAGTTGAAGTGACAAGAGTCATCCAATGATTGGAAGGCGACTCTAAGTCACCTGGGAAGGCAAGGAAATGCGATCAAGTCGAGATAATCGAAAGAGATTCGTTGCCGTACGTAAATCAAGAGAATTACTTAAACAAGTAATACTTCCATACTACCTTTCTTGAAGTGCTCATCCCAGAAGCATGCAAAAGGAATAAACCAATGGGAAGCACTCGCACCGTGTCGAACTCGAAAAGTCAAGAATCGTTCATACGAGGAAATGTAAATTCCAAGGACGCAACAAGACAAGCAAGCGACCACAAGTGACTTTCAAAAATAAGCCTATCTCTTCAACGGGCGATTTTTGAAAGATCACTATAAAAGGCCGAGGAATCACTTTGAGAGAAGGTTACTTGGCTAAACCACGAAAATTCAAGCTAACATTTGAATCTGTAACCAAGAATACTCTCAAGTCATTCAAGATCAATCCTCAAGCCTACATTACAAAGGAAATCAATCCAACACTCACTGTGAAGGAAAGACAACTTCAATCGCTTGAAGAGGAAACATTTGAAGAATCAATGGGTCTACATTCCACGAAGGATTGTAGAGAGGTTCAAGGTCGAACCAGGCTTAAGCTATTTGGAGGGCTTCGTGATCAAATCCAAGGAACTTAAGCAAGTGGGCTGTAGTAGCAAGGCAAACCCTGTGAAGAAGAAGTTCGAGTCGTCACGAGAAGCCAACCGTGTGACCAAGGCATCTCCGGATCGAGTCCCAAAGGATCAAGTCCACTTGTGTGATCAAGACTTGTATCCGGACCGTTAATCACTCAGTATATTGATCAATACTTAGTGGATTCCTCCAGGAGTTGGAGAAGAGAGGAGAGAAGAATTACCCCATCTTCGAACCTCTATAAAAACTAATTGTGTCATTTACATTTCAAAGACTTTAATTTTTGCATCTTATTTTTATATCTCACGATAAATTTGCTATCCAATTGATAATCAACTAAGTGCTAAAACCAAGTATTAAAACAAACTTAACCAAATTCAAGGGTGTTAAGTCTTCCAATAAAACATATCACACCAAGTTAAGTCTTTAGTCAAAATAGCCGAGTTATTCTATCAACAAAATCTGCCGAGTCTCGGCCGAGTGACTAACTCACGATTAACTAACTTAGTTGTCCATCAAGGACTCAACCGTGAAGTATTAACTCAACATTTTTAAAAGGTCTAAATCGAAAAGTTGGTAAGGTTTATTCAACCGCCTCTTCTAAACCTTACACTCACACCCTTGGGACCTACAAGTGGTATCGGAGCGGTTGGTTCATTGAGCCTTCCGTGACCGTTCTTGAACTAGATCTCCAAATTTTTAAAGCTTGTTTTAGTACTCAATCTTTCAAAACTCTTTTATTCAAGAAAGTTATTATCATGGAAGCAAATTTGACACACATCCCTATGTTCACAATTGAAGAATTTGATGATTGGAATATTCGCATGCATGCTCATCTATCAAAGATTACACGATGAGATGTGGATAGTGATAGAGGATGGGCCACTCCAAATCTTAAAAGTGAACACAAATTGCTAGGAGAGTGCAGTGAAGGAGAAGAAGATGTTGCTCCCGGACGGCGATGGTTGAAAAACCAAGAGCTGAATGGACAAATGATGACAAGAAAAGATATAACTTGGACAATGTGGCCAAGGACATTCTTTACAAAACTTTAGACAAAGCCATGTTCAACAAAGTCAAATCATGCAAAACGGCAAAAGAAATCTGGGACAAGCTAACCTTGATTTGCGAAGGATCAGAGCAAATCAAAGAAAATAAACTATTTGTGGTTGTACAAAAATTTGAAAATTTTAAGATGTTTGCGGAGAAACCTTGATCAATTGGATGCTCGGTTCACGGAAATTACCAATGAACTATCTGCACTTGGAAAGGAATATACACAGAAGGAAATGTGTATGAAGATTCTAAGAAGTCTCCCAACTGAGTGGGATATGAAAGTCATGGCCATGAGACATTCCATGGACCTATCAAAAACATCCAACCATGAGCTATTCTCGGATCTCAAAGCCTACAATTTGGTGAGAAGAAAAGATCAAGAAGAGACAATTTGTGCCAAAAGAGCTAAATCTCTAATTGTCAAAGATGGCAAAAGAGCCGAGGTCAAAGAGGTCATTGACCAAGAGGAGATCGCACCGATGGTTAAAGGGTTCAACAAGTTCTTCAATAAGAACTACAAAAGAAGCAAAGGTGAATCCTCCAAGACACTCCAAGGATGGAAAAGTCAAGGGGAGACAGACCACCCAAGAGAGCAGAGCATCAAAAAGTTGAATATCAAAGAGTGACAATCCAAGGATGGAAAGAATCGATCAAAAGTTGAAAATCTATCTTGGAACTACAGGCAACCCGGTCACTATGCCATTGAATGCCCATATCCTGTAGTCAACAAATACAGAATGAAGAGGAAAGAAAATCTATCTTTGGAACTACAGTAACCCGGTCACTATGCCATTGAATGCCCATATCCTCGTAGTCAACAAATACAGAATGAAGAGGAAAGAAAAGTCTTGAGAGAAAGAAGACAGGAAAAAGAAAGGCAATGTTGGGCTGCAGAGATCGGCCGATCTGATCAAGTCAAAAGACACATGAGACTCGGAGAGTAGTGAAGTGACTACTCAAGTGACTCGATGAAGAAGCCTTGATCCTCTAATGGCTAAAGAACAAAACCAACCTGACCAAGAAGATGAGGTACACTCTAACTCATCACACTCAGATACTAGTGATAGTGATTGTGACACACACACTTCATCACCCACTGATCTTTATGATTCATTAGGCAAAATGATGAAAGATTTTGAACACATTAAATCCTCACACACACTACTAAATGAGGAGAACAACCTACTTAAGAGCCAAAACTCACAGCTGACTAAGGAGCTGAGTACTCTAAGTCAAATAGGCGATGAGAATAAAAGTCTAAAGGCTTGAAAATGCTAAGCTAATAGCGAGAGATAGTTGCTATAGAAAAGAGGGAGAACGATCTCAAAAATGTGATTGCCTCATTCACTAAGGCATATAAATCATTGGATGATCTTATTATGAGTCAAAGAGAATGTGGAGACAAAACAGGCTTAGGATTCAATTCCTCAATGCTATGTCAAGCTCCAAAAGTGATTTTGGAAAAAGGATCTTCAAGTAATGAAGTATCTCTAAAATCCAAAACTCCAAATGGTGCACACGCATTTATTCCAAAACACAATCACAAGCAAGCAAACCGCCTTGGTTATAGAGGAAAAGGAAAACAGACCGATTGAGTATACCGAGAGGACAATGAGAAGAAATCCAAAGAGAGTTCCTCAAAGAAACTCCAAACAGAGATACTCTGTAAAGAAGAAACAGAGCTACAAAAACCCGGAAGCTCTATAAAAGAAACACATATGATGGGAATGGTAGAAAATACCCAAGCCAAGCTAATTGGAATAATGTGAACTATCGGCAAAAAGACCTATGGAATATAAGCTTTAAATGGCAAAGGCCTAGAACTCAAAAAGGCCATTCCAAAGGCATAAGAGCTTTCATCAAAGCACTCATATGCACCCAAGCACTACACTCGAGATATCACAACTACCCAAAGAAGGCAATTGCTAAAACACATACACAGCATACGACAAAAGAGACACTTGTATGAACCTAGAACCCCAAGCAATTTGCCAAAATTAATTATGATTATGGCATTGATAGATGGCAACCCCTTAGAGTTAAATCATTTGGCTATAGGTTGGTTGGATCATCTTACAATACTAACCCCTCGGACCCGCACAAGTATGGGTACCTAAAACCTAATTTCCTTGATTGCGGAGTTCAAGGAGCGGTGAGTGCCAAGGAACCTGGTACATGGATAGTGGCTGTTCCGGACCCATGACAGAAACAAGAAAAATTTATCAAAATTCAAGGATGTTATAGGTGCAAAAGTCATATTTGGAGGTAATGAAGCTCCGGAGAAATAAGAGGCATTGGATCTATCAAGAAAAATGGATTAGAAATCACAGATGTTGCATATGTTGAAGGACTCAACTTCAACCTACTAAGCATAAGTCAACTCTATGACAAAGGCTACAATATTGGATTTAACATGGGTATATGCCAAATCAAAGACATCAATCCAATGAAGTTGTCTTTGCAAGGATGCGGATAAAAGAACATGTATGTGGTAGATTGGTCAACTCGCAACACCAAGCACTGTCTGTTTAGCAAATAAGACACCAATCAAGTTGGCTGTGGCATAAGAAGCTTTAGTCACCTGAACTTCAAAACAATTAACAAACTTGCCATGAGTAATCTTGTAGAAGGACTTCCGTAATCGATTATACAAGAAGGAGAGTATATGTGATTCATGTCGGAAGGAAAACAGATCAAATCATCATTCAAAGAAAAACATGTCCATCTTCACAAGAATATTACACCTGCTACATATGGATCTGTTTGGTCCAAAGGGAACCACTAGCATAAGTGGGAAGAAATACACCTTGGTGGTAGTAGATGACTACTCAAGATATACATGGACAATATTCATGTGTAAAAAGAAAGAAACTCTGCAAAAACTACCACACGGTGATGAAGAGAATACAAAACGAGAAGAGTCAAACCATTATCAAAATAAGATCCGACAGAGGAACCGAGTTTGTCAATGGTATAATAACCCATCTTGTATTGAAAATGGTATTGGTCATGAATTATCTACAACAAGGACTCCACAAAGAAAATGGAGTTGCGAGAAAGAAGGAATAGAACTCTCAAAGAAGCGAAAGGACCATGTTAGGAAGCAGGGCTCGCTTAAAAGATTTTGGGTTGAAGCAATAAACACATCATGCTATACTCAAAATAGATGCATGATAAAAGACAGACACGACAAAGACTCCCTATGAGATTTGGACAGGAGAAAGCCAAATGAAGCATACTTCAAAATATTTGGATGCAAATGCTTCATCCATAACAATGGCAAAGATAATTTAAAGGCTTTTGATGCTAAAGGCTGATGAAGGTATCTTCTTAGGATACTCACCAAAGCAAAGCCTACAGAGTGCTCAACAAGGGGACAATGGTTACGAAAGAATCCATCCATGTGGTGTTTGATGAACCAAATGTAAATGGAGAAGACATTAAAGAATCAAATGATAAGTTTGAATCAACCAACCATGCGAAAGAGTCCCTATGTTGAAGTTTGAAGAAATTATCAATCCGGATGAAGATGAGATAGCCGAGTCTCAAAGACACTGGAAAATCTGCAGCTAAGTGATGATGAGAGAGCTGATCAAAATAACACAACCGCAAGACGATCAATCCAGCTAACTTACTCCAACCTTGATGTAAGATGGTCCGAGAGATCATCCACCGAACTAATCATTGGAGATGTAAGAGAAGGTGTAAAAACTAGATCCGAACTCAACAAGAAGCAATGTTCACTTGCTTCATCTCACAAATAGAGCCAAAAGATGTGTCACAAGCATTGGATGACACACATTGGATTCAAGCCATGCAAGAAGAGCTAAATCGGTTTGAAAGGAACAAAGTGTGGGAATTGGTTCAAAGACCTACCCATCAAAATGTTATTGGCACTAAATGGGTGTTCAAAAACAAGATGAATGAGGAGGCTCTGTGGTAAGAAACAAAGCAAGATTGGTAGCCAAAGGGTATTGCCAAGAAGAAGGAATTGATTTTGATGAAACTTTTGCTCCCGTGGCAAGATTGGAAGCCATAAGGATGTTTCTTGCCTATGCACTCACAAGAACTTTATTGTATATCAAATGGATGTAAAGAGTGCATTTCTTAATGGTTTATTGGAAGAAGAAGTGTATGTTGAACAACCTCCAGGATTTGAGCGTAAGACTCTTGGAGATAAGGTATACAAACTCAAGAAGGCTTTATATGGATTGAAACAGGCACCCGAGCATGGTATGATACATTATCACAATTCCTAATCGAGAACGGATTCACAAAAGGTAAAGTGGATAAAACACTCTTGAGAATTCAAGATGGGAAGAGTATACGCTTGTTCAAATATATGTGGATGACATCATCTTTGGATCCACAAACAAAGAGTCAGTGTGTGATAAATTCTCAAATCTCATGCAAAGCAAATTCGAAATGAAATGATGGGAGAGTGACATTCTTCCTTGGACTCCAAGTGAAACAAATGAAGGATGGAACCTTCATAAGTCGGACAAAATACTCCGAGAGATTTAATGAAGAAATTTGGTATGGAAGAGAAGTCTTCGTGAAAATACCAATGAATACATCACCAAAATGGACATGAATGCGGATGGCAAGCTTGTAGATCAAACAAGATACATAGCACTTATTGGATCATTGCTCTATCTCACAAAGAAGCGGGCCGACATCACCTTTCTTTGTAGGTGTGTGTGCAAGATTTCAATCTGCTCCAAAAGAAAGCCACATGACCGCAAATAAGAGGATCTTGAGATATTTGAAAGGAAGCCAAGAAGTTGGCTTATGGTATCCAAAGGAAGGTGGAATCAAGCTAATTGGTTATTCGGACTCGACTATGTTGGATGTAGAGTTGACAGAAAAGCACCTCGTGCACATGTCAAATGCTTGGAAATAGGCTAATTTCTGGTTTAGCAAAAAGCAAAATTCAATAGCCACCTCCACAAATTGAAGGCAAATACATAGTCATGCGGCAAATTGTTGTGCCCAAGTCTTATGGATGAGACAAAGAAATGAGAGACTATGAGGTTGAAGAAAAGGAAATTCCAATTATATGTGATAACACAAGTGCAATTTCAATCACTCAAAATCCTGTGTTGCACTCAAGAACAAAGCACATCGATGTCGATATCATTTCATAAGAGACTATGTTGAAAAGAAGGACATCACCTTGGAATATATCTCAACCGATAAGCAAGTGACATATTCACAAAACCATTATGTGAATCAAGATTTGAAGAACTCAAGCATGAGTTAGGGTTAATTGAGCTGAGTTAACACTTAGAAGACTCAAAGAAAAGAGATGAAACACGAAGAGAGGAAAAAGAGTCAACTCTTAATTCAAATAAGTGAATCACCAGATCGGAAAGTCACCAGATGTCAATTTGCTTGACAATGAATCACAAGGAGAGAAGTGAGAAAAAGGATTGAATCGGCTAAGGAGTAAGTTTGAGTTATTTATGAGCAAAGTGACAAAAACGCGGTCGTTTTTACTAAGCGGAATATTTTTAAGAATGACGCCAAGATAATTATGACGCGTGTACAAAAGTTGCACACCAAGCTTATGTTTGGATATAAATGATGCCGCATTAAATGCGAGAACTTAAATGCTAATCGGCGTGCAAGATTAAGTTGTTGATTTTGATCAAATATCAAAACCACCCGCACGCCCTTTCATAAACCACACTTATACCATTTCGTCCGATTTTCTCTCACTTTACCAAAACTGCTCATCTCTCTCAAGGCAAAAGAAAGAAACCTTCTCTCAAAACCCTACAACTCCTCAAGATCATTTTCTAAGATTCGTTCGGTAAAACATCGAGAAATGGCACCTATTTCTTCATGATTTCGATGGTATGGTTAAACAGGTCCGACGACACCTCGTGAAGAAGATTCTTTGAGAAATTGGAAACGTCTGGGCTGAAACCATTTTTGACATTGGAGTTTCCGATGACCTATGTAGAAGAGGTCGCACGAGTTCTACATGAACGCCAAAGTTCACGATGAGGGCATCAAGTCCTCTGCTTCACGGAAAAAGTTCACCATCATCTGCCAAGGATTTGGCGTAAACATCGCTTGTTGCCGGCGGAAGGAGTGCCGAGATTCATGAAGCCGAGGTTGGCCTGACTCGCTTGGAAGGAAGTAGCCAAGTCCGATTGTGTCTTTGAAAGTGGTCTACACAAAATAACAAGAGGTGCCAAGGAGGAATACCACAAATTATCGACATTGTTGCCAAATGCATAGACATTAAATTTGGCGCTTTGACCATTGTCCAAAGCTAAATTGATCGTAATGGTTGCGATCATTGAAGAAAAGAAGGTGAATTGGGTTGAGTTTGTATACGTGAGACTCGCTAGAATATTGGGAACAAATCCTTCAAGGAGGATGGTACGTTTGGAGGTTCCCCGGATACGGCATGGTGATTGGCCGGATGATGGAAGTAAAAGGGTACCTCTTCGACATGGAAAGGCGTTCCATGTAAATAAGAGGATGTTTCGATCAAACCTCTCGGCACACGAAGAGAGCTTACGCCAAGAGGGTCGATACAAGTGAGGGGGAATCACCGACCACAAGATTCAAATTGCCTCCTCACCTCCCAAGAAAATCTGCTAAGAAAATTGCTGCCCGAAGAAAGAAAAAAAATCGCACTCCCCCCGCAGCCGAGTCACCCGCCCCCGCAGCCGTGTCTCCCGCCCCTCGCAGCCGATGGAGAAGGAACCATTAATCCCTTCTCCAAAGTGATCAAGAAGAAGAGGATCGCCACATCAAGGAAGCGATTGCCTCTAAGACAATCTACGAAGGCATTTACCTTCAACGAACTGGAGGAAATGGAACCGGATGTTCCTCTGGTGAAAACAAAAAGAAGAAGAAGAATTTCCAAGCTCTCCGAGCTTGAGAAGACGGTTGAGTCTGCCACTCAGCTGGAAAAGATACCCGAGACTGCTGGAGAAGTAGAGTCTCCGGAAGTTATCGATGAAATGGCTAAGTCTGCGAGGCCGATCAGAGAGGCAACTCAAAGACCCAATCAGACAAAACAGTTGAGGAACAAGGAATAGCCGAGACAACCGAATCACCTATTGATAGGGTTGTGTCTCCGCTTTAGTAACGGAGGCTACAAGATGTCCAAGCAAAAGCTTGCTACCCTCAATCCCCGAGCTCGAGGGACAGCAGGGAGATGATGACAGGGATAATGATGTGATGATCCTATCTCCACCATACCCGGACATTCAAAATCGTCTGCGAGAATGGAGGAAATGGAAGCTGAGTTGATCCAGGGAACAGTTCCAAAGACCGGAATTCATTGATGAAGAAGTCGAATCGATGAACTTCCTCGGATTGACCAATGTGGTGCAAGCTCTTGATGAAGAAAACTGTTTGGACATTCTAAATATCTTTAAAGAGAAAAGAAAAAGAAAAATTGGTAGAAGAAGCGAGGCACGTGAGAAGGCCAAAGATCGCCTCTCTCACGGCACCATAGAACATACACATCCTCACCTCGACATTCAATTAGAAAGTGATGAGGATCTGGACCCTGTTCTTTCGCCGAGAAGAGTTGCAAATGCAGCAAGCAATGCAAGAATCCGAATCCTACATGAGCAAAGAATGATGGAGGGACCAGGGAGTCATCCAAATCACACCGGAGATAGATCCTATGGGAGTGGTGCATCATATTGCCACTATTTGTCGCCGCCACCACTTCCCAGCTCATTCGGGGAAGGTGTTAAGGGAAATGGCGATGAAACTGGGATTGTGGGGACCCCAAATCGATCCAACCCCTAATGAAGGTGTCTTACCACCGCCCCAACAATTGAATACTCGGTGGGAACAAATGAGTCCGAGACGAGTGACCCCATTCCAAGTCACTCACCGGTGTGCCAACCGAGGGGGAAACTCCCTCCACCGCAGGCAAGGTCGGAGGATGTTGCAGTGACTCCACAACGAATCTCGGAGGCGAAGTGGAGAAGGAACAACAAAAGAATACACAAGCAAGTTGTCATCAACGAGGCTCGAGACGATTGAGACTGTCTTAGCCGAGGTGCCAATCGCTCCGCAGCACTCAATGACACCGCGCCGATGCAATCGAGGCACATGAAGGAACGCCCGGGAGTTAACACTGGGCAATGAAAGTGCAATCCACGGAGTTGAGACTCGGTGGATGCCACCTCGAAAGACCCCAAGACAACCGACATTGTCGAAGGGACCGTCCAAGGCCTCGCCTCACCGAGACCTGCAGGGGTAATGAAGGCCAACGGAGGTTGAGACTTCCCGGGTAAAGAGACCGAAGCCTGAGAACATCCCTCCCGCTATCATTGATCCATCGAAAATGAGATAAGTGCTCTTCACGATTCCCAAGATAATCCCGATGTAACTTTTCGGGATCCGAAGGTGAAGATGAATCGAGTCATCCCCTATTGCGGATCCAAAAGACTTAGCCGAGGATATTCCAACCACGAGTAAGTCTAACCTCAAGACTACTCGCCAAACATTCAACTTTGATGATGAGCCACCCATGGAAATCTCATCATCGTCCAATGACGCTTCGATATGGCCGAGGACCAATCAACTCATTTGGAAAAACCAAATGAGACCGACGAAGTTGTTAAGACAAACCGAGGCTCGGCAAGTCGGGTCGACTTCACAATGACCACAAATGAACAGAGTCCACCGCGCAGCTCCCAAGTTGTAGCAGTTCGACTCCACAGGGGACTTCTCGAGCACCAATTATCATTGAACAATTCCATTGCCCGTGATGATCCTTTTGTAGAATCATTTCCCTTCACTTTGGAGGTACGACCTCCATGAAGAATCGCCTAGAGATCGCGAGCGCTTCCACGCACTGATCCTGTTATTCAATCGACACCATTGTTCCAAATGACTATGACTTTGACGACTTTGACTTGGCCGCGTCACCAAATGAAATAGAGGTGACAATGAAGTTCGAGAAGTTTTCAAAGCCTTATTTGCTTTGAGATTGAAAAGATGGAGAGGCACCAGGCCTCACCGGACATGAGGTGGATAACGGAGATGGCAACCTTACTCACGATTTGCGAGGCATAATAGTCGATCCGGAATGGTGGCAACAAAGAGGACAATGCGTGTGGAACAAGCTCGATATTTCAGACATTGTTCAACAAGTTGCTAGTCCTCGGCGCCGAGAATGCGATACAAAGACAAAATTGCAAGAGCACATCGAACAAATGCATGAGATCTCACCTTAGAGATAAAGTTGTTGCATGAACATAATAAGAACGAGCTCTGCGTGTGGAAGAGAACATGGATCGAAAATTCAGTCTTCTCATGGCCGAGATGAAGTTGGTAGCAACTGAATCCAACACCACCCGCTCCGAGTTCCGTGCAACATACTCCGCAGCAGATTGACGCGAACTCGCCTATCGCCAGACTAGACTTCTTGCTTGCTAGCTTGTTTCGGGGGTTCCTCTCTCCTTTGGTGATGCCAAAAAGGGGAAGAGGAATACCTAAAAAAGCTGAAGGGATCCGAAGTCGAGAAGGATGACGCACTTGTGTGAAGGGAAAGACAAATGAGGAAGTAATAAGAGAGAAAAAGGAAAATTTGTTGATAGGGAAGGTTCGAAAGATGTGACCTTGATGATTGCTAAAACCCCCAACAAGGTCTTGTCACGATTGATATCATCAAAGAAACTCCCGGTGACTCGCCACTCCAACACTCTGCATTACCTATGGTCGAAAAGAGAAAGCGCATTGAAGCGAGGGATGAAGGAAGTGGAAGGAAAGATGAATGCCCGAGTTATCAATATTCTCAACAACATGGAGGTATTCCAACGACATGAGACACACTATGCCATTTCGGATCTTTGCCGGAACCGAGCCAAGATCTCGTTGATGAATTCAAGACGCTCGCATCTAAAGGTTACTTCGCAAACATGTCCATGGCTCAAGCCGGGATTTATCTTGGGAAAAAGGTCTCAAACTATGTGAAGAAGGCGACAGCGGCGACCATCGGGCGGTCCTCTCTGCCGGGTCACTCTGCTAGTCACTCACCGGGAAAAAGAAGACCCCAAGATAATACACGCCCGAGGCGAGAGGAAGAAGCATTGGTGGAGGAAGAGGTTTGAGACCTAGATCTCGCCCAAAAACATTGAGTATATAGATCCGGGAAAGAAAGGAGGGATCTATCTATCAATGGATTTGACGAAATAGCCAACCCGCAAGTGGCTAAGAATAATGTTGAGTATGTGAAGAGAATTGGAGAGGAAAATAAGAGACAAACTCAGCTATGGGAGGAAAGACAAGAAAAATCGAGAAGAGATGAAGGCGCCGGAAGGCGTATGAGAAAAAGAAGAAGGCGGTGAAGATGAGAAGAAGAGAAAGAGGTCGAGAAGATGACAGAGTCAAGGAGATGAAAAAGAAGGAGGTAGCGAAGGAGATGAAGTGTTGTTGTCCACCCTTTCATGTATTTTACTATGTAAATACATTCTAAGTAAGTCTTCAAGACATCGAGTAAAATTGTACAATTTCTATACTTGTGTAGATATTGAACAACATGGTTACTTTAAGTTCCATTTAAGCTCTGATACATTTTCTTTTGGTTCAAGCTCTGATACACTTTGTAAACAGCTATGTAAAGAACAAGAATGTTATGATCAATAAAAGATCGATTCTAAGCATACATTCTGTGATTCTACATTTGTCTGTATGTATCTTTGCTGTTTAATTATTGTATGAATGTTTTAAGTTTTGGCATCATCAAAAAGGGGGAAATTGTTGGGAAATTATTTTGTAGATTTTGATGAATGCCATGTAAAACTTAGAATAGGAAGTTGGCACCCCATTTTTGTTGTAAATTGCATTGTAATAGATAGGGCTGGTCGAGCTGAGTTAAGTCAGCTATGCCTGAACATGCAAGAAGACAACTGGAGACTAGAAGGAAGACTCACTGTGAGGCGGTGAGTGTGGCAAGGAAGAAAAGACAGAACTCGATCAAGGTGCGGTTGAGTGAAGTATTAGTCAAGTTAACTCAATATAGCCAAGTCTCAAGTTGAAGTGACGGAAGAGTCATCCAATGATTGGAAGTCGACTCAAAATCACCTGGGAAGGCAAGGAAATGCGGTCAAGTCGAGATAATCGAAAGAGATCGTTGCGTAAATCAAGAGAATTACTTAAACAAGTAATACTTCCATACTACCTTTCTTGAAGTGCTCACCCCGAGAAGCATGCAAAAGGAATAAACCAATGGGAAGCACGCCACCGTGTCGAAACTCGAAAAGTCAAGAATCGTTCATACGAGGAAATGTAAATTCCAAGGATCGCAACAAGACAAGCCAACGACCACAAGTGACTTTCAAAAATAAGCCTATCTCTTCAACGGGCGATTTTTGAAAGATCACTATAAAAGGCCGAGGAATCACTCTGAGAGAGAAGGTTCTTGACTGAACCACGAAAATTCAAGCTAACATTTGAACTGTAACCAAGAATACTCTCAAGTCATTCAAGATCAATCCTCAAGCCTACATTACAAAGGAAATCAATCCAACACTCACCTGTGAAGGAAAGACAACTTCAATCGATTGAAGAGGAAATATTTGAAGAATCAAGGGGTCTACATTCCACGAAGGATTGTAGAAAGGTTCAAGGTCGAACCAGGCTTAAGCTATTTGGAGGGCTTCGTGATCAAATCCAAGGAACTTAAGCAAGTGGGTTGTAGTAGCAAGCGCATTGCCCTATAAAGAAGGCCGAGTCGTGACGAGAAGCCACCGTGTGTGACCAAGGCATCTCCGGACTAAGTCCCAAAGGATCAAGTCACCGTGTGATCAAGACTTGTATTCGGATCGTTAACCACTCGTATATTGATCAATACTTAGTGGATTCCTCCAGGAGTTGGAGAAGAGAGGAGTAGAAGAATTACCCCATCTTCAAACCTCTATAAAAACTTATTGTGTCATTTACATTTCAAAGACTTTAATTTCTCGCATCTTATTTTTATATCTCATGATAAATTTGCTATCCAATTGATAATCAACTCGAGTGATAAAACCAAGTATTAAAACAAACTTAACCAAATTCAAGGGTGTTAAGTCTTCCAAAAAACATATCACAGGTCAAGTTAAGTCTTTAGTCAAAACAAATGAGTTATTCTATCAACAAACATCAGTCTGTTTGAGTGACTAACTCTGTTGATTAACTAACTTAGATGTCCATCAAGGACTCACCGTGAAGTATTAACTCGAACATTTTTAAAAGGACTAAATCGAAAAGTTGGTAAGGTTTATTCAACCCCCCCTTCTAAACCTTACACTCACACCCCTTGGGACCTACATTAATCAAATTCCTAAAACACTTAATTTCTCATTTTTTAACATATTTTAACATCATTCAGATTAGATATTTCAACACTTTAATTAAATCATTAATTTTTTAGACACATGTATATTAATTATTTTCTATTCAATTAAATATGTATTTCCCTAGCTTAAGGCCACAATATAGAAGTCTTATATGATTAATGATTATATAGATATTTGGTCTTCAATAACAATATATTTTTCTAATGGATTTTCTTATTTTCATGAGATAATGAGAGATTAGGTAATCTATTCGATATATTATAGTATTAATTTAATATTTTCTTTAGATTTGAGCAATCTGATAACTTCAAAATTTGTTCATTGTTAATTATGTAAGTGGTGTTTATTTTGAACAAAACGAAACGATTTCTAGATTATAGAATGATAAGTCCTAAAACATAAACAAGGCTACTAGCTTTACCTATTTCCTTCCCTATTGCCGAGTTTTTTTGCTACCTTCTCTATTTCTTCCTTTTTTTCTTTTTTTTCTTTTTTATACTTAGTCAACAAAATTTGTAATCAAAAATTGAAGTATAGATACTTACTGTTACCATAAGAACCGATTTTCCCTTCTTGATTTCACTTCTCACTTCCCTTTTTTCCTTGCTTTTGTTTGTTTTTCTTGGCCTACTATCTTTACTCTCTATATTTACTTGTTGAGTGTGTAGGTGAGTTTTTAACCAATGATGAACACACACATATATAATAATTGAGTACTATAAGGATTAAGCGCAAAGGCACATGTATTAGTTATAAGACTACTTTTTTTATATATGTGTTTATAAGGGATAAATATGTATTTTAACATATTTTATTTGAGGCGGTTAAGTGCATTTTGAATGAAATCGAGATATATATATATATATATATAAAATCAATCGTCCTTCATTGTTAAGTTTGTATATATATGTGCATGCAAATCTATTAACTTATATATGATAATAGCATACATACATACGCATAGTATGTATATAAATAGCATGATGTGTGTGTGTATATATATATATATACTATTAACACATGCAACATCATATCATGGGAGTTGTTATATTATATATATATATATATATATTATATATTGAAATCAATATAATATGTAATAAGTTTCATATATATAATACCTATAGATGCCACATTCACCTATAAATTTATCATGTGTAGTCTTGTAACTCTTATACTTTTAATGTTACCACGTATAACTTAATAGCTAGCATCTACCAATTTGACACCTAGATGTTCTCATTTAAATATGTGATCAACTCGCCAAGTTAGTAACCTAACCAGTTGTACTATATGAGAGTTCCGTTATAAAATTAATCATGCCATCTAAAATGAAAAATAAATTGTGCAAATACGATATCAATGCAAGTAGCACATAAATAAGTTTAGTACATGAACTATATTAGCGAGGTGAGTAGTGAGAGGCTCGGGTATTACATCCTCCTCTCCTTATAAAAATTTCATTCCCGAAATTTTACTTACCGAAACAAGTCAGGATACTTAGCCCTCATCTCGTCTTCTATTTCCCATGTAGCTTCTTCAATAGATTGATTCCTCCAAAGTACATTAACTAATGAGATTTCCTTATTTCTTAGCTTATCCACTTCTCGTAACAATATCTCCACAGGTATCTCTTCGTAACTCAAGTCTGCTTTTAATTCTATTGGTTCTTGTTTCAAAATATGAGATTGGTTTGAAATGTACTTTCTCAACATAGATACGTGAAAGACATTGTGCACTTGAGCCATTGATGCCGGCAAGTCGAGTCTATAAGCAGCATCACCAATTCTTTCTGTGATATGGAATGGACCAAAGTATCTAGGACTAAGTTTTTCTTTCTTTCCAAATCGCATTACCCCTTTCATCGATGCCACCTTAAGAAACACTTGATCGTCTAATATTCTTCTTCTTTGATATGAGTATCTTTTCTGTCGACTCTGAGCGGTTTCCATACTTTGTCGAATTTACGTCACAACCTTTGTCATTTCTCGAATCATGTCCGGGCCTAAAAGCCTTCTTTCACCAATCTCGTCCCAGTGGATTGGTGATCTACAGTTTCTACCATATAGTGCTTCATAGGGAGCTATCCCGATTGTGGCTTGATAGTTGTTGTTATAGTAGAATTCTATCAAAGGTAGGTGTTTACTCCACTGTCCTTGAGAATCTAGAACAAAAACTCTAAGCATATCTTCTAAAGTTTGTATTGTCCGTTCAGATTGTCTATCGGTTTGAGGGTGATAAGCAGTACTAAACGACAGTCGTGTTCCTAGCGCCTTCTGTAAACTCCTCCAGAAATTAGATAAAAATCTAGAGTCTCTATCTAAAACAATAGATAGTGGCACATCATGAAGTCTAACAACTTCTTGTATATAAAGTTGTGCGTATCGATCCATGGAATAGGTAGAACAAATAGGAATAAAATGAGCGGATTTGGTTAATCTATCTACGATTACCCAAATAGCATCGTGTCAGTTTTGGGCAAACCTATCACAAAATCCATGGTGATCGTTTCCCATTTCCATTTTGGAATAGGCAGAGGTTGCAACATTCCAGCTGGCCTTTTATGTTCCGCCTTTATTTGTTGACAGATTAAACGTTGTTCCACGTATTGTGCAATATCTCCTTTCATACCTGGCCACCAGTAATGCATCTTCAAATCTCTGTACATCTTAGTAGCTCCTGGATGTACAAAATATGGCGTTGAATGCGCTTCTGCTAGAACATTCTCTCGGAGATATTCCTTATTGGGCACGTACAATTATTCTTTAAATCGTAGTACTCCATCCTCAGATATTTTGAAATCAGAAGACACTCCAGAAGCAATATCGTTCTTCAGTTTGGCATAGTAATCATCACATTGTTGGTCCTGTTGAATTCAATCAAGTATCATTGCTCGGAGTGTTAATGATGCCAATATAGCTTCAATGGACCCCAGTGATACAACCTCTACGTTCATTTTCTGGAGGTCCATTAACTCTGGTTTCGGAATGTGAATCGCAATTGCATTGCTTTGTGTTGATTTTTGGCTCGACGCATCTGCTACAACATTAGCTTTACCAGGATGATAGTTGATCACACAATCGTAGTCCTTCACTAATTTCAACCATCGTCATTGTCGCATATTTAGTTCTTTTTGCATGAAGAAATACTTTAAACTCTTGTGATCTGTGTAGATCTCACATCGTTCCCCATATAGGTAATACCTTTATATCTTAAGCGCAAATACTACTGCATCAAGCTCTAAATCATACGTAGGATAGTTCTTTTCATAGTCTTTCAATTGTCTAGACGCATACGCAATCACCATACCATTTTGCATCAATATGCATCCTAGACTATCATTTGAAGCGTCACTATAAACTACAAAACCTCCAGTATCTGATGGGATTGAGAGAATAGGTGCTGAAGTCAATCTCCTTTTCATTTCTTGAAAGCTTTGTTCGCTTGCCTCCATCCATTTGAATGTGATACTTTTTCTGGTCAATTGTGTTAAAGGTGAAGCAATCTTGGAAATTCCTTCCACAAATCAACGACAATAGCTAGCTAATCCCAGAGAACTATGTACTTCTGAAGGATTTGTAGGTTGTGGCCAATTATTGATAGCCTCGACTTTACTTGGATCAACCGAGATCCCTGCTCCAGACACAACATGTCCCCAAAATACTACTCGATCTAGCCAGAATTTGCACTTCTTAAATTTAGCATATAATTGTTTTACTTTCAGGACCTCTAATACCATTCTCAAATGTTCAGCGTGCTCTTCTTTTGTTCTAGAGTAGATCAAGATATCACCGATAAAAACAATAATGATATTATCTTGAAAATCTTTAAATATATGATTCATCAAGTCCATGAAAGTTGTTGGGGCATTAGTCAACCCGAACGACATAACCAAGAATTCATAATGTCCATACCTCATGTTGAAGGTCATCTTGGGTATATCATCTTCT
Organism: Rehmannia glutinosa; assembly: GCA_016081115.2. Classification (NCBI taxonomy): domain Eukaryota; kingdom Viridiplantae; phylum Streptophyta; class Magnoliopsida; order Lamiales; family Orobanchaceae; genus Rehmannia; species Rehmannia glutinosa. The sequence goes on along the minus strand of JABTTQ020001454.1, from coordinate 334,660 downwards.
TTTATTTTCAATTGATGGTACCCTGATCGCAGGTCAATCTTCGAAAATACTGTTGCACCTTGAATTTGATCGAACAAATCGTCTATTCGAGGTAATGAATATTTATTCTTGATTGTAACTTTGTTCAATTCTCGATAGTCGATACACAATCTCATCGTACCATCCTTCTTTAGTACGACAAGACTTGAGTACCCTGTTTTATATATTTTTGTGTGTGAATTTTGCGTGATTTCTATTTTTCGTGTGAGTGATTGTGCGTATGTTTGTGTCTTTTCGCCCCATTTTATATTGTCATATGTTACGTATGGTGTTTTTGTTTGTTTCGTAGGTTTTTCGTAAAAAGATAACTTAAAAATGGGCTAAAATGGTCAAAAACTGACATTAAGGGCGAAAGACGGTCAAGGCAATCGACTTTGTCGCAAGACGCAAGGAGCGCAGCACGCAACGTCAATTTTGAAGTGATTGAGCACGCCACGCAAGAATGCGCGAACGCGCACAACATAACTGAAGGACGCGCGCGCAGGCCACGTGCAAGACGGGCGCGCAAGACCGCGCAGAAAGATGGAGCACGGCGCGCAAGCATGCGCGTGAGGAGACTGCGCGGCGCGCACCGCGAGATTTTTCTAGAATTTTTATTCCGATTTTCCCTTTCCTTTTTGGATTCTTCCACCTTGTATAGACTTAGACTTATAAATAGCACCTGGGGGATCCATAATTTCGTACACTCTTATTCATAGCACTTCTATACTTTACTTTTTTGGTATTTTTCTCTTGCTTTCAATATTGGGATTGCTTGGGTTCTTCCCCTTGAAGTTATTTTTGTTTTTAATCAAAGAGCAAGATTTCTTCATCTCTTTTGTCCGATTTTAATTGTTGGATGATTATTATTATTGCATGATTATGTTTATGATTATTTTCTTTCCATCAATTGAGATTATGATTCCATCTCCAAGCATGAACTAATTTCCTTGTTCTAGGATTAGGATGATTTGATTCAAACAAACAAGCATGAGTATTAATTAATTGATCCGCTTTCTGAATAAATTGCTTTATCCGATAAATTGATTGTCGATCAATTTTTGATTATTTTGGGGAATAATTGAGATCGAGAGAAGATATTATTCCTGGACTAAATTTATTCAGAGGGTTAGATATGAATCAGATATGTATTATCTAACCCTAGGTTTAATGAAAATAGCAAATTATTGGGATAACCCTAATCTGTGAATACGAAAGTTATCAGATCTAGACCTAGTCTTTACATGTTTGTATATTTGTTAACCGCATGATCAATTAATTAATATTCTGCTTGCAATTTTGATGATATGAATCCATAATCCTAGACTTTCTTCCATATCTTTTTTTACCCGTGCTTAGTTTTAATCCATCTTTTTAATTATTTTCTTTTAGTTTATTTAAATCCAACAAATCTGGTTGGAGTGTTTAGGTTTTATTTTCTGTCAATTGTGTTGCATAATCATTATTTGTCGGCTAAGTCTTCCTTGAGAGACGGCTTGTGGTTAACTTGCTACCTTACAATTGATCTCGTTCTCTTGCCAGGATTGTTAGACTTTTATAGGTGTTTAGCAGTCAAACAAAATTTTGGCGCCGTTGCCGGGGAAGGCTTTAGGCGTAATAATTATTGTGTCTATTTTTTTCCGTGTTTTTAGTTTAGGACTTTTTTTTTTGCTTCTTGATTTTTACTTGATTCCACCGGTACGTTTGATTTCTTTTCCTAAGTTTGTTTATGCAAGGTCGTAGAAATCTCAATCTGGAGCTTGCACCTTTCGTAGGCGACATTCACCACATTCCGAGATGTATAAGGAATGAGGGGGATGATTCTTCGGTTAATAGCGAGGATTCTCAGGACCACGTTCCAAAGGAAGAATAGACAGACGAGCCAGCAATGGGTGATAATCAAAACGGAAACAACACGGAGGCACGCCATAGCCTTTGATGCGTGAGTTCACGCGCCCAGTCATCGGAACCGCGACCTCTTGCATCACTCTGGGACAAGACAAAGATGGAACTATGAGCTAAAAATATACATTTCAATCAGTTACCATCTTTTTTATGGAATGCCCAGTGAAGATCCTCTCAACTTCATTCGGGAATTCTATTCTGTCATTCAAACTTTTCCTCTGCAGGATTTGAATGAGGATCAGCTAAGGATGCGCTGCTTTCCATATACTCTTAAGGATCGGGCAAAAACATGGCTTATGTCTCTACCTCCCAACTCTCTTACTACTTGGGAGGCGGTGTACAATAAGTTCATGGGCAGGTACTACTCTCATCGAAAACCTCTGGATCTACGAGGTAAGATAGCTACCTTTTGTCAAATGGAAGGTGAACCTTTTCATGAGGCCTGGGATCGCTTCAAAGATTTACAGACTAAATGCCCACATCATCACTACCCATTGGAATTGTTAAACCAATTTTTCTATGACGGATTATCACATAACTTTCAATATATGGTTGATAATGATGTTGGGGTGATATGGTGTGCACACACCCAGAAATTTATGATATTCTAGAGATGATGAGTGAAACTCCCAACAAAAAAGTGCCCGAGGCAAGCGGCTACCGTGAATGAAGTAGCACCAAGTTACGATGTGACAAAACAATTGGTTGAGTTGACTAAACAAGTCTAATTATTGGCTACACGGGGCATCCATCTAACGCCCCTCCTTCCGCGAGTCATGCGGAATTTGTGGTGAATTTGGTCATGGGGTTAATGTTTGTAATATGGTTATTGAACAACAAGTTGAGGACATTAATGCTATCCATGGTTTTTAGCAAAGGCCTCGTAATGATCCCTACGCTCAAACCTACAACCCAGGTTGTTGGAATCGTCCCAACTTCGCTTGGGGAAATTCGCAAAATCCATCTCAAATCCATCTGAGGCCACCTCCCCAAGGTCAATCATCAAAGCAATCTCGGCCTCCATCGATTGAGGAAAGCTTGAGTTCGTTCATTCAGGTTAGTAAGAAAATTAAAGAGGCCAACATTCAGCGATTTGAGTCTGTGGAAGCTTCATTCAAACGTCTTGAAACCCAAGTTGGTCAATTAGCCACCCAAGTGGGTGAAATTTCTCAACATGTGGTAAATAAAGGAAAGCTACCAAGCCAACCTGAACAAGCCCAAGCCATCACCGTGTTACGAAGTGGTAAGGTTGTAGGTCACAAGGGTGTAAGTAAGGTTTAGAAGGGGGTTGAATAAACCTTACCAACTTTTCGATTTTAGTCCTTTTAAAATCTTACAAAGTTAACACAAATAGCTGATTCCTTGAAGGACACTAAGTTGGTTATTCAAATAGAGTTAGCCACTCAACATGCACTCGATAGAGAGTTGATAGAATAACTCAGTTGTTTAACCCGAACCTTAACTTAGTTTGTGTTGGTTTTATCAATGGAAGACTTAATACTCTTTGATTTGTTTTAAACTTGTTTTAACACTTGATTTTAGCACTTAGTTATTAATCAGTCGGATAGCAAATAAGTTTATCAAAGAGATATAAAGTGAGTATGCGAAATGTGAATGTCTTTGAAAAATAAATGACACAATTGATTTTTATAGAGGTTCGAGATGGGGTAATTCTTCTAATCCTCTCTTCTCCAACTCCCGGAGGAATCCACTAAGTAAAAGATCTGTTACAAAGTGGTCAACAATCTAGAGACAAACCTTGGTCACACAAATGGCTTCTCTTCCGACTCGACTTTTCACAGGCGGGCTGCTTGCTACTTGACTCACTTTCTCAAGCTCTTGGATTTGATCACGAAGCCCTCCAATAACTTGATAATCTTGGTTCGACCTTGAATCTTCCTACGATCCTCCTTGGATGGTAGACCCCTTTTGATTCTTCAAAAGTTTTCTCTTCAACAGATTTGAAGTTGTCTTTCCTTCACAACTTTGTGTTGGATTGATTTTCTTTTGTTTCGAGCTTGAGGATTTGCTTGAATATACTTGAGAATATTTGTAGGTTTGACTTGAATATTGCTTGCTTGTTCGTGGTTCGGTAACCTTTTCTCAATGAAATTCCTCGGCCTTTTATAGTGAACTTTCAAAAATCACCCGTTGAAGAGATAGGCGATTTCAAAAATCACTAGTGTTCGTTGGCTTGTCTTTTCTTGGTCCTCAATCTTGAGATGTATACCCTTCCTCGTATTAAATGAGTTTGCGGCTTTTCGTGTTCGACACGAGGTGTAGTGCTTCCCATTGGTTTATTCCATTTGCACGCTTCGGGATGAGCACTTTAAGATCGGCAACATGTAAATATTACTTATTTAAGTAATGTTCTTGACTTACGCAGGCAACATTTGATTAACTCCTTAACTCCTCTTGGTCAGCTTTTTCCCCAGTCACTTGAGTCCGCTCCAATCATTGGAAGACTCATCCGTCACTTCAACTTTAGATTGGGCTTCTTGAGTTGACTTGACCGATTCTTCACACGCTTGTTCCTCACCGATACATCTTCAATCGAGTTCTTTATCTTCTATCTTGGCCATACTCAAATTGTTCCACAAAGGAGTCTTCACTTGATCTTGATTCACTTCTTGTATTTCCAGGCATAGTCGACTTGACTCGACTTTTTCCACCATATCTATTACAATGAAAATTATAAGGAAAATGGGGTGCCAACTTTCTAGTTTAAGTTTTACATGCCATTCATCAAAATCTATAAAATAAATTTCCCAACAATTTCCCCCTTTTTTATGATGCCAAAACTTAAAACATTAAACAAAATATAAACAAAGAAAGATACATACGAGACAATGCAAGAATAAAAAGAATGTATGCATAGAATCGATCATTTTATTGATCATAGCATTCTTGTTCTTTACACAATTTGTTTACAAAGTGTATCGAACATACTATGTATCAAGGCAAACGCACACATCTATGCCAAGATATCGAATAAATACAAAGTTAAAAATTACGAACACTTCACTAAGTATACGATGACTTACAAAAAAATGTATTTACATAAGTAAAATACATGAAGGGTTCACAGCAACACTTCATCGCCTTCGCTGCCTCCTTCTTTCCTCTTCAGTTCTGTCGAAGTCATCACCTCTTTTCATTTTTCTTTCTTTTTCCTCATCTTTCTTCTTCTTCTCATAGGCTCTCTTCGCAGCAACATCCTTCCTCTTCCTCTCGAGCCATAGGTGAGTTTGTCTTTCGTTTTCCTCTTCTTGTCTTTTCACGGCCTCAGCATTCTTCCTTGCCACTTCCAGGTTTGCCACTTCATCATACCCAGCCTAGTAGAGTCTCCCCTTCTTCCCGGGATCTACATATTCGATATTCTTGGGTCTTGGACGAGGTTGAGAACCTCTTCCTTCACCACCGCCTCCTCCTCCTCCTCGGTGTGTACTTTGCCACGAGTCTTCTCGCTTACTACCAAATAGGCTGCCGGTAGTCTCTTTGCTTATCAACTTCTTTGCACAATTTAAGACCCTCCTCCCAGTACAGATCCCAGGCTTGGGGTAGTGACATATTTTGGAAATAGCCTTCGGATTCGAGCGTCTTGAATTCTTCAACTGGTCTTGGCTCGGATCCATTGTCAGGAATAGCATCTTGATTCTTCCCTGCCGGAATTTTGCCGTATTGTTTCAACACTTCTTCGATGTGGGCATCCGTCTTCTTGTCAAACTCCACCATTCCTGCTTCTACGATTCGCCTTTTCTCCGACATTGGCAAAGCAGAGTGTTCAATCGGCAGATTCACTCGAAGTTTGCTGATAATTGAGGCCGTAACATGACCCTGCTAAGGGGTTTCAGCAATCATTAACGCAAGTCCTTCGAATGTTCCCCTCGATTGCTTTTCCCTTCTTCTTCTTAGCCGTCATCATCTTGACTTGAGACTCTTTCAACTTTTCTTCTTTTAAACTCCTTAGGGACTCCTCTTTCCCCTTTTTGGCTCGGATCCAATTGTCGGAATAGCATCTTGATCCTTCCCTACCGAATCTTTGCCGTATTATTTCAACACTTCTTCGATGCGGGCATCCGCCTTCTTGTCGAACTCCACCATCCCTACTTCTACGATTCACCTTTTCTCGACATTGACACATCGAGTGTTCGATCGATAGAGTCACTAGAAGTTTGCTGATAAATGAGGTCGTAACATGATCCTGCCGAGGGGTTTCAATCATTAAAGTCAAGTCCTTCAATGTTCCCCTCACCGCTTTTCCTTCTTTTTCTCAATCACATCATCTTGACTTGGACTCTTTCAACTTTTCTTATTTTAAACTCCTTAGGGACTCCTCTTCCCCCTTTTTGGTATCATCAAAGGAAAGAGGGACCCAGGAACATGCTTGCGAGCATAAAGTCGAGTCTCTTTGCGAATTCTGTTTGGAGTCCATTGCGGCATAAGTGTTTAGTGTGAGTTTTGCATGTATTTTAGGGCATATTTATGGCTATAATTGTTTATAAACATGCAATAACTCATATGAAATGGTATATATTCACTCTATGTGGAAAAGGTATTACTCTTTGCTCGTTTGGTAGGAATTTAACGATATTTGGAGTGATTTTGTGACAAATACGAGCATTGCGACCTAGAAGCATCAAGAATCGAGCGATTACACCCAATTGGAAGCCAACTATATTGAGTCTAGAGTTACAGTAATGATTCATGTGTCAAAAGAAGCATGGATGATCAAACAACGAGGGGATTTATCTCAAGGAACATCCAAACGCTGCGTCGGAATTTTCAAGATTTGGCGGGGTTTAGTATTTTGGCCATATCTCTCTCTACAAAATTGATATTGAGCTGATTCAAGTGGCTACGGAAAGCTAAGAGAGAGGGCTACAACTCGTATGAAGATCCCATAAGCAAATTCGGAAGTTGGGTGATGCACGGGCTGGTCGTGCTCTAGTGGGCCTTTCAGCTGTTTGACAATTTCTGCGGCACCCGGGGCCAAGGCGTGCGTGCTCTAGGCGCACGGCCCGTGCATCCGTGCGAGAAAATAGAGTTTGACAGATTTCCAACTAAGTTTTGACCCAAAACGAAGTACAAATAGAGACGTGACGGCCACAAACAAAGGGACGCCGATTTTTACCCTAGAAAGCGAGAGAAAAGGAGTTTTCCACCTGAGAATTGGAGAGATCGATCAAGACCGCAACCACAGCTTTGAGGATTGAAGATAGATCGAGAGATCGTCATCATCCCCGAGTTCACTCACTCCATAGTATTTTTATCATTCAATTAGTAGACATGAACATGGATAATTTGTCTATGAATTATTTGTTTTCTATGTCTAGCTAAACTTCTTGTGATTCCGGGGTTTGGGAGTAGGTTAATGGATACTTTTATTTGATGATTCATTGCAATTAAAGTTAATGTTTTTCAACCCTATTCAAGTACTTTGCTTTAATTCTTGTTCTATGAAAACACGTTTGGTTTAACTTGTCTGATGTATTGATTCATAATTCTAACCGATGAGTTTCAATACTAGATCTATGAGTACTTGACATGAATATCTTGCATGATTGAGAAGTCTGTGAATATTCGTGAGGCTTTATAATCTTTTGAACTTTTGGGAGTTGGATATCTCATGTTGAGTAGAGATGCTAGCATAGATATTCCAATCAACGCCTTTACATGCATCTCGAGAGAGAGGGTAAATTACTTTTGTGATCGGTCTATAGGGAAGAATACATTTAACTTTGGTTTGATTAATCTGATAATAAAAGGGGATATTTACTGAAACCATAACCCAGGAACCCATTCATTCATACTTGATATTTTAATCCACCCTTTGCTTTGTTTCTTTTAGGATAATTTCTGCTTTAGTGTTAATAAAACCAATCCATCTCAAATTCGATAGTCTAGATAAAAATAAGGCTATTATAATCTAGTAATTAGTACATTAGTTTATTAGTCCTCCTGGATTCGACCTTGCTAACCCTATTCTATAAATCGCACCGTACACACTTGCGGTGAAGCTAAAAAATAAAGCGAACAAGTTTTTGGCGCCGTTCTTGGACTAATTAAATTTTTAGTACTAATATTGCGATAAATAGAATTATTTTTAATTTAGACCTTTTTTTATTTTTATTTGTTGTTTAATTCTACTCCCGTGGTATTTGATTTGTTTCTTTGAGTTGGTTCGGGTAGTGCATGAACACCCGCTCGATGGAGGAAGCCAATTATTTCAATAATCGAATTTCTACAATTCGGAATAATCCTACTCCTACGTTCTATTATCCGGGGCAAAGCCATCTATGGAGGACGCCCTCACCGTATTTATGAATGAAACAAGGAATCGGTTCAACAAACATGAGGCTAAGCTAGACAAAATTGAGGCACATGTCGCACAATTGGCTAACACTGCGGGCACACAATTGGAAAATCTTGGAACCCCAGTTAGCCAATTAGCCACGATCGTTGGTGGACAACATCAAAAGGGCCGATTCCGAGCAACACCAAGTCAACCCGGAACAATGCGTGACATTCATCTAAGGAGTGGTATCAACACGAGGAGTCAAAGATCCTGGAAAAGCAAGAAAATCGGGACCAAACACGAATCGTGTGTCTATGCACTTTCAACCCGTGTGTGGTAACTAAAAGGAGCAAAAACAGACAAGGAACACATGAACCGTGCGTGTACGCCCGGGCGGCGCGTCGCGAGATGCCATAAGAAAACTATTCGAGAATGAGACAAGCATAGATTATACGCACACGCACGGACAACATGCGCGTAACTCAAATCAAAAATTTCAACACCAGGACTCCAATCCTTACTTGGAAATCCCAAGTATGCAATATTAGGTGCAAACAATGCAAATTTGGCACTTGACCATGACCCAAAGCAATTAATATATGCATTCAAAGGAGGCGAAATTCATGAGAGTTACAAAGCGTCAAGTTATAGACGTTAAATGAAGCGCTTGTTGGGAGGCAACCCAACGGTTTGTTGTTTTATTTCTTCCCATGTTTTTTTTCCTTTGCTAGGTTAGGATTTCTTATTGCTTTCATAAGTTAGGATTTTTTTTGCTTTCCCTAAAAAATAAAAAGAAAAAAAAAAATTGAAAAAGGGCCTTCGCAGGACGCACGGGCAGCCCGTGCGCATAGGCACGGCCCGTGCGTCAGTTCGCTGAAGCATTATTAGGTCACGAATTCAGGTATGCATTCTCAATCCTCACTTTTCATTATTGAAATTCGATCTTTCCTTGTATGCGATATAATTTCATTCAAGTTTGGGGGAGAGATAGTTATTTTGATTTGAAGGGTGTGGCGAAAAAAAAAAAAAAATTGCATTCATATAGTTGCATTTAGAGCATATAGGTTGCATTGCATTAGATGCTTATTTATGATTTTAGCACGTTTATTGCTTTAGCACGTTCTTCGCTTTCTTAGGTTTTAGGGAGTGAGTTGACCGCTATTGTGTGTTTGTTGATCTTGGGAGCATGTGTTGAACAATTTATGTTGTTTGTTTTGAATTGGGTGTTGAGCGTGAGTTGACCGGGTTGAGAATAATTAATATGGAGCATGTGATTATTGGGATCATGGTTAAAATACTTTGAATTATGCACTTCCAAGCCTGTGAGCTTTTTGAGCCTTTACCGCTTTCATATTATGCAGTCTTGTTTGTTGATGGAGTGTGTCATTCATGTTGATTTGAATTCTAGAACTTGCTCTGGTATCTCCGTCAAAGTCACATGTTGTATGCATTCATGAAAATAATTTTAGGCATTTTATTAAGCCTTTCAAGCCTTTTTGCCTACCTTATGATATTTGATTTCCCTAGTTAGCCAATTTGAGCCTATTGCCTAATTTTTGATAGCCACATTTCAAGCCTTAAAACTTAATTTGATATATCTGTTACCCTAAGCTTGAGCGAATAGCATTGAGTAAAGGGATTGAATAAAGGGTTGAATGAAAGAGTATCGAGAAGTTAGAAAATAGTGTATATGTTGGGTGATTGAGAATAAAGAAAGAAAAGGAGGAAAAGGGAGGATACTCACAAAGAGTCGAAAAAAAAATTGACTGCAAAAAGTGAGCCTGCCATAAGTAATATATAGGCTGGAAATTGTGATGTTAGGCGAAGAAGAATGAATGGTTTGAAAAAGAAGGGAGAAATAGATATGTGATAGGAAAAGGTGATTGGGGGTGCATAGTTGATTTGAATAAGAATAAGTGTTTGAGAAAAACAATGCGCTTACCAATCTATACGCTTGAGTTTGAGTCACTTTATTCATATTTTCCTACCTTAACCAAAGAGCCTTCATTACAACCATAAGCAAATGTCCTTTCTGATTTGTGGATTGCATACAATCAAGTGGCGGAGATGTGAGACGATTTGCAAGCATATGGTAATTCTTCAACATTGATATGACTTGAGCGAATACACGTCCCTTATTATCCTAGTGAGTAGAGTATACACTTTATCCATGAGAGGCGTGATTTGAAGTATTTGCCATGATTTTGATAGACTTGTGCTCCGTGTTAGATATTTGAAACTTGGTTGGTTTGTGCTTGATGTCTATGGATAAACGACATGAATTGTGATGCGGTGTTCTTGAGTTGATCTTCTTTAACCCATTTGTGTTGTCTTGTTTATAAAGTGTTGACCGGGACTGTCAACAGTTTAAGTTTGGGGGTTTGTTTAGTGTGAGTTTTGCATGTATTTTAGGGCATATTTATGGCTATAATTGTTTATAAACATGCAATAACTCATATGAAATGGTATATATTCTCTCTTTGTGGAAAAGGTATTACGCTTTGCTCGTTTTGTAGGAATTTAACGATATTTGGAGTGATTTTGTGACAAATACGAGCATTGCGACCTAGAAGCATCAAGAATCGAGCGATTACACCCAATTGGAAGCCAATTATATTGAGTCTAGAGTTATAGTAATGATTCGTGTGTCAAAAGAAGCATGGATGATCAAACAACGAGGGGATTTATCTCGAGGAACGTCCAAACGCGCGTCCGGAATTTCTAAAGCATTGGCAGAGTTTAGTATTTTGGATATATCTCTCTCTACAAAATTGATATTGAGATGATTCAAGTGTCTACGGAAAGCTAAGAGAGAGGGCTACAACTCCTATGAAGACCCCATAAGCAAATTCGGACGTTTGGGTGACGCACGGGCTGGTCGTGCTCTAGAGCACGGCCCGTGCGCCTTTCAGCTGTTTGACAATTTCTGCGGCACCCAGCACGGGCTGGGCATGCTCTAGGCGCACGGCCCATGCGTCTGTGCGGGAAAATAGAGTTTGACAAATTTCCAACTAAGTTTTGACCCAAAACGAAGTACAAATAGAAACGGGATGACCACAAACAAAGGGACGCTGATTTTTACCCTAGAAAGCAGAGAAAAGAGGAGTTTTCCACCGGAGAATTGGAGAGATTGATCAAGACCGCAACCACACCTTCGAGGATTGAAGATAGATCGAGAGATCATCATCATCCCCAAGTTCACTCACTCCATAGTATTTTTATCATTCAATTAGTAGACATGAACATGGATAATTTGTCTATGAATTATTTGTTTTCTATGTCTAGCTAAACTTCTTGTGATTCCCGGGTTTGGGAGTAGGTTAATGGATACTTTTATTTGATGATTCATTGCAATTAAAGTTAATGTTTTTCAACCCTATTCAAGTACTTTGCTTTAATTCTTGTTTTATCAAAACGCGTTTGGCTTAACTTGTCTGATGTATTGATTCATAATTCTAACCGATGAGTTTCAATACTAGATCTATGAGTACTTGACATAAATATCTTGCATAATTGAGAAGTCTGTGAATATTCGTGAGTCTTTATAATCTTTTGAACTTTTGGGAGTTGGATATCTCATGTTGAGTAGAGATGCTAGCATAGATATTCCAATCAACGCTTTTACATGCATCTCGAGGAGAGGGTAAATTACTTTTGTGATCGGTCTATAGGGAAGAATATGTTTAACTTTGGTTTGATTAATCGATAATAAAAGGGGATATTAATCAAAACCATAACCCAGAATCCATTCATTCATACTTGATCTTTTAATCCACCCTTTGCTTTGTTTCTTTTAGGATAATTTACGCTTTAGTGTTAATAAAACCAATCCATCTCAAATTCGATAGTCTAGATAAAAATAAGGCTATTATAATCCAAAAGAATTAGTACATTAGTTTATTAGTCCTCGTGGATTCAACCTTGCTAACCCTATTCTATAAATTGCACCGTACACTTGCGGTGAAGCTAAAAAATAAGGCGAACAATAGCTGTCCGAAATTCTGAACGAGTGGCTTTGGACTCGGTTGCCACCAATTTCATTTCCGCCATAAGAAGGCTGAATTTCGCATTCATGGTCTCCTCAAGGCGCATAACTTCTTTTCTCTCAAAATTCACGCAGAAGCTCCATTTGTTTTGTGAGAGGCATGCAACCTCTCAATATATTCATGCATTTTGTGCCTGATCGAAGTGTTGTCGTGCTCCAAACAAGCATTCTATTGTATAGTGCCTTAAAGTAGCGAACTTGCTCGAGACGCATGGCACTTTGTTTGTGAGACCATTCCCCGATCCTTACCACGATCCCTCTCAAATCATTTGTGAGGTTGGCATCTCTTTGTCCACGTAGGGTCTAGTGAGGTTTGGTGTCATTCGATCTTCTCAATCTTCTCACGATCTTCTTGAAGACTTCACGAATCTCGCTTGTCTCACTTGATTCATTTTGCCGCCATTCCGCATCGAAATCAAAATCTGCTGGTACAATAGAGTCGGTAGGGATTATGGGATCTTCTCGTACAGTGAACCGTCGTTTCTCTTTAGCGGTCTCTTCCTCTAGCTCGAGGCAAGTCTATAGAAAATGGAAACACTTATTCAAAGGCATCATCGCGCACATATGGGATGGTATGTGCGGTTTATGCATGTGATGTTGCAGCTTGATTGATCTCAGTTATAGTGGTTTCTCCTGATCCTGTCACACTGTGGGAGCCTGTGATGATGTTAGTGGAGTTATTCTGCTGCGAGAGCCTGCTGACTCAATTTTAGCCGGATCTTGTGGAATGTTTTGCCCGGTGATCGATCCTCACTGCCTTAACATGCCTTCTTCTTGGTCTCGATGAGATTTCTCTAAATGAATTACGAGATCCTCTCACGCATCATCATGACATCGGATGATGATGAGATTTACGGGGTTAGCTCATCATCGGTTAAATTTTTATGAGCACTTTATCACTTGGGCGACTCATAGTCTTGAGAACATCCTCGGCTCGGTCCCTTTGATCCGCAATGGGGGTGGACTCGGCTTCATCTTCGGACCCCGAAATGATGTATCAAGGTTCTCCTGGGAGTCATGAAGCGCGCTTATCTTTTCTCATTTTCGGCGCTTTGAATGGGAGAATGTTATGTGGTTCTCGCACTTTACCTAGGGAAGTCTCAACCTCCCTTAGGCCTTCAATACCTCCGGCAGACTCAACAGTGCGAGGCCTTCAATATTCCCTTCGACAGACACAAAGTGTCTTAGGGTCTTAGACCATGGCATCCATAGGAGTCTCAACCCCTAGGATTGCATTTTCACCGCCTGCAGTGTTAACTCCCGGGCATCTCCATCATGTGCCTCGACTGTAAGAACAGTGTCATCAACCTTCAAAGCAGCTGACATTTCACCGGGACAGACTCAATTGTCCGAGCTTCACAATGTCACTCGATGTGGTTGTTTCTCGCCCACTTCGCCTCCTTGCTTCAATTTAGTGTCTTCTGCAAAGATCCTCCAACCCCGCTGCGTGGGAGAGTTTCCCCTCACCGGGGCACACCACCGAGTGATCGATGATGGGGGTCACTCTGCTCCCGACTCGCGGCTTTTTCTTTTGAATGCTCAGCTGCTGGGGCAGGTGGTAAAACACCTTCTTCAGGGGTTGGCTCAACTTGGGTGCCCAAAATCCCAGTTTCATTGCCAATTCCCTTGGACCCATCCTCCGAAAGTACCAGGGACGTAGCTGCAGTGATGTCTGTGGCAATCTGCTGCACTACTCCCAAAGGGTCGATATGCAGGAGAGATTGAGACGACTCTCCTGGTCCTTCAAATAATTGTTGCTCATGCAACTGCCTGGATTCTCTCATTGCTTGTTGCATGTCTGACTTCTCTGATGCAGCAATGGGTTCCTCATCACTCTCTGAGTATATGTCTAGATGTGTATGAGTGTGAGATGGAGAGTTTGTAAATTCACAAATCTTGGCCTTTTCTAGGACACGGGCTTCCTCGGATGCCTTTTCTTTCTCTTCTTCCTTGATGATTCAAAGAATATCCATGCAATTTTCTTCATTAAGAGCCTGTCGTACCGTGGCAACACCAAGAAATTGCAGCAATTCCTTTTCTTCTTTGATATACTCAGGGTGAGCGAATTGTGCCCTTGAGTGATAAAGTTTCCATGCTCTCCATTCTCTAAGGCGTCTCTGGATATCTGGATACAGAGGAGAATACATGACAACATCATCATCCTCATCTTCTTCTTGTCCGTCCTTTTCTGGGATTGAAGGCAAGATACTCTGATGCTCCTCTCCTTCAAAGAAAGATCATCGATGGCAGTGGAGAGACAATGTTTTCAACAAGAGGTTCGATTATCTCGGTTGCTTTGCCTCCCTCAAATTGCCCCGACGCCCATCCGAGTCTTCATTGGGAACCCGTTGAAGACCTTCAAAGGCCCGATCTTGTCGATTCATCAATGACTTTGGGAGACCGCTCTTCTTCTAGATTACCTGCAGCATTCTCAACTTGTAATTCTAGTGAATGGCGGATTCGACTCTCTTTTCAAGCTCCGATTGCTTGAAAATTCTTCTTCTTTTGTCCAAACCAGAGGGAATTCTGTTCTTCTTCTTCTTCTTCTGAATCCTTGGCGGCGGGGGCCGGGACATCCTTCTTAGAGAGAGTTGCCTTCCTTGACTTGGCAGTCCTCTTCTTTCGTGTGGCTGGAGAAGGGATTTGGGGTTCCTTCTCAGCCTCGGCTGCAGGGGCAGGGGACTCGGGCCGAACGGCAGGCGGCGACTCCAGTGCAGGGTAGGTGCATCCTTTTTCTTAGCTGCAGGGCTAGCTTTCTTCTTCGCAGCTGCTTGGACAGCTTTCTTATTTGGTGGAGGGGTAGCAGCTTTGTCCTCGGGTTCAGCTAATTCCCCCTCATTTGTTTCTGCCTTCTTCGCGTGGGCTCTCCTCTGGGCTCCAGAGAGGTTCACCCTGAACATCGTTTTGTTGACATGGAAGGGTTTTCCATGTCGAAGGGGAATACCTTTCACTTCCATCAAGTGGCCAATCACGAGGCCATATCCAAGAGATCCTCCAAAAGATTCGTCTTTCTTGAATGACTTATTCATCACATTCAGGCAGAGTCTGCTGTACATGAACTCAGCCCAGTTGACTTTCTTGCCCTGCATGATCGCAGCCATGACGATCAGCTTTGTCTTGGACAGCTGATTAAAGCTTCCAAACTTCATGTCTACACACTTTGTGATGTGAACCGCAGCAACAACTGTGCATACGACCCAAACAATAATATGTTGTTAACCCAAGATCTTCACTAGTTCGGTTAAAGATGGTGGAAACCTCGACCCGTTGCTTAGCAAAGCAAGAACCTCGGTATGTGTAGACGCCACAAACAAATGCGGAAGTTTGTTTGATAAGTCAGAATTCGCAACAAGATAAACAATCTTGAAGCTCTTGAAAAACCTAAAGGGTTGGAGAGAATATTCTCAATTCAATATTCAATAATCAAAGTTCTTATGAAAACTAAACAAGTGTTTGTCTTATATAGGCGACTCAAAACAAACCCTAAACCAAAACAAACCTTAGACCAACTAGGGAACAACTTACAAATCGAACAAGAAAACAGACTCAAAAACGCGGCAAAAAAAACGGCGGCGTGCTTCAAGCACGGCCAGGCCATGTTCGTCACGTCTTCAGCGAACACGGCCGTGCAAATAAGCACGGCCAGGCCATGTTCTTCACGTAATTAGCCCCTGACATCTTCGTGAAGGTTGTAGCCCCTTTCTCTTAGCTTTCCATAGCATCTTGAATCAGCTCAATATCAATTTTTTAGAGAAAGTTATGGCCAAAATACTAAACCCTGCCGATCTTGAAAACTCATGACGCGCTTGGACGTTTTTGAACGCAATCTCTTGTTCTTCGATCGTCAATGCTTCCTTTCGACCCATGATTAACTAACATGACTCTAAACTCAATATAATTTGGCCTCTAACATCAACTTGGCCACTCAAATGACTCAAAACAATGGAAATTAACACCTAATCTATGATAAACAAATACAAGAACTCAAGAACTCAATTACATAGTCTTCAAGAACTCGAGATAGCTTGCATTTGGTGTTGCCCGATCCTTCGTGATCGATTCTCATCACTTTGAGACGACATCCATCAACTTATGATAGTCGTCTTTCAAAGCATCTTCTTATCACCGTGTAGACCACCTTAGCAAAGACACTCTCCGGTTTGCTACTCTTTCCATGCAAAAAGCAGCCAAATAAACATCAGCTTCATTTATCTCCTTCATGCCTTGACGGTAATGTGCGAAGGCTCCGCAAGATTCTTAGCATTTATCATTATGTCCTTGCGGTGGAGCGAGAAGACTTGATTCTTTCGTCTCCGCACGCGTTAACATAGAACTGCTACCTCCTCGAGATAGGTATGCGAGTATCTCAAAAATCTTCTTAACTAGGGTTTCATCATAACCCCGATTCACCATACCTTCAAAATCCACCGACGATCCCGAGTGGATTTGCTTCGATAGCTTGACGAAATCAAACTTAGGTGCCATTTTTAGAGATTTTCACCGATTAAAACTTGACGAACTTGCTTGAGGACACTTAGGGTTTTCGAGAGAGAAATAGCTTGCTTTCTTTTTGCTTGAAGATGAACAGTTTCCGAATGAGAGAGAGAGAAAGCTGGAAAAATGAATATATAAGGGTTATGAAAGGACATATCTTCGTATTTTGAAATTTTAATCGAGATCAATAGTTCATATTTAGCACGCAAACCGCATTTAATTCCTCGCATTTAATGCGGCAAAGATTTATATCCAATCATATGCTTATTGTGCGACTTTTTATTGTACCGTCATTATTACTGCCGACGTCATCCTTAAAATCATTCCCACTCATTAAAAACGATTTGCATTTTTGCCACTTAGCTCATAAATGAGACAGCTCATATCCAAAGTGACTTAACTCGCTTCTCTTTTTCATTAAGTGACTCAAATTTTGTCCTAACTCGACATCTGGTGACTTTCCAACATAGGTGTTTCACATGGTGATTCGTGAAACTTGTTCAATTTCCATTTTCTCATCTTCCATCTCTCTGTGATTGAGTCTTCGAGTGTTAACTTAGCTCAATTAACCCTAGCTCATGCTTAAGCTCTTCAACTCTTGACTCACATAAAGGCTTGGTGAATATGTCACTAATCGCTTATCGGTTGAGATATATTCCAAAGTGATGTCTTTCTTTTCAACATGATCTCTTATAAAATGATACCGACATCAATGTGCTTTGTTCTTGAATGCAACACAGATTTAAGTATTTGCAATGGCACTTGTGTTATCACTCATAATTGGAATCTCTTTTTCTTCAATCTCATAATCTCTCGTTGTTGTCTCATCGATAAGACTTGGGCACAACAAATGCCCCATGTATGTACTGTCACCATGATGTGGATGTATATTGAGTTTTGTTTCTTGCTAAACCAGGAAACCAATCTATTTCCAAGCATTTGACATGTACCGAGGTACTTTTCTGTCAACTCTTCATCCAAAGATAGTCGAGTCCAATAACCAATAAGCTTGAATCCACCTTCCTTTGGATACCATAGGCCAACTTCCTGGCATCCCCTCAAATACCTTAGGATTCTCTTAGATGCGGTCATGTGGCTTTCTTTTGGTGCAGATTGAAATCTTGCACATACACCTACTGCAAAGGTGATGTCCGCTTTCTTTGGTCATTAAGTAGAGCAATGATCTAATAAAGTGCTCTATATCTAGTTTGATCTGACAAATTTTTACCATCTCGCATCCATGTCCATTTTGACCGATGTATTCATTGGTATTTTCACACAAGACTTCTCTTCCATACCAAATTTCTTCATTAAATCTCTCGGTATATTTTGTTTGACTTATGAAGGTTCCATCCTTCAATTGCTTAACTTGAAGATCTAGGAAGAAAGTCGGCTCTCCCATCATGCTCATTTCAAATTTGCCTTGCATGAGGTTTGAGAACTTATCACATAGCTCTTTATTTGTGGATCCAAAAATGATGTCATCCACATATATTTGAACAAGCAGTATACTCTCTCCATCTTGAATCCTGAAGAGTGTTATGTCCACTTTGCCTTTGGTGAATCCATTGTCGATTAGAAATAGAGACAATGTATCATACCATGTTCTTGGTGCCTGTTTCAATCTATATAATGCTTTCTTGAGCTTGTACACCTTATCTCCAATAGTCTTCTCGCTCAAAACCTGGAGGTTGTTCAACATAGACTTCTTCCTCTAGCGATCCATTTAGAAATGCACTCTTCACGTCCATTTGGTATACAAATGAAGTTCTTATGTGCAAAGATAGGCAAGAAACATCCTTATTGCTTCTATTCTTGCAACAGAGCAAATGTTTCATCAAAATCTATTCCCTCTTCTTGGCAATACTCTTTGGCTACCAATCTTGCTTTGTTTCTTACCACATATCCTTCCTCATTCATCTTGTTTCAAAACCCATTTTGTGCCAATAACATTTTGATAGGTTGGTCTCTGCACCAATTCTCATACTTTGTTCCTTTCAAACCGATTCACTCTTCTTACATGGCTTGAATCCAATGTGTGTCATCCAATGCTTGAGATACATCTTTTAGCTCTATTTGGGAAATGAAACAAGTGAACATTGCTTCTTCTTTGAGCTCGATCTGTTCTTACACCATCTCTAACATCTCTAATAACTAACTCGGTGGATGGTCTCTCGGCCATGTCACATCAGTTGGAGAGCGAGCGAGTCACCGGATTCACCGCCTCGCTATGTTGTCTTGAATGACTCTTTCATCTTCATTCAAATTGTAGACTTTCCAAATTGTCTTTGAGATTCAGCTATCTCATCTTCATATGGGTTCATTTTTTACTTGACTTCAACATAAGGACTCTTTTGCATAGTTGGTTGATTCAAATTATCGCCTAACTCTTCAATGTCTTATCCACTCACATTAGGTTCATAAAAAACCACATGGATAGACTATTCTGTGACCATAGTCCTCTTGTTCAAAGACTCTATAGGCTTTGCTCTCGGATGAATATCCCAAAAAGATACCTTCATCGCTTTAGATCGAAAGCCTTCAAATTATCTTTGCCATTGTAGTGGATGAAGCATTTACATCCAAATATCCTGAAGTACCCAACATTTGGCTTTCTCCCTTGTCCAGTTTCATAGGGAGTCTTGGTCAATTGCCTGTTTATCATGATTCTATTTTGAGTATAGCATGCAGTGTTGATGGCTCACCCAAAATCTCTTAGGCAATCCAAATTGACTAACATGGTTCTTCTGACTTTCTTGAGAGTTCTTTCCTTCTTTCAAATTTACTCCATTCTGTTGTAGAGTTCTTGCTGCTGATAATTCATGAGCAATACCATTTTCAACACAATATTGAGTTATTATTCCATTGACAAACTCAGTTCCTCTATCAGATCTTATCTTTATAATGGTTTGGCTCTTTTCATTTTGAACTATTTTCATCAGCTGAGGTAACTTCTCCAAAGTTTCCTTCTTTTTGCACGTGAAGATTGTCCATGTATATCTTGAATAATCATCTACCACCACTAAGGTGTATTTCTTTCCATTTATGCTGGCTGGTTCAACTGGACCAAATAGATCCATATGCAACAGATGCAATATATTTGTTGAAGAAGGACTAGGCTTATCCTTGAATGAAGATTTTATTTGTTTTCCCATCTAGAAATCCTTCCACAAGATGAATCCTTCAAAGCATGTTGGTTGTCTTGAAATTCGATGACTCGACTTCTTGTGCCACAACCAACTTGATTAGGTTGTACTCTTTGCTAACGACAAGTACTTGGTGTAGCACTAGACCAATCTACCACATACATATTCTTCTCATCTTGATCCTTGCAAAGACTATTTCATTTGATTCAAAGATCTTTGATCCGGCACACTCCCATATTGAATCCAACATTGTAGCCCTAGTCATAGAGTTGGATGATGCTTAACAGTTGAAGTTGAGGCCTTCAACATATGCAACATCTGTGATTTCCAATCCATTTTTCTTGATAGATCATGTGCCTTTGATTTCCCCTGAGCTTCATTTCCTCCAAATATGACTTTTGCACCTCTAATCTCCTTGAATCTTGACAGATTTTCTTTGTTTCTGTCATGTGTCCGGGAAACCACTATCCATGTACCAGTTCCATGGCACTCGATTGTTCCTTGAACCCGCAATCAAGGAAATTAGTTTTTAGGTACCCATACTTGTCCGGGTCCCGAGGGGTTAGTCTTTGTAAGATGATCCAACCAACCTATAGCCAAATGACTTGACTCTAAGAGGTTGCCATCTATCGGTGCCATAATCATAGTGCACATTAGCAAATTTTAGCTTGGGTGTTTTAGGTTCATAACAATTGCTTTCTTGGGGTAGTTGTGATATCTCTTTTGCCTTTGGAATGACCTTTGATGAGGTTTAGGTCTTTGCCATCTAGGCTTGTATTCCATTGGTCTTTGCGATACTTCACATTGTTCCAATCACTTAGCTCGGGTAGTTTCTACCATTCCCATCATATGTGTTTCTCTCGATGAAACTTCCTTGGGTTTTTGGTAGCTCTGTTTATTCTTCACAGAGTACTTTCTATTTGGAGTTTGCTAAAGAACTTTGCTGGATTTCTTCTCAGTTGTCCTCTCAGCATACTCAACTGGATGTTTTCCTTTCCCTTTATATCCAAGGCCAGTTTGTTTGTGATTGTGCTTTTGGGATGAATGTGGGTGCAACATTTGGTGTTTTGGGTTTCTAAGATGCTTCATTGCTTGAAGATCCTTTTTCCAAAATCACTCTAGGAGTTGAATCCTATGCCTGTCTTATCTCCACATTCTTTTTGACTCATGATTAGATCATCCAATGATTTGGATGCCTTTGTAAATGAGGCAATCACATTTTTAAGATCATTTTCTCTATTTTCTACAGTAGCTATCTCTGCTAATAGTTTAGCATTCTCAGCCTTCAGCTCTGTGTTCTCATCAGCTATGTGACTTAGAGCACTCAGCTCCTTAGTCAGTTGTGAGTTTTAGCTTTTGAGCTGGTTGTTTTCCTCATTTAGAAGTGTGTGTGAGGATTTAATGTGCTCAAAGTCTTTCATCATTTTTCCTAATGAATCATAAAGATCGTGAGTGATGAAGTGTGTGTGTCACAATCACTATCACTTGAATCAATGAGATGAGTTAGAGTGTACCTCATCTTCCTGGTCTGGTTGATCTTGTTCTTTAGCCATAAGGCAGATCAGGGCTTCTTCCTCAGGTCACTTGAGTAGTCAGCTTCACTACTCTCTGAGTCTGCTACTTCTTTAGACTTGACTGTCTCAACAGTCTCCGCAGCTATCATAGCCTTTTTCTTTTCCTATCTTCTTTCTCTGAAGACCTTTCTTTCTTCTTCATTTCTATATTTGTTGGTCGGTGGATAGGAGCAAATCAATCGCAAAATGTCTGGTTGTCTCGCAATTCCAACACGGGTTCTCGGCTCTTTGGTCACTCTCTCTGTTCTTAGGTTGTCGGCTCTCGATATTCAACCTTTTGATGCTCGCTCTCTTGGGTGGCCTATCTTCCCTTGACTTGGAGGGTGTTGAATGTCTCCTGGAGGTTTCACTCATGTTTCTTTTGTAGTTCTTATTGAAGAACTTGTTGAATCTTTTAACCATTAGGGCTATTTCCTCCTGGTCTATGGCTTCCTTGTGGGTTCACTCTCTTTCCATCCTTGACTATCAATGCAAATGGGGTACAGCTTGTCTCCTCTTGATCTTTTCTTCTCACTCAAACTCATAGGCTTTGAGTTCCGAGAATAGCTCATGATTGGATGTTTTTGAGAGGTCCATTAAATGTCTTAGAGCCATAGTCTTCATTTCCCATTCAAATGAAGACTCCTCAAGATCTTCATACACATCTCCTTTTGTGTGTATTCCTTCCCAAGAGCTGAAAGCTCATTTGTAATTTCAAAGAATCTGCATCTAGTTGATCCATGGTTTCACCGCAAGCATTTTAAAATTTTCAATTTTTTGAACAAAGAATGAGATAAATTATTTTCTTTAATTTGCTCTGATCCTTCACAAATTAAAGTCAGTTTATTCCAGATTTCTTTTGTTGTTTTGCAACATTTGACTTTATTGAACATTGCTTTGTCCAAAGTCTTGTAGTGTATGTCCTTGGCCATATTGTCCAAGTTGTATCTCTTTCTATCATCATTTGTCCACTCAGTCCTTGGTTTTTCAACCAGGGCTTGTCTTTCTTCAGCAGCAGCTTCTTCTCCTTCAGCTGCAGCTGCTCTTCTTACAGTCGTGTTTACTTTCAATATCTGCAGTGGCCCATCCTCTAACACAAGCCACATTTCATCGTGTAGAGCGAGATAGATGAGCCTGCATGCAAATTTTCCAGTCATCAAATTCCTCAACAGTGAACATAGGAATACGTGTCAGATTTGCTTCCATGATAATAACTTTGTTAAGAATGAAAGATTTTGAAAGCAAGGTTCAATGAACCAGCCGCTCTGATACCACTTGTAGGTCCCAAGGGGTGTAAGTAAGGTTTAGAAGGGGGGTTGAATAAACCTTACCAACTTTTCGATTTTAGTCCTTTTAAAATCTTATAGAGTTAACACAAACAAATTTGAGTCCTTGAGGGACACTAAGTTGGTTATTCAAATAGAGTTAGCCACTCAGCAATGACTTCGATAGAGCTGTTGATAGAATAACTCACCTGTTTAACCTGAACCTTAACTTGGCTGTGTTCGTTTTATCAGCGGAAGACTTGACACCCTTTGATTTGTTTTAAACTTGTTTTAACACTTGATTTTAGCACTTGGTTATTAATTAGTCGGATAGCAAATAAGTTTATCAGCAGATATAAAGTGAGTATGCAGAAATGTGAATGTGCTGAAAAATAAATGACACAGTTGATTTTTATAGAGGTTCGAAGATGGGGTAATTCTTCTAATCCTCTTTTCTCCAACTCCTGGAGGAATCCACTATGTAAAAGATCATTTTACAAAGTGGTCAACGCCTAGAGACAACCTTGGTCACACAAACCTTCTCTTCCGACTCAGCTTCTTCACAGGGCAGCTGCCTTGCTACTTCAGCTCACTTTCTCAAGCTCTTGGATTTGATCACGAAGCCCTCCAATAACTTGATACTGGTTCGACCTTGAACCTTCCTACGATCCTCCTTGGATGGTAGACCCCTTTTGATTCTTCAAAAGTTTCCTCTTCAACAGTTTGAAGTTGTCTTTCCTTCACAGCTTTGTGTTGGATCGATTTCCTTCGAGTTTCAGGCTTGAGGATTTGCTTGAATATACTTGAGAATATTTGCAGGTTTACAGCTTGAATATTGCTTGCTTGTTCGTGGTTCAGGTAACCTTTTCTCAATGAAATTCCTCAGCCTTTTATAGTGAACTTTCAAAAATCTGCCCGTTGAAGAGATAGGCTGATTTCAAAAGTCACTAGTGTTCGTTGGCTTGTCTTTTCTTGGTCCTCAATCTTGAGATGTAGACCCTTCCTCGTATTATATGAGTTTGCGGCTTTTTCGTGTTCGACACGAGGTGCAGTGCTTCCCATTGGTTTATTCCATTTGCACGCTTCTGGGATGAGCACTTTAAGACCTGGCAACATGGAAGTATTACTTATTTAAGTAATGTTCTTGACTTCTGTGCAACGGATTCATTTCAGTTAACTCCTCTTGTCACGCCTTTTTCCCAGGTGACTTAAGTCTGCTCCAATCATTGGAAGACTCATCCGTCACTTCAACTTGAGACTTGGCTTCTTGAGTTGACTTTGACCGACTCTTCACACGCTTGTTCCTCACCGATACATCTTGATCGAGTTCTTGATCTTCTATCTTGGCCATACTCGGTTGTTCTACAAATGAGTCTTCACTTGATCTTTAGTTGACTTCTTGTATTTCCAGCATAGTGACTTGACTTAGCTTTTCTAGCCCTATCTATTACAATGAAAATTACAAGGAAAATGGGGTGCCAACTTTCTAGTTTAAGTTTTACATGGCATTCATCAAATCTATAAAATAAATTTCCCAACATAGGTTATTGATAACAAAGTTGAAATTCCATTTTCTACTACTTTGACTAACCATGTAGGTGACAAGGAGATCGAGAATGCCTCGAATTCAAAAGACATTCAAAAGGAAGAAGAGGGGGGTAAAGGATCTGTATTGCACAAAACCAAAAATCCTTACAAACCTCCAATTCATTTCCCAAGTCGCCTTCGAAACGAAAAACAGGATAAGCAGTTCTTGGATTTCTATAACATGTTATCTAAGGTTAATGTTAATTTACCTCTGCTAGATGTTATTGAAATGTGCCAGCTTATGTCAAATTCTTCAAAGAACTCGCATCCAACAAGAGGAAGTTCGGCGACAATGAGAAGGAATAGTTTCAGAAGTGGCAAGTGCGATTCTTCAGCACCAATTGCCTCCTAAACAACGAGATCCAGGTAGTTTTGTTATTAAAATTTCAATGGGAAACGGTAAGGGAACTTCTGGGATGCTCGATCCGGGGGCGAGATCAATCTCATGCCTTATTCTATTTTTAAACAACTTGACTTAGGGAACTAAGCCCACTAGAATGTGTCTTCAACTTGCCAATAGGTCCATTCAAGATCCTAAAGGTATTGTTGAAGATATCTTCGTAAAAGTGGGTGGTCTCATTGTCCTGTTGATTTTGTTGTATTAGAAGTAGGGAAGTGCAAAATCAAGGTAATGAGCACACACTTTTGTTAGGCCGCCCATTTATGGCCACCACGCACACACTTATTGATGTTAAAAATGGGCGCATGACTATGATTGTACTTGGTGAAACTGTCATTTCTCTATTTCGACACCAACCCTATCCCCAGCATGCGTCATTTGAAAATTGTTCTTTTGTTGATTTGATTGATGGGGCGATCGAAAAAATACATTCTTGCATGATTATAGTCTTGACACTTTATTTCTTGAAGCGGGATGATATTTTTGACGCCATGGAAGATGTATGGGCAAGCCTAAAACAAGGGGGTGATGGAAATATTCGCGTTAGAAGACATGGATAGTAAACCCCAACAAAAACTTGAATTGAAAGAACTCCCTAAGCATTTAAAATATGTGTTTTTAGAAGCAGGTGAGGCCGATGATTATTTCTGATGTACTTTCTAAAGAAGAAGAGGGATAATTGTCTGCGGTGCTTAGAAAATTTAAAAATGCAATTGGATGGGGGTTGAGTGATATCAAAGGGATTAGGCCTGGTACATGCATGCATAGAATTATTCTAGAAGAAGGGGCTAAGCCTAGTAGAGAAGCTCAAAGAAGATTGAACCCCGTTATGATGGAAGTAGTGAAAAAGAAGGTATTAAAACTCCTAGCTGAAGGAGTGATATACCCGATTACGGATAGTGAATGGGTGAGTCAGGTGCATGTTGTACCAAAGAAGAGTGGGATAACAGTTGTAGAGAACGAAAAAGGTAAAATTATTCCCACTAGGACCACAACTGGATGGAGGATGTGCATAGATTATAGAAAGTTGAATGCTGCTACTAAAAAAGATCACTTCCCCCTCCCATTTATTGATCAAATGCTTGACAAACTTGCAGGACATAGTTTCTATTATTTTTTGGATGGTTTGTCAGGTTATTATCAAGTGGCCATCGCACCAGAGGATCAAGCAAAAACTACTTTCACATGCTCGGTTGGGACTTTTGCATTTCGACGAATGCCGTTTGGACTTTGCAATGTGCCAGCAACTTTCCAAATGTGTATGTTTTCAATTTTCTCTGACATGGATGATTTTTCTGTATTTGGATCTTTTTATTCTGATTGTCTTAATAAACTGGCTAAGGTTCTTGAAAGATGTATTGAATTCAATTTAACTTTAAGTTGGGAAAAAGCCATTTTATGGTGACAAGCGGAATTGTTTTAGGCCATGTGGTTTCAAAGAGAGGGATCGAGGTTGATAAAGTTTAAATTGATGTTATTAAAAAACCACCTCCCCTATTAATGTTAAGGACATTAGGAGTTTTCTTGGGAGATAAGCGCACTTCATGATTCCCGGATAATCCCGATGTAACCTTTTGGGATCGTAAGGCGATGAAGAAGTTGAGTCATCCCCGTGCAAATCCAAAAGACTTCACCGCGGATGTTCCAAGCACGAGCAAGTCGATCCCAAGACTACTTGTCAAACCTTTAATTTTGATGATGAGCCACCAATGGAAATCTCATCATCGTCCGATGACGCTTATCGATAAGGCCGAGGACCGATCTACTCAATTGGAAAAATCATCGGTTGAGACCAACGAAGTTGTTGAGACAACCGAGGCTCGCAAACCGGGACCACTTCACAACGAAACCCGGTGAACCCGAGTCCACTGCGCAAGCTCCTCAAGTCTGCGCAGCAGATCGATTCCCAAAAGAACTTCACGCGCACCGCTCATCATCGAATGATCCCGGTTGGCGGTGATGAATCCTTTGTAGAATCTTTTCCTTTTTCCCTGAGATACCGGAACTCCATGAAGAGTCGAAAATGAAATGAACAAGCACGCTACCACACCAGCTCCCATTTTTCAATCGGGCACCATTGTTCCAAACTGATTCACGATTTTGACGATGCATGGCCATCACCGTAACGGAAGAATCACCAAGTCCGCGAAGTGTTCAAGGCATTATTCTTTGAGATTGAGCGAATGGAGAGGCATCAAGCCTCTATGGATATGCGACCGGACAACGAGAGATGCCAATCTCACTGGCGATTTAAGAGGCATAACAGATGCGGATCGGGAATGGTGGCAACAAAGAAGAAACAATGCGTGTGGAACAAGTGAGATACTTCGTGGACATTGTTCAACAAGTCACGGCTGGTGTGGAGAGTGAAAATGCTTGATGCAAAAACGAAGGCGAGAGAACATATTGAGCACATGCATGAAGCTCACATTGCCGAGGTTAAACTGGCTAGCTGCGTGAGCAAAACAAAAGTGATCTACGACGTTTGGAAGAGACCATGAATACAAAATTCAGCCTTCTCATGGCTGAGATGAAGCCGATTTCAGCAGAGTCCAACGCTACTCGGTCAATTTCGTCGCATACTCTGCAGCAGACTCGAGACAAAACTCAACTATCAGCAGGCTTGACTTCCTGCTTGCAAGTCTATTTCCAGGCGTTCCTCTCTCCTTTGATGATGCCAAAAAGGGGGAAGAGGAATACCTAAAGGCGCAAGGGGGATCTGAAGTTGAGAAGGAAGGAGCAGCTGCGAAGGGAAAATCAGCTGAGGAAGTGTTAAAACAGAAGAAAGGAAAATCTGCTGAGGGGGAAGGATCAAAAGATATGACCTTGATGATTGCACAAACCCCTCAACAAAATCCTCACAAATGACATTATCGCACAAACTCCCGCGATGACTCGCCACTCCAACACTCTGCTTTGTATCTATGGTTGAAAAGAGAAAACAATTGAAGCGAGGGATGAAGGAAGTGGAAGGAAGAATGGATGCCCGAGTTATGAACATCTTGAAAGAACACGGAGGCATTCCAAAGAGATGAGAGACACTTATGCCATCTCGATGTCGGGACAGAGCCACGATCGCTTGATGAATTTAAAACGCTCGAATCTGAGGGATACTTTGCAAATATGTCTATGGCTCAAGCTTGGGACTTGTCTTTGGGAAAAGGGTCTCACGTTATGTGAAGAAGGCGACAGCGTGAGACTACTGGCGATCCTCTGCTGGTCACTCAGCCGGTCACTCACCGGAAAGAAGAAGACCCCAAAGACAATACACACCCAGAGGTAGAGGAAGAAGCGTGGTGGAGGAAGAAGCTTGGACCTAGGCCTCTGCCCAAGAATATTGAATATGTAGATCCGGGAAAGAAAGGAGGGATCTCTTGGTCAATGGGCTTGACCAAGTGGCAAATTTGCAAGTGGCTAAAAGTAACGTTGAGTATGCAAAAGATTAGAAGAAGAAAACAAGAGACAAACTCAGCTATGGGAGGAAAGACAGAAAGAATAAGAAGAGATGAAGGCTGCCAGGAAGGCATATGAAAAGAAAAAAAAGAAAGCGGTGACGATGAGAAAAAGAGAAGAAGAGAAGAAGATGCTGAACAAGATGAAAGAAGGAGACAGCGAAGGAGATGAAGTGTTGCTGTCCACCCCTTCGTGTATTTTATAATGTAAATACATACCATGTAAGTCTTCTGAAACAAAGCTGCAAATTCTTTATTTTTTTGTAGGCAAATATGTACTCTGATACACCTTGTAAACAGTTGTGTAAAAGAACAAGAATGATATGATCAATAAAAGAATTGATTCTGCGCATACATTCTATGTCAATACACTATCTGTATGTATCTTTGATGTTTGCATTTTTGAATGGTTTAAGTTTTGGCATCATCAAAAAGGGGGAAATTGTTAGGAATTTTATTGTTTAGATTTTGATGAATGCCATGTAAAACTTAGAATAGAAAGTTGGCACCCCAATTCTTGTTGTAAAATGCATTGTAACAAATTAGAGCTAGCCAAGCTGAGTTAAGTCAGCTACGACCTAACATGCAAGAAGACAACTGAAGACTAGAAGGAAGACTCCGCTGCAAGACAGCTGAGTATGGCAAAGAAGAGTAGACGGGAACTCTACTGAAGAAGCAGCTGAGATACACTGAGTGGAGTATCGTCAAGTCAACTCGAGAAAAGCCAAGTCTCAAGTTGAAGTGACAAAGAGTCATCCAATGATTGGAAGGCGACTCTAAGTCACCTGGGAAAGCAAAGAAATGCGATCAAGTCGAGATAATCGAAAAGATCCGTTGCACGTAAATCAAGAGAATTACTTAAACAAGTAATATCTCCATACCACCTTTCTCGAGTGCTCACCCCAGAAGCATGCAAAAGGAATGAATCAATGGGAAGCATACACCGTGTCGAACTCGAAAAGGTGAAAGAACAATTCATACGAGGAAATGGCAATTCCAAGGACTCGCAACAAGACAAGCTAACGATCGCAAGTGACTTTCAAAAATAAGCCTATCTCTTCAACGGGCAAATTTTTGAAAGATCACTATAAAAGGCCGAGGAATGACTACGAGAGAAGGTTACTCAACCACGAACATTCAAGAAATCAATTAAAATTATAACCAGAAATACTCTCAAATCATTCAAGATTAATCCTCAAGCCTACATTACGAAGTACATCAATCCAACACTAACTTTGTGAAGGAAAGAGAACTTCAATCGAGTTGAAGAGGAAACTTTTGAAGAAAAGGGGTCTACATTCCACGAAGGATTGTAGGAAGGTTCAAGGTCGAACCAAGTCTTAAGCTTTTGGAGGGCTTCGTGATCAAATCCAAAGAGCTTGATCAAGTGAGTCAGAGTAGCAAGGCAAAATGCCCTGTGAAGAAACCGAGTCGCGAGAAGCCACCGAGTGATCAAGGCGTCTCCGGATCGAGTCCCAAAGGATCAAGTTAGCTGTGTGTGATCAAGACTTGTATCCGGATCATTTACCACTTTGTAAACTGATCATTACCTAGTGGATTCCTCCGGGAGTTGGAGAAGAGAGGAGTAGAAGAATTACCCCATCTTCGAACCTCTATAAAAATTTATTGTGTCATTTACATTTCAAAGATTTTAATTCCTGCATTTTTAATCGCTTATATCTCACGATAAATTTGCTATCCACTTGATAATTTATAAGTACTAAACCAAGCACTAAACTCTTGCTTAATCAAACTTAAGGGTGTTAAGTCTTCCGCTGAAAACAAAACCACAAAATGAGTTAATTTAGAGCCAACAAATTGAGTTATTCCATCAACAAATCGGTTGAGTCTCATTGAGAGATTAACTCTACTTGAGTGACTAAATTGATCTGTCCATCAAGGACACAAATTGTGTAGTATCAACTCAGTATATTTAAAAAGGACTAAATCGAAAATTTGGTAAGGTTTATTCAACCCCTCCCCTTCTAAACCTTACACTTACACCCCTTGGGACCTACAAGTGGTATCGGAGCGGTTGGTTCATTGAACCCTCCGCACCGTTCTTGAACTAGATCTCCAAACTTTTCAAAGTCCGCTTTAGTACTTAAACTCTCGAAACTCTTTTTATCATTAAAGGTTATTATCATGGAAGCAAATTTGACACGCATCCCTATGTTCACTATTGAAGAATTTGATGATTGGAAAATTTGTATGCGGAGCTCATCTATCAAAGATTACATGATGAGATGTGGATAGTGATAGAAGATGGGCCTCTGCAAATCTTAAAGGTGAACACAAACTTGTACGAAGAGTTGCGGTGAAGGAGAAGAAGATGTTGCTCCCAGGACCATGGTTGAAAAACCAAGAACTAGTGGACAAATGATGACAAAAAAGATACAACCTGACAATGTAGCCAAGGACATCCTTTACAAAACCTTGGACAAAGCCATGTTCAATAAAGTCAAATCATGCAAAACGGCTAAAGAAATGGGGACAAAGCGACATTGATTTGTGAAGGCTCGAGCAAATCAAAGAAAATAAATTATCGAATGGTCAGACGAAATTTGAGAACTTCAAAATGATCTCGGGAGAAAACCTGGATCAACTAGATGCTCGGTTCACGAAATCACAAATGAGTCATTCATGCACTTGGAAAGGAATATACACGATGAAAAATGTGTATGAAGATCCTAAAAAGTCTTCCAAATGAATGGGAAATGAAGGTCATGGCACTCGAGACATTCCATGGACCTATCAAAGACATCCAACCATGAATTATTCTCGGACCTCAAAGCCTACGTATTTGAGCCGAGAAGAAAAGACCAAGAAGAGATGGTTGTACCCAAAACAAATTGCTCTAATTGTTAAAGATGTGAAGAGAGCCGAGGTCAAAGAAGTCATTGACCCGAAGAAATAGCCCTGATGGTTAAGAGGTTCAACAAGTTCTTCAATAAGAACTACAAGAGAGGAAAAGGTGAATCTTCCGAAGACACTCGGCTCCCTCCAAATCAAGGGAAGATAGGCCAACCAAGAGAACGATCATCAAAAAGTTGAGTATCAAAGGGTGAAATCCAAGAATGGAAAGAGCTGATCAAAAGGTTGAATATCTATCTTTGGAATCAGACAACCAGTCACTATGCCATTGATTGTCCATATCCTCGTAGTCAACAAATACAGGGGATGAAGAAGAAAAAGGAAGGTCTTCGAGAGAAAGAAGACAAGAAAGGAAAAAGGCAATGATGGTCGCAGAGATCACGAAAAAAATGCCAAGTCAAGAGAGACAATGATTCAGAGAGCAATGAAGTGACTACTCAAGTGACTCGAAGAAGAAGCTCGATCCGCTTGATGGCCAAAGAACAAGATCAACCTGACCAAGAAGATGAGGTACAATCTAACTCAACAAACTCGGACACTAGTGATAGTGATCGACACACACACTTCATCACCCACTCGATCTTTATGATTCATTAGGCAAAATGATGAAAGATTTTGAATACATTAAATCCTCACACACACTATTGAATGAGGAAAACAGCCTACTCAAAAGTCAAAACTCAAAGCTGACTAAGGAGCTGAGTACTCTAAGTCAAATAGCTGATGAGAATGAAAGTTTAAAGGCTGAAAATGCTAAATTAATAGCGAAATTGCTTTGCTACAGAAAAGAGGGAGAATGACCTCAAGAATGTTATTGCCTCATTCACTAAGGCATCTAAATCATTGGATGATCTTATTATGAGTCAAAGAGAATGTGGAGACAAGACAGGCTTAGGATTTAATTCCTCTGTGCTATGTCAAACCTCAAAAGTAATTTTGGAAAAAGGATCTTCAAGTCATGAAGAGTCTGAAAAATCCAAAACTCTAAATGTTGCACACATTCACTCCAAAGCACAATAACAAGCAAACGGCCTTGGTTACAAAGGAAAAGGAAAACAAATTGACCAGAGAGTGTCTTTGAAAGGGCAGTGAAGAGAGAGATTCACCAGTCCTCAAAGAAACTCCTAACGAGAAAATACTCAGTAGAAGGAAGCAGAGCTACCAAAAATCCCCGAAAATCCATAAAAGAAATACATATGATGGGAATGGTAGAAAATATCCAAGCCAAGTGATTGGAATAATGTGAACTATCGGCATAGACTTATGGAATATAAGCCCAAATGGCAAAGGCCAAGAACTCAAGAAAGGCCATTCCAAAAGTATAAGAGCTTTCATCAAAGACACCTATGCACCTAGGCATCACACTCAAAGACACCACAACTACCCAAGAAAGGCAATTGCTAAAACACATATGCAGGCATACGACAAAAGAGACAATTTGTATGAATCTAGAATTCCCAAGCAATTTTCCAGGATTAATTATGATTATGGCACTGATAGATGGCAACCCCTTAGAGTCAAATCATTTGGCTATAAGTTGGTTGGATCATCTTACAATTCTAACCCCTCGGACCCGACAAGTATGGGTACCTAAAACTTAATTTCCTTGATTGCGAGTTCAAGGAATGTGAGTGCCAAGGAACCTGGTACATGGATAGTGGTCATTCCGGACACATGACAGAAACAAGAAAAATCATGTCAAAATTCAAGGAAGTTAAAGGAGCAAAAGTCATATTTGGTGGAAATGAAGCTCCCGGTGAAATAAGAGGCATTGGATCCATCAAGAGGAATGGATTAGAAATCACAGACGCGTGCATATGTTGAAGGACTCAACTTCAACTGCTAAGCATCGATCAACTCGTGACAAGGGCTACAACGTTGGATTCAACATGGGAATATGCCAAATCAAAGATATTGAATCAAATGAAGTTGTACTTTGCAAGGATGTAGACAGAAAAATATGTATGTATTGGATTGGTCAACCGCAACACCTAGTACTGTCTACTAGCAAAAAGAGCACAAATGAATCAAGTTGGGTGGCACAAAAAGTGAGTCATCCAATTTCAAAACGATTAACAAGCTTGCCGTATAATCTTGTAGAAGGACTTCCGACTCGAGATACAAAAAGGAGAGTATATGTGACGCATGTCGAAGGGAAAACAAATCAAGTCGTCATTCAAAGAAAAGACATGCCCATCCTCAACAAGAATATTGCATCTACTTCATATGGATCTATTTGGCCCAATGGAACCAAACAAAGATAAGTGGAAAGAAATACACCTTGGTGGTAGTAGATGACTACTCAAGATATACATGGACAATATTCATGTGTAAGAAGAAAGAAACTCTACAAAAACTACCACAAATGTGATGAAGAGGATTCAAAACGAGAAGAGTCAAACCATTATCAAAATAAGATCGAGAGGAACCAATTTGTCAATGGAATAATAACTCGTATTGTGTTGAAAATGGTATTGGTCATGAACTATCGCACAAGAACTCCACAAATGAGAATGGAGTTGCGAAAGAAGGAATAGAACCCTCAAAAAAGCAAAGAAGGACCATGTTAGTCAAGCGGGGTTACCAAAAAGATTTTGGGTCAAGCAATCAACACACTTGCTACACCCAAAACAGATGTATGATAAATAGACAAAATGACAAAGACTCCTATGAGATCCTGGACTGGAAGAAAACCAAATGTTGCATATTTCGTAAATATTTGGATGTAAATGCTTCATCCACAACAATGGCAAAGACAACCTAAAGGCTTTTGATGCTAAAGTCGATGAAGGTATCTTCTTAGGATACTCACCAAAGCAAGGCCTACCTGAGGATACTCAACAAAAGAACTATGGTTACTGAAAGAATCCATTCATGTAGTATTCGATGAGCCAAATGTAAATGGAGAAGACATTGAAGAGTCACCGATAAATCAATCATTCAAGCATACAAAAGAGTCCCTATCTTTGAAGTCAAGCCGAATCATCAATTCGGAAGAAGATGAGATTGTCAATGTCAAAAACAATTTGGAGAATTTGCGCTTAAGTGATTACGAGAGAGTCGACCCGAACACACACAAGTCGATCAATCCGACTAACTTACTCCAACCTGATGTAAGATGGCTAAGAGATCATCCACGAACTTGTCATTGGAGATATAAGAGAAGGTGTCAAAACAAGATCCAGAACTCAACAAGAAGCCATGTTCACATGCTTCATCTCACAAATAGAGCCCAAAGACGTGTCACAAGCCTTGACGACACACACGGATTCAAGCTATGCAAGAAGAGTCAATCGGTTTGAAAGAAATAAAGTATGGGAATTAGTGCAAAGACCCATACATCAAAATGTTATTGGCACCAAATGGGTGTTCGAAATAAGATGAACGAGGAAGGTTTTGTGGTAAGAAACAAAGCAAGACTAGTAGCCAAAGGATATTGCCAAGAAGAAGGGATAGATTTTAATGAAACATTTGCCCTCGTAGCAAGATTGGAAGCTATAAAGATGTTTCTTGCCTATGCTTTGCTCACAAGGATTTCATTGTATATCGATGGATGTAAAAAGTGCATTCCTAAATGGTTTATTGGAAGAAGAAGTGTATGTTGAACAACCTCCAGGATTTGAGCGAAGACTCTTGGAGATAAGGTATACAAACTCAAGAAAGCTCTATATGGATTGAAACAGGCACCCGAGCATGGTATGATACTTTGTCACAATTCCTAACCGGAAATGGATTCACAAAAGGAAAAGTAGATAGAACACTATTCGAATTCAAGACAAAAAGAGTATACTTTGCTTGTTCAAATATATGTGGATGACATCATTTTTGGATCCACAAACAAAGAGTCATGTGTGAAAAGTTTTCAAACCTCATGCAAAGTAAATTTGAAATGAGCATGATGGGAGAGCCGACATTCTTCCTTGGACTTCAAGTGAAACAAAATGAAGGATGGAACCTTCATAAGTCAAACAAAATACACCGAGATTTAATGAAGAAGTTTGGTATGGAGGAGAAGTCTTCGTAAAAATACCAATGAACACATCACCAAAATGGACATGGATGCGATGGCAAGCCTCAGAGATCAAACAAGATACGAGCACTTATTGGATCATTGCTCTATCTCACAAAGAAATGCGGGCCGGACATCACCTTTGTGTAGGTGTATGTGCAAGATTTCAATCGCTCCAAAAGAGAGCCATATGATAGCAAATAAGAGAATATTGAGATACTTGAAAGGAAGCCAAGAAGTAGGCCTATGGTATCCAAAGGAAGGTGGATTCAAGCTAATTGGCTATTCGATTCTCGACTATCTTTGGATGTAGAGTGGACAGAAGAGCACTTCGCACATGTCAAATGCTAGAAACAAAGGTGATTTCCTGGTTTAGCAAGAAAAAATTCAATAGCCACCTCTACAAATGAGGCGAATACATAGGCTGCGGCAAACAGTGCCCAAGTCCTATGGATGAGACAAAGAAAGAGAGACTATGAAGTTGAGGAAAAAGAAATTCCAATCATGTGTGATAACACAAGTGCAATTGTAATCACTCAAAATCTGTGTTGCATTCAAGAACAAAGCACATTGATGTCGATATCACTTCATAAGAGATCATGTTGAAAAGAAGGACATCATCCTGGAATATATCTCAACCGATAAACAATTAGCCGACATCTTCACAAAACCATTATGTGAGTCAAGATTTGAAGAACTCAAACATGAGTTGGGGTTAATTGAACTGAAATGACACACGAGAAGAATCAAAGAAAAGAAATGGAACAGAAAAGGAGGTGAAAAAGAGCTTGAACACGTAAATCGTTTCGAAGAATCACCAGACGGAAAGACAAATACACCGAGTCACCGATAGCCGAGTCACCAAGAGAATCTGTGAGAAGTATAGTTAAATCGGCTAAGGGATAAGTTGAGTCACTTATGAGCAAAGTGACAAAAACGCATCGTTTGACTAAGCGGGAATGTTTTAAGAAATACGTCGAGATAATGATGATGTGTACAGACATAAAAGCCGCACACCAAGCTTATGATTGGATATAAATGTCACGCATTAAATACGAGACATTAAATGCTAAATAAGCGTGCAAAATCCAAGCCGTTGATTTCGATCACATTTCAAAAAACCACCCGCACGCCCTTTCATAAACCATATTTAAACCATTTTCGTCCGTTTCTCTCTCACACTTCTAAAACCTGTTCATTTCTTTTCTCTCAAAAGCAAAGGCAAAAATTCTCTCAAACCCTATCTATCTTCAAATCAATTTCTCGAGTGTTTCTTCTATATAATCCTGAAATATGGAACCAACTTATGACTTTACCAAGTTAGGAAAGCAAATCCACACCGGCTCTTTGGTGGATTTCGACGATGGTGAAACAGGGGTCCGACGACACCCTAGTGAAGAAAATCGCTGAAAAGTTAGAAACGTCCGATCAAACCGTTTCGACGTTAGAATATCCGATGACATATGTGGAGGAGGTCGCACAATTCTACGTGAATGCCGAGATTCACGATGAAGGAATAAAGTCATCTGCTTCACGGAAAGCGGTGACTATCTCTCGCCAAGGATTTGGCGAACATTGCTCACTACTACCAGAGGAGCATCGTAGATTAACGGTTGATGTAAACCTGGCCGATGCTTGGAAAGAAATAGCCAAGCCCGATCACCGATAAAATAGTATACACAAAGAAACAAGAGATCGCAAGGAGGATTATCACAAGTCGTTGGACATAGTTGCCAAATGTATCGACATCAAATTTGGCGCTTTGACCAATCACAAAGGCAAAGCTGATTGTAATGGCCGCAATCATCGCAGAAAAGAAGATAAACTGGGCCGAGTTTGTCTCACAGCAGACTCTGCCAAAACATGGGGAACAAATCCTTCAAGGAAGATGGCTCATTTGGAGGATCCCAGGATATGGCCTAGTGATTGGCCGGCTAATGGAGGTGAAAGGAGTCCCTCTTAGACATGGGAAAGCATTCCATGTTAACAAGAGGATGTTCAGAGCAAATCTCTCTCAGGCGCACGAAGAGAGCTTACGCCAAGAGAGTGACACGAGTGAGGGGGAATCACCGACCTCAAGATACGCTTGTTTCCTCCCACCCAAGAAGAAAGCTCGTCCCTCGCAGCCGCTAAGAAGATCAAGACTGCCCCCGCAGCAAAGAAAAACCAAACATGCTCCCGCCCCCTGCAGCAGAGTCACCGCCCAAAGCAGCCGTGTCTCCCCCCGCAGCAGCGGTCGAGAAGGACTCCCAAATACCTTCTCCGATCGTCAAAAAGAGGAGAACCGAGAAGCCAAGACGGCGCCTCCTCGAAAAAAGACATCACCGGCCCCCGCCGCCCAAGACTCGGAAGAAACCGTCTCTGAATCGTAAATCCCTCTGTACAAACTAGAGACGAAGAAGAATTGTCAAGCACTCCGAGCTTGAGAAACCGGCCGAGTCGCCACTCACCGGAGCAGATATCGAGATCGCCGGAGAAGTAGAGTCTCCGGATGTAATTGATGAAACAGACCAAGTCTCGTCAAGGCGATCAGCAGAGGCAACTCGAAGACACAAACGTAGTTCACACAAACAAGCACAAGAAGAACTCGCTGAGCGGATAATGATGTAATGATCCTATCTCCACCTTACCAAGACATCCAAAATCGTCTGCGTGAGTGGAGGAAATGGAAGTTAAGTAAGTCAAGGGAACAGTTCCAACGGCCTGAGTTCATAGAAGAAGAAGAGGAATCTGTTGAGCTTCCTGATCGACCACTGTACTCCCAAAGACTTGATGAAGACAATCGCACGGACATCCTGCAGATCTACAAGGACAAGGAGAAAGAAAAGCAAGCAGAGGAAGCCGAGGCACGTGAGAAGGCAAGCATCCGTCCCTATCTCCGGCACCACGAACACACACATCCTCTCCTTGATGTCTTCTCTGCGCGGTGATGAGGATCCTGAGAATGCTTCTTCGCCGCTAGAAGAGTTGCAAATGCAAAGCAAGCATTGCATGAATCCGAATCCTTCACGAGCAAAGACGATGGAGGGACCAGGAGAGTCCTCCGAAACACAACCGAAATTGATCCAATGGGAGTGGTTCAAAAATCGCCACCGTTGTTCCGCCACCACTTCCCCACTCTCACTCGAAAGAAGGCGAAGGGACTTGGCGATGAAATCGGGATAGTGGGGAACCCAATGAGCCAACCCCTATTGAAGGTGTGTTACCACCGCCCCAACGGCTGAACAATCAATCGAAATAGCCGGAGTTTGGAGACGAGTGACCCCGTTCAAGTCACTCACCGGTGCGCGCCGAGGGGAAACTCCCTCCACCGCAAGAAGGTTGGAGGATGTCTGCAGATGACTCCACAACGAATCAAGGAGGCGAAGTAGAGAAAATACAAACACAAGAAGAACAAAGACAAGTTGCCATCAACGAAGCTCGAGGCACGCTTGAGACTGCCTCACCGAGGTGCCAATCGCTCGAAGGCAATGACGCTTTGAGGCGCGAGGCACAGATGGAACGCCCGGGAGTTAACACTGGCGATGAAAGTGCAATCCATGGGGTTGAGACTCCAATGGATGCCACCGCAGAAGACCCTAAGACAAATGACACTGTCGAAAGGGAGGACCAAGTGCCTCCTCGCAGAGAGACCGCCGGAGGTAATAAAGGCCCACGGGAGGTTGAGACTTCCGGGTAAGGTAGTCAAGTAGAGAACATCCCTCCTGCTATCATCGACCCATCCGAGAAGGAGATAAGCGCACTTCATGATTCCCAGATAATCTTGATGTAACCTTTTTGGGATCGGAAGGCGATGAAGAAGCCGAGTCATCCCCGTGCCAAATCCAAAAGACTCACTGCGGATGTTCCAAGCACGAGCAAGTCCGATCCCAAGACTACTCACAAACCTTTAATTTTGATGATGAGCCACCAATGGAAATCTCATCATCGTCCGATGACGCTTATCGATAAGGCCGAGGACCGCTACTCAATTGGAAAAATCGGTTGAGACCAACGGTTGTTGAGACAACGAGGCTCGAAAAACCGGGACCACTTCACAACGAAACCCAACAACTGAGTCCACCGCGCAAGCTCCTCAAGGCTGCAGCAGATCGATTCCCAAAAGAACTTCACGCGCACCGCTCATCATCGAATGCATCCCGGTTGGCGGTGATGAATCCTTTGTAGAATCTTTTTCTTTTTCCTGGAGATACCGGAACTCCATGAAGAGTCGAAAAATGAACAAGCACGCTACCACGCACCCGACTCCCATTTTTCAATCGGCACCATTGTTCCAAATGATTCACGATTTTGACGCATGGCCATCACCGCAACGGAAGAATCACCAAGTCCGCGAAGTGTTCAAGGCATTATTCACCGAGATTGAACGAATGGAGAGGCATCAAGCCTCTATGGATATGCGATCGGACAACAGAGATGCCAATCTCACCGATTTAAGAGGCATAACAGTCCGGATCGGGAATGGTGGCAACAAAGAAGAAAACAATGCGTGTGGAACAAGTGAGATACTTCGGACATTGTTCAACAAGTCTGTGTGTGGAGAGCTGAAAATGCCGATGCAAAAACGGCCGAGAGAACATATTGAGCACATGCATGAAGCTCACATTGCCGAGGTTAAACTCGCTGCGTGAGCAAAACAAAAGTGATCTACAAAGATTTGGAAGGGACCATGAATACAAAATTCAGCCTTCTCATGGCCGAGATGAAGCCGATTTCAGCAGAGTGCAACGCTACTCGATGGCCAATTTCGTCTTTGCATACTCTGCAGCAGACTCGAGACAAAACTCAACTATCGCCAGGCTTGACTTCCCGCTTGCAAGTCTATTTCCAGCATTCCTCTCTCCTTTGATGATGCCAAAAAGGGGAAGAGGAATACCTAAAGCGCGCAAGGGGATCCGGAAGTTGAGAAGGAAGGAGCAAGCGCGAAGGGAAAATCACCGAGGAAGTGTTAAAACAAGAAAGAAAGGAAAATCTATCGAGGGGGAGGATCAAAAGATATGACCTTGATGATTGCACAAACCCTCAACAGGTCCTCACAAAATGACATTATCGCTGAAAACTCCCGACTCGCCACTCCAACACTCTACGTATCTATGGTCGAAAAGAGAAAACAATTGAAGCGGGGATGAAGGAAGTGGAAGGAAGAATGGATGCCCGAGTTATGAACATCTTGAAAGAACACGGAGGCATTCCAAAGAGAAGAGACACTTATGCCATCTCGGATGTCGGGGACAGAGCCACGATCGCTTGATGAATTTAAAACGCTCGAACTGAGGGATACTTTGCAAATATGTCTATGGCTCAAGCTTGGGACTTGTCTTGGGAAAAGGGTCTCACGTTATGTGAAGAAGCCGACAGCAAAGCAGACCATCGGCAATCACTCTGGTCACTCCTGGTCACTCACCGGAAAGAAGAAGACCCCAAAGACAATACACACCCGAGGTAGAGAAGAAGCGGTGGTGGAGGAAGAAGCTTTGCACTGGCCTTTGCCCAAGAATATTGAATATGTAGATCCAGGAAAGAAAGGAGGGATCTATCGGTGGGCTTGACCAAGTGGCAAATTTGCAAGTGGCTAAAAGTAACGTTGAGTATGCAAAAAGATTAGAAGAAGAAAACAAGAGACAAACTCAAATGGGGAGGAAAGGCGAGGAAAGAATAAGAAGAGATGAAGTCGCCATGAAGGCATATGAAAAGAAAAAGAAGGCAAAATGGTTTATGAGAAAAAGAAGAAGAGAAGAAGATCTTGAACAAGATGAAAGAAGGAGACAAATAAGGAGATGAAGTGTTGTCTTGTCCACCCTTCGTGTATTTTATAATGTAAATACATACCATGTAAGTCTTCTCAAACAAAGCCGCAAATTCTTTATTTTTTTGTAGGCAAATATGTACTGATACACCTTGTAAACAAGTGTAAAAAGAACAAGAATGATATGATCAATAAAAGAATTGATTCTCGCGCATACATTCTATGTCAATACACTATCTCGTATGTATCTTTGATGTTTGCATTTTTGAATGGTTTAAGTTTTGGCATCATCAAAAAGGGGGAAATTGTTAGGAATTTTATTGTTTAGATTTTGATGAATGCCATGTAAAACTTAGAATAGAAAGTTGGTACCCCAATTCTTGTTGTAAAATGCATTGTAACAAATTAGAGCTAGCCAAGCTGAGTTAAGTCGCCTACGACCTAACATGCAAGAAGACAATCAAGACTAGAAGGAAGACTCACTTGCAAGACAAATGAGT
The DNA here is from genome assembly GCA_016081115.2 of Rehmannia glutinosa. NCBI lineage: Eukaryota > Viridiplantae > Streptophyta > Magnoliopsida > Lamiales > Orobanchaceae > Rehmannia > Rehmannia glutinosa. The sequence goes on along the minus strand of JABTTQ020001454.1, from coordinate 293,368 downwards.
ATGGCAAAGAAGAGTAGACGGAACTCTATCAAGAAGAAGCGGTGAGATACAACAGTGGAGTATCGATCAAGTCAACTCGAGAAAAGCCAAGTCTCAAGTTGAAGTGACAAGAGTCATCCAATGATTGGAAGTCGACTCTAAGTCACCTGGGAAAGCAAAGAAATGCAATCAAGTCGAGATAATCAGAAAAGATCCGTTGCAGAAATCAAGAGAATTACTTAAACAAGTAATATCTCCATACCACCTTTCTCGAGTGCTCGGTCCCGAAGCATGCAAAAGGAATGAACCAATGGGAAGCACTACACCGTGTCGAACTCGAAAAGGTGAAAGAACAATTCATACGAGGAAATGGCAATTCCAAGGATCGCAACAAGACAAGCCAACGATCGCAAGTGACTTTCAAAAATAAGCTATCTCTTCAACGGGCAAATTTTTGAAAGATCACTATAAAAGGCCGAGGAATGACTCACGAGAGAAGGTTACTCCAACCACGAACATTCAAGAAATCAATTAAAATTATAACCGTAAATACTCTCAAATCATTCAAGATTAATCCTCAAGCTACATTACGAAGTACATCAATCCAACACTAACCTTGAAGGAAAGAGAACTTCAATCGGTTGAAGAGGAAACTTTTGAAGAAAAGGGGTCTACATTCCACGAAGGATTGTAGGAAGGTTCAAGGTCGAACCAAGTCTTAAGCTTTTGGAGGGCTTCGTGATCAAATCCAAAGAGCTTGAGCAAGTGAGTCAGTAGTAGCAAGCGCAAACCGCCTGTGAAGAAGGCCGAGTCGTCGAGAAGCCACCGAGTGATCAAGGCGTCTCGATCGAGTCCCAAAGGATCAAGTTAGGCGTGTGTGATCAAGACTTGTATCCTGGACTGTTACCACTTTGTAAACCGATCATTACCTAGTGGATTCCTCCAGGAGTTGGAGAAGAGAGGAGTAGAAGAATTACCCCATCTTCGAACCTCTATAAAAAATTTATTGTGTCATTTACATTTCAAAGATTTTAATTCTGCATTTTTAATCGCTTATATCTGCGATAAATTTGCTATCCACTTGATAATTTATAAGTACTAAACCAAGCACTAAACTCTTGCTTAATCAAACTTAAGGGTGTTAAGTCTTCCAATAAAACAAAACCACAATGAGTTAATTTAGAGCCAACAAATGAGTTATTCCATCAACAGCTCGGTTGAGTCTGTTGAGAGATTAACTCTACTTGAGTGACTAAATTGATCTGTCCATCAAGGACACAAATGTGTAGTATCAACTCGTATATTTAAAAAGGACTAAATCGAAAATTTGGTAAGGTTTATTCAACCCCCCTAAACCTTACACTTACACCCCTTGGGACCTACAAATTATGTGTGATGCATCTAATCATGTTGTAGGGGCGGTCTTAGGACAGAGAATTGATAAACTGCTCCATGTGATTTGCTATGCTAGTTTGACTCTTAATGATGCACAAGTAAATTACACTACCACCAAAAAGAATCGTTAGTTGTTGTTTTCTCCTTGGATAAATTCGAGCTTACATTATTGGGTCTAAGGTAATTATTCATAGTGATCACGCAGCCCTGCGATACTTGTTGAGTAAGCCACAAGCTAAACCTAGGTTAATTCGGTGGATTTTGATGTTGCAAGAATTTAATGTTGAAATAAAAGTTAGAAAATGGTGCGATAATGTAGTGGCGGATCACTTGTCCCGTCTTACCCTTACTAACGATACTCTTGCTTCTCATAAACACGAGCATATAATTGATTCTTTCCCCCATGAGCAGTTATTTGAGGTTACTCCAATTCCTTGGTATGCTGACATTGTGAATTATCTTGCATGTGGAATTGTAAGAACTAATCTTTCGTTTCAGGAGAAGAAAAGATTTTTGTCTACATGTAGGTTCTACTATTGGGATGACCCATACTTGTTTAAAATCTGCAAAGATGAAATTATCCGAAGATGTATTCCTGAAAACGAACAGAATGATGTTTTGGCCTTTTGTCATGAAATGCATTGTGGTGGGCACTTTGGAGGCCGTAAAACAGCCTTTAAAGTTCTCCAATCAGGATTCTATTGGCCATCATTGTTCAAAGACGTGCATAATTTTGGGCTGACATGCGATAGATGCCAAAGGACTGGAAATATTAGTAGGAGGAATGAGATGCCTCTGAATAGTACCTTGGTTGTTGAAATATTTGATGTATGGGGTATTGATTTTATGGGGCCCTTCCCTAAGTCTTTTGGTTATGAATATATACTTGTTGATGTCGATTCACGTATCCCGGTGGGTTGAGGCAATCCCCACAAGAACTTGTGATACTAACACCGTCATCAAGTTTGTGGAGGAAAATATCTTAAGCAAGTTTGGATTCCCGAGAGCTATTATTAGCGATGGGGAAAACATTTTGCAACAAGTTATTCAAAAACTAATGAAGAAAAATGGCATCACACATAAGGTAGCTACACCTTATCATCCTCAAACTTCCTGGACAAGTGGAGACTCGCAACAAGCAAATAAAAGGAATTTTAGAGAAGACAGTAAATCCTACAAGAAAATACTGGGCGACCAAGTTAAATGATGCGCTCTGGGCATATAAAACAGCTTATAAAACAGTTTTAGGAATGAGCCCCTATAGACTAGTTTTTGGGGAAGCGTGTCATTTACCAGTTGAAGTAGAGCACAAGGCATATTGGGCCATTAAAGCGACAAATTTTGATTTGGATAAAGCAGGAGCTGAAAGGAAGTTGCAACTTTCCGAACTAGATGAACTTCGCAATGATGCGTATGAAAATGTGTGGATATATAAAGACAAAGTGAAACAGTTGCACGATAAGAAAATTATTCATAAAAATCTCGAACCAGGTATGAAAGTTCTTTTATTCTATTCACGATTGCATTTATTCCCAGGTAAATTAAAATTGAGATGGAGCGGGCCATTTGAGATCGAAGAAGTATACCCCTATGGAACGGTAAACCTACTTAATCCAAGGACGCATGAATCTTTCAAGGTAAATGGTCAACGGGTTAAGCCATATTTTGAAGGGGTATCTCGTGCTGAACGAATTGAGAGCATAGGCCTCGAAGACGTCACTTAAGAACTGTACTCAGGTATTATCAAGCTAAAGACGTTAAATAAGCGCTTCTTATTTTCTCGACTAACTGTATCTAATGGTTTGTTTGAGTTCTTTTTCTGTTCTTGTAAGTATAATAGTTATTAAATAATAATTTTAAAAAAAAAAAGAAAAAAGAACAGACGAGCGCGACGCCCAGCACATATAACGCTGTGAGCAGCATGCATGGGAGACGATGGGACGCTTGCAGGGGGGGTGCGCGCGTGCGCACCAAGCCACGCAAGACCGCGGGCGGACGCACCGCAGCGCGCACGCCGCACTGAGACAGACAAAGAACAATATCAGCGGGCAGGGGCGAGATTTTCCCCAAAATTCCAACTCCAAATCCTCTCCAACTCCACCCCATACCCAAATTCGGCCTCCACACCATCAAGGCACTCTGATTAAGCGTGTATCTTCCATAATGGCATCACATCGAGGAAAAAGGGCACGAGAGAGGACTTCTAGGGATCAAGAAGACACTCCTATGGTCCCGGATGATTTGGCCGAACAATTTGACGCCCTCTTCCCAATCTCTCCGAGGAGGAGGGGCAACGGTATACACGGGTTAGTCAACGCGAGATACCCGCTTCTCACCCCTATTATGACTACTGGAAAAATATAAATAGTAAAACTCGGCCACAAACTCTATGTAAAACGTGTAATAATTTTTTTATCCCCGTGACATATTAACAACAAACAAGTAAAAATGATTTTAATTATAACATAAGGATAAGCCATGTCCAAAAAAACAAAAGAGGTAACCAACCCGTTATTAAACACAACATACATCAACATGATCAAATGCATAACCCACATCACCCACTACTTACATGTACATATTTACATCGAAATTTCAAAAGAGGGTACAACCCTAAACCAAAATATAATACAAGAACAAAAAGAGAAAGGTGACCCATCAATATAGCCTAATAAGTCGTCATCCATGTGCACTCGCCCCTCGGAACTTGTAAGAGTTCCAAAGAGCCGCCAAGAAGCCCATGAAATCCAAAGATCACCGAGACTCACCTACAATGCATGTACTATGTGAGCTAATGCCCGAGTCAAAAATCATGCATCTTTGAAGGAACAATGTAATACAAATGCAATGCATTCCAATATATTTTACCGTAAGTGCGCAAGATGAGTTGAAATATTTTATTTAGAATAATCTCTTTTCATTGGGCCCTTGACCAACCTCCGCTAAGCATCGGAAAGAGCTCAACGCAATATCAATAATCGCATGGCCATAATCAAATTGACACCGCCTTTGTAGGGCCATCTCCTGGGACCACCTCGAGATCCACCCCCCTGTCTTCCCCAATGATCCTCGCCGAGTCTTCCCCGACTTGTCAATAAGTGGTACAATCAAGTGGTCCGCTCTCCCTCGTGACCATCGAGGCACACCCCCTATCAACCCCTATGATCCTCCTCGAGAAGTAACACCCACGCACCCTAAAATATATCATAAAAGCATGTCCGCATGCCTCAATGTGCTAGCAAAGTGGTCAACCAAAATCTTTTCTTTTCAAAGAAAGTCTTGTCGTGCATACCTCATCTCAACAATGCTCATATGTTTGCATGCATGTGCAAATGCCAATGAATGACATGCTCAATGAAACCATAATCATCACACTCCAATATCCACCAAGAAACATATGAATATCAAGGTTTCTATAATGCATCCATCAAGATACAAGAATCGCATTAGTATCAATAAGACATGAAATACTATTTTCATGCATTGTAGTTGTAGATGGATTTTCATTTACCTTTTACCCTTGGAAATTCTATTGAAAGTTAGATAGTTTGTCTTTCTCCCCTAATATTAAGGATTATATAGATATTTGGTCTTCACTAACAATATATTTTCCTAATGGATTTTCTTACATGAGATAATGAGATATTAGGTAATCTATTCGATATATTAAAGTATTAATTTAATATTTGCTTTAGATTTGAGCAATCTGATAACTTCAAAATTTGTTCATTGTTAATTATGTAAGTGGTGTTTATTTTGAATAAAACGGAACGAGACAATTTCTAGATTATAGAATGATAAGTCCTAAAACATAAACAAGGCTACTAGTTTTACCTATTTCCTTCCCTATTGCCAAGTTTTTTTGCTACCTTCTCTATTTCTTCCTTTTTTTCTTTTTTTTTTTTTCTTTTATACTTAGTCAACAAAATTTGTAATGAAAAATTGAAGTATAGATGCTTACTGCTTACCATAAGAACTGATTTTCCCTACTTGATTTCACTTCTCACTTCCCTTTTTTTTTTCTTGCTTTTGTTTGTTTTTCTTGGCCTACTATCTTTACTCTTTATATTTACTATTGAGTGTGTAGGTGAGTTTTTAACCAATGATGAACACATATATATAATAATTGAGTACTATAAGGATTTAGCAAATTTTGACACACATGTATTAGTTATAAGACTACTTTATATATATGTGTGTGTGTGTTTATAAGGGATAAATATGTATTTTAACATATTTTGTTTGAGGCGGTTAAGTGCATTTTGGATGAAACTGAGATATATATAGATTAATCAATCGTCCTTCATTGTTAAGTTTGTATATATATGTGCATGTAAATCTATTAATTTATATATAATAATAGCATACATACATACGCATAGTGTGTATATATATACAAAAAGATGATGTGTGTGTGTATATATATACTATTAACACATGCAACATCATATCATGGGAGTTATTATATATATTTTATATATATATATATTTTGAAATCAATATAATATGTAATAAGTTTCATATATATAATACATATAGATGCCACATTCACCTATAAATTTATCATGTGTAGTCTTGTAACTCTTATACTTTTAATGTTACCACGTGTAACTTAATAACTAGCATCTACCAATTTGACACCTAGATGTTCTCATTTAAATATATGATCAACTCAAAGTTAGTAACCTAACCAAGAGTACTATATGAGAATTCAGATTATAAAATTAATCATGCCATCTAAAATGAAAAATAAATTGTGCAAATATTGATATCAATGCAAGTGGCACATAAATAAGTTTAGTACATGAACTATATTGGCCAGGTGAGTAGTAGTGAGAGGCTCGGGTATTATACTGATTGTGTCCTGTTTTCGTGATCATAAGGCATGATCTAACAAAATTCGCATTGATCCGGACCAAATGATGCGCCTGTTCTAAAAGGCCATCCGAATTTCTATATAAACCTACCCCCAAGATGTTCATTTTCATCCTAGAAAATATGCATTTTAGCATATTGTTTCACCCTCTATTTTCTCGTAATTTCGAAAGTTATGAAACATTTGTTAGTTTGTTGTACGTCTAAGTTTTACAAGTCTTTGCTAACTTAAACTTGAAAGTCATTGTATCTTAGAGACGATTGGCTGAATCATTAGCAATTTTATACGGGAAATTTTGTCTTGTGGGGATATTATTCAATACTAGCATCGACTTCAAATTTTTGTCCCATTATTCTCATCCAATTTTCGATAATACCAAACACCGAAAACAACAATATCTAGAGTCAAGAGAAGAGTGGGGGCGAGATAGAAACAAAGCTATGTTTGAGTGCTTTAGATATTTTATAGAAGAATGCAAATGGATGTTGTCCCTTTTTACAATACATCCATATACATGTTCTAACCTTGGAGACAATGAGGGCTTTGTTGAAGAAAGACTTGACAGGCAATTGTGCCAACTTCTTGGATGAATGAGTTTCCTAAGGCCAATGTTCTACACATCGAGACATACATGAGATCGCACTTGTTACTTTTAGATGTGGATCCTCAATTTCCAAACCAAAGATAAGATTTATATTTGATAGTAGGTGGACTGTCAGGACTGATATGGAAAGGGTGGATAAGGTTATTGATCTTGTTTGGAATTCGTAGTATCAAGGTACTCATATGTTTCAAGTTCGAACTCAAATTCTAAATAGCGATTGAGCTTTTCAAGTAAAGCGGGGTACAAAATCCAATGCGGCTAAGACTATTGGGGAGACTATGATTAAGCTAGATGCTCTCGATCGATGGAAGGCAATAGAGATTGGAATGTGTGGCGATCGTTGAAAGGCACTTTGAAAAAGCTTACTCTCAAGAGGAGATGTCTTGGAAGTTATAATCTAGAAATCAATGGCTTAAAGAGTGTGACATAAATACTAAGTTCTATCGTGCTTGCACCATTCGAGACAAAAAGTCAATGCAATTAAAAGACCTATGAGTTCTAATGGCGAAATTGAATTTGTTAACTGAGAGGGACATTGAAAATGAAATTTCGGCTTTTATGAGGAGCTCTTCTCTTCGTCATACTAGACTCCAGATTCTACATTGATTAATGGTATCCCTAGTTCCATAAACTCAAAATTAATGAAATCATTTGTTGCGCAAACTAGTGGGGAGACATGGAAATTAAGGCAACTCTCTTCAACCTTCATCCTCATAAAGCCCCAGGACCCGACTCCCATCTTTTTCTAACATTTTTGGCCTTATGTTTAAAAGGATATTTTTAAAGTTGTGAAGGTTTTCTTTTCATCTTCAAAGAGGTTTACGGTGATTACTTTAATCTCTAAGGTAATACATTCCACTTCCATTTCTCATTTTAGACCAATTAGTGTTTGCAATACCAATTATAAAGTCATTTCAAAATACTTGCCGAGAGAATCAAACCGTGTCTTAACTTGTATATTTCTAGAGTCAAACGACTTTTGTTCGAGGAGACAAATTATGGATAATATCATTGTGGCGCAGAGTGTTTTCACTTCATTAACTATCACAAAAAGGGCCCAAAATATTTTATGGTAATCAAATTAGATATGGCTAAGGTTTACGATAGGGTTAGTGAAAATTTCTTGGTCTTGTTTTGAAATGGATGGGATTTTCCCATATTTTTGTGTCATGGATCATTATTTGTATCAACTCATCTTTTTTTCATTCATGCTTGCTCTAAAGTTGGAATTCTCAATGCTAGTTCCAGAGGCATTGACTCTTGGATTTGGAAGAGTTTTATGAAGCAAAATATGTGCTCCAGCTTGGGATTAGCTTTCAAATGAAGAATGGAAAATTGGTCAGAGTTTGGGAACATCCATGTGTGCACAAGTGTTTCTCTCCTATCCTTTGTTTGACTGCCTAATTCTTTCTCTCCAATTAGAAGGGTTAATGAGTAAGTGAGTTGCTTCAGGACGATGGAAGGGCATCGAATCAAGAGTTAATCGTTAACACATTATCCTTTCCACTCCCATTTTTCCATAGGTGACAAAGGATAAGCTCATTTGCGCTTACCACTAATCATCAATTTCCCATCAAGTCTTTATAAGTGTTTTCATAAAGCAAAGTGCAGATTTTGGGGACTCTCAACTCTCAATTCCCAGGAGGACCACTCAATCACAAGAAATATGTTGCCTTTCAAAAAGGCTAAGTCTCCTGGGGACTCATCCCATGCAAGAAACTCAATTTTTGGGCTCCCACGCTCCATAAACCTCTTGGGGACCTCCGGAACTTCGCTCCTTCAAGGAATCTCCCCTCTCAATGAGACATCCTCTCCTCAAGAGATCAAATCTTTCATGGATCACATATTAGAAATGAAATTAGCTCTCACACATCGCTCCTCTCGCCTCTGCGGCCCGAGAGTCATGCTTATGTTGTGGGCAAACAAGTCATTTTATTATTATTATTATTATTATTATTATTATTATTATTATTATTATTATTATTCAATATCATTAATAAATAATAATAATGATAAGGCCTATACAGGATGAAATACACGATCCATACTGGCCCGAGCGGCCCACTTTATCTTACAAGACCCATTCGGTCCAACATCCTAGGTACAAAAATGTCTCTCATCCCATTTGTAAGTAAGTAACTCGATTTAATCTATGTTACTCAATATAGGGGCACGTGCCCCCACAATATTTTTTCCCTTCTTTTATTTATTTTCTATTATTTATTTTTGAGATTTAAATTTAATTATGTAAAAAGTAGAAAATTGTCCATTTTCAAAAACAATGTGTGTGCATTTTTAACTATATAGTGAATAGTTTGTTAAAAACAAAAAAACAAAGTGTGCCCCACTAATTGTTTTTGTTGTAGTTTATAAATGTATTTGTTTTGTGGCCCCCCTATAAAGTTTCTGGATCCGTCTCTGAGTAAGTTCAATTAATAACTGCGATTTACATTTCCACGCTTTGGATTTTCTGCTACGATCGTTGACTTGACCATCGAAGGGCCTCCCTGGGACTACACCAAGGATTTCCTAACCTTATTTTGTGTGTTGCATGTTAGTTCTCATTCAAATATTCTACCAGATGTGGAGAAGAACTTGGAGCATCCTTGACTTGGAGTGATATGTGGAAAAAATAAAGATGTAATATAACTAATTTTGGGCGAGGGAATAATGTGGTTCACATTCCCCCAATACTAGAAACACTGGAGCCACTATTTTTTCACGATGGGACCAACCAAAACAATAGCGGATAGCCTTTGTCGTCTTGACTCCAAATTGAGGCCTATATCCTTGAACAAACAGATATTTTTCCATGCATTCAGTTTTTGCCTCTTTCATGCTATTTGCTCCAGTGTTTTTTAATTCGAATTAGAGTGAAATGGGTTTGGGTTCAGCCCCTGTTTTCACAGCTCCACCAATTATTAAGCAGCAGCAGAAACAGCTGCAATCAGCACCCAGAGCTGCTTCTCGGCTTCACTTCCCTGTAAGTTTTTTGCTGAATAAGCAAATGCAATGTTTTGCAGTGCTTAAAAAAAGCAACACGTTGAGAGTAAGTTGCAGCCAAGTGAAAGTAGAAGAGAGCATAAGCGACGAAGCCTGTGAATTAGTGAATGGGACAGAGCTAACCATTGAAGACGAAGAAGCAGACGGTATCCGTGCTTCTCTTTTCCAGGCAGTCAAGAACAACAATGAAACTGGCATACTGCTCTTGTCTGATATTTTAGGTTTTGAAGACTCCGCCACCAGAGATTTTGCCTATCGCGTTGCTTGCAACGGTTACAAGTAACCCCATATCTTTTAAGTGACTTCGAATTATCACTAATGCAGATACAATTAAAATCTGAACCAGATTTAGACTGACATTGTCCCAAATTTTATATAATAATACACATGAACAAGTAATGGTGCGATAGGATATCTTTTCATTTCGAATTTTTTTGTTTCCTGCAAAACAAAAGTTGTGAAGATTTTTTTAAAAGAAAAAGAATAAATTTTAAGAATGTTATTGGATATTAGCTGAAATTATAATGATGAAATTTTTTATAGAAATAGTGAAATAATGACTGGATATGATTGATAGTTATAAATATATGAAAGAAAATATGTAATAATGATTAGTGATTTGATGGTTTTTTGGAAGAAAAAAATTGAGTAATAGTGATTAGTGAAAGAAAAAAGTGAAAGTGTGCGGATACTGAATACTGTATTTTTCTGAAAATTTTCATAAACAATCACATTTTGAGATGAAGAATTTTCTAGCGGAACAAAAATGAAAAAATTATCATATGCAATAGCAGTCTAACCTTTTGATTATTCTCTCCTCAACTATGAGCGTTTATTGTTTCAGTGTTTATGTTTTAATTGATGCTTGAACCTGTGCAGTGTTCTAGTTCCTGATTTGTACAATGGGGATCCGTGGACAAAAGACAGCCCTAATGCTTTGCTGGAACAGTGGATCAGTAAGAATGGCTCAGAAAGCATAGCAAAAACCATATTTGCGTCAGCAAAATGGATGATAAATGAATTTGCAGCTTTAGGAATCTCAAAGAGGCTTGGGATAATTGGTTTTTGCTATGGAGGCGGACGAGTTATAGACATTCTAGCCCAAGATCAGGATGCCTATTTTGGCTCGGCCGTGTCCTTTTTATGGCACGAGGATTGACTCTTCTGTTGGTGCCAATATAAAGGTACCTCTGCTACTGATCACAGGTGAGAATGATGCACTTTGCCCCGTCAGTGTTTTGGAAGATATTACAAAGAGCAATCAAGAATTAACAAAGATGGTGGTTTTCCGGGGGAGGGATCATGGTTTTGTTCATAGGCCACAGACACCAGAAGAAGATGCAGATGCAGAGGAAGCTTTTATGATTATGAGGAATTGGCTTCATGATGGATTGCTTGTAAAAAGTTGAAAAGGGTTTAAAGTTAAAATAAAAGGACGTTTATGCATTATGAATTGGCTATCAACTTGAGCATGCAAAAACATTTTAACTGCCTCGTATTGTTTGCACAGAAACCATGAAAAGGTTGAATAACATATCCAAATAAGAGATCCTCCATAATCTTATCAAAATCATATAGAAGCTTCACAATGTGCCAGTAAAACTTATATGTTTATACCAACTGAGATTTGCTATCAATACAACCATCTGATGTCAGGTTTAAGTCATTAAAGACAATAAAGAAACAAAATTGGACCCTAAAAATTCTTTTAAAAGACCAACTCATGAGGCTTCATGCCAGCTTTGAGTGAGAACCTTGCACCCAAATAGGTCTTCAGGTCTGCAACAGCCTCAATAGCCTTCAACAAAGATGCATCAACAGCCTTCTGGTCATCTTTCTTCTCTGCGGGAGTGCATTCTTATCCTGCATATTTTACCATACTGTAAGAATAGAACAACAAACAAATCTTAGAAGGCTACTAATAAAAAACTAACCTGTTTCTCTGCCTCAAAGAACTCGCTCTCCCCTTCTTTTTCTTCTTCTCCACTTGCTTGGCGAAGTACTTATCATCAAACTTCTCCAAATTCACTCCAGAAATGTCAACCTTTGTTGATGTTCCAATAACATAGGCCTGGTTCACACGTCTTAGAGGAACACCATTGATCTTGTATGGACCTGTAGCATCAGTACATTAAATTAAATGAGCAACTTCAAAACATAACTGGTTTAGTATATTATCCTGTATTAAACACAAAATGGTAGTCCAAAATAGTAATGTGGAAATGAGCAACTTCAACAGTATACTTCTCATTTTTCAGTGATGTGGAAAATGGTAGTCCAAAATAGTAATAAGACAGCAGGTTACAACCAATGTATAGATGCCCAACACGATGAATATAACTTCGGGCAACATTTTCGAAGCCAGACTGAGGTATGCCTAAAAGGTTCCCAGTAAATAGCAACACAGCCAACAGGTAACTACACCAAACTTCCAAATAGCAAGCAAGAATTTAGTAATTGTGTATGCATTGACTATTCCTTTTGATATATTTTTTCTCATGGACAATCAATCAGGTAACATCAGCAGCCTGCTTCTGAAGGCTATTGGAGATTTACAAGGCCACGGAAATGAAAGCGTCAACAAAAAGGAGGCCTGAACTACACCATTACCGAAGGGGAATTTCTCTTTGACGAATTACAATTACTTGGTTCATAAAAGAATTCCATATGAATCCTCACCGAGAGGAAAACAAGAGAACTAAAGAACACAACTATCAAGAAGTTCTAATAGCCCAGACATGAATTACACAGTAAAACTTCTAAGCAATCCTTCAATAGAGTCAAAAAGAAAAGAAGATTTTTTTTAATACAAACCAAAGGCAAGGATAAGTAATATAAAACAGCAAAAGAGCTATCTACTATACTAAATAAAATGAGTTACAAAACTTGAGACAACAAATGGGTAATTTGTTATATAAAAATACCATCTTTAGGTTATTCAACCATCAACTGATAAAAGCAACAGATCCAAAGAACAAATGGCAATAATGGGGAATCAAAGACAAAGATAAAAGGTCACCAGTGACAAGAAGCAATCCGGACGAAAGCTGCTTCAAGAAAACAACTCTCTTCCCTTTAAACCTCCCTGACAATATTATCAACACTGTTCCTGGAGTAATAATCGCCCTGCAAACCAAAAACCCACAATAAGAAAATCAAAAAACAATAAAAACTCAAGTAACAAATACATCAAGAGAAAGAAAGAAGGAAAGAAAATAATATAACCTGAGTTTGGTGGGCTTGGGCTTGCGCTTGTTGGAGAGCGGCTTCTTGATGTCGTCAGCCGGGTAAAACTTTGGAGGCTTCTCCACCACCGAAGGGGCGGCGGCAGCCTTTTTCGTGGTGCGGAAATTTTCCGCCATTTTTTGCCTTAATAGCCCAAAGGCCACGCTTGTGGTACATCTTTGAGCGGGAGCATTTACGTACACCGGGGATGAGTTCCGGATTACGGGTCACTCTCGCAGTCTTGGGCGCCATTTCAGTAGCTCTCACCGTCTGCCCTGAGAAATTTGGTGTGAGAGAGCAAGGGAAAGCAAAATGAAAGTGAAGCCCTAGGAAGAATAATGTATATGAACAAGTAAAACCTAATTAAGCCCAGTAGGCTGAAAATAAAGAGGCCCCAGTTTCGGGTAGTGCACGAACCTGGGCTTATGTTAACACACATGGACTTCGGAGGGCCAAGACTTGAGCTATATTAAAAGCCCAGATATTTAGTTCAATGATAATAGGAAATTGACGCAAATCGCCCACTTTTTTGGAACACAATATCGCTTTCTACGTTTTTGACTATTTTACCCAAATTTATGTTTTCGCCCTTTTTTATACAACTTTACGCTCCAACAAAAATTCCTAGACTTTTTTACGCTTTGTTTCAACTTTGTTTCAACATTGTTTCAAACATGTTTCTTTTAATAAATTTTCGGTGAAAAAATAAATTTTGTCATCGTTAAATTCCATTTTATACTCAAGTCTTATAAAAATCAAGAAATATACACATAAAACAACACATATTAAAACCAAATAATTAAAAATATTATAGAAACAACATGAATAAAAAAAACACAATTCAATTTTTGATCTAATGCATGAAAACATAAAAAACATGGAAACAACCAGGAGGCAATATAGAAACAAACCAGAAATAATTTAGAAAATACCATATGAGCAAAAAGAGTCAAAAATAGGTAAAAGTTGTATTTAAACATCAAAAACTTCATGGAAACAACAAAGAAACATCGGGCCAACATTAAAAAGATATGGAAACAACCCAGAAACAACTTAAAAAATATTAAAAACACCACATGAATAAAAGAAGCTTAAAATAGGTAACAAATCGTATTTACACATTGAACACCCCATGAAAAACAACAAAAATTATTATGACAACATTAAAAATATTACGTAAGCAAAGACAAAACAATAAAACAATGTATAAAGTAATATATGAATAAAAAAGCATAAAAATAGGTAAAATTTATTTTGAAATATCGAAACAACAAAGAAACATCATAGAAGCAACAAAGAAACAAATTTAAACAATATCGAAACAACATATCTAACTTATAAAGCAATGCATGAACAAAAAAAATGAAAAAAAATAAAAATAATCAAAAAATATGCAGGAGCATAAAAAAAAAATATAGGTACAAAAGGAAAAAAATAGGTACAAAAGTGATAGGAGCGTATTGTGTGGTATGTGTACCAAAAACAGCTTAGTCCATGTAATTTCCCCATATATAGCTTAGTCATTGGGCCAAGTACTTGGGCTTATATGATAAAGTAGTTTTGAGGTCTTTAAGGCCGAACTGATTAAATTGGAGTCTATAGTTCAATTCCTGATAAAGGATAATTTAGGACAGAAGGGTCGAGTAAGGTTGCGATTGGATATATTTTCATTTTGGAAATTTTCTCTTTGCTTGAGAATAGTGGTGAAAAAAAATCTAAAAGAAAAAAGATAGATTTTGAGAGTGTGATTGGATATGAGATGAAAAAGTAATTATGATAATTGATTTGATATAGAAATATCAAAATAATAATTTGATTTGATTGGAGGTTAGAAATATTTAAGTGGATGAATAGTGAAATTTGTAGGAGGATTTTGTTATAATGATTAGTTGTTTTTGAAAAAATGTGTAGATGTGATTGATAAGATAAAAAATGAAAGAGAGTGAATAGTGTATTTTTGAAAAATTTCATAAACAATTGCATGTCAAGTTAAAAAATTCGCTAGTCAACGAAAAATGAAAATTCTTTCATATACAATCGCTACCTAAGTAACTTGTTCTGATCATAACAATACACAAATATGCTAATAGAATTGTTCAGTTGGACAAATGGGCATTCTCAAATTGTTCAACACGAATACAATGAAATTTTTTGTAGAAATTTTTTGTCAGTCCCGATCTAAAACTGGCCTTAAAGCCTCCGAAATTTGTCGAGTCCCATCAAACTAGGGCTTCAAAGCCTCCCAAAACTGCATTGCACCAATCTAAATTAGGGTTTCACACCCTTCAAAATATGACTAGACCAATCTAAATTAGGGTTTCACAACCCTAATTTCATTTCCCGCCTATTTATGTCAAGGACGTCCCGTCATCTGATAAGGCGTCCTTTCACCTTCCCGAGGTTGCACCTAAATCGTTGGATGTGATTCAAATCAACGCCCCTGATCATCTTCCCATTTGATCGATCCTTATAAAAGGCAAACCATAAGGGGGGGCCATTTTACTTTTTGTCAATCCTCTCTTCCTCCCCCTCAAGGCAATTTCCGATGTCTCCTCCTCTTTCATCTCTTATCCTCTAGGTACACCCTTTTATCTTTTCTTTTCCTTTTCTTTTTTATTTTTTCTTTGTATTTGATCTCCTTAAATAATGGCCTCTTCCTCAACCTATTCTCGATCCACACTTGAGCGACCTAGTTAGGTGGTCTGGATGTATTCGATGTTGCCCATCTTAGGGAAAATCATCCCGAGCTACCCGACCCCAAGGCCACAGAGTCGGATTCCTCTTCCGATGTACACCTCTCCCCCATAGAAGTTAGAAATCCTAACCCACGAGCCCCTCCCGAGGTGGATCATAGGTTCTCCCACTCAGCAGTAACAACCCAATCTCTTTACAATATCCGTAGGAATGTTAGGGTTCCCCCTCTTTTTAAGTTAGCTCTCCCGAGCTATACAGATAGACCCTACCAACCTCCTCCTCGAGGTCTTACCTTCTCCGTCGGTCAATTAGATGGAGGACTTAGGTTTCCTATCCATTCATTTTTTGCCGATGTATCAACTATGTACAAAATTCTCCTCAACCAGTTTACCCCGAACTCTTCTAGGATTATCGCTGGTTTTTTAATAATCACCAAATTTTTGTCCATAACTCCCTCGACCGACCTGTTTTTTGCTCTTTTCCAAGTTAAGTCTTCTACCCCTAGGGGCTTATTTTACATTACTGCCCGTAATGAAACCAACTTTTTGGGGAAATACCCGACCTCCAATAAATTCGGAAGGATCGGTATTTCTTCGTCACCCTCGGCAATAACTTGGCCCTTTCCACATAAATGGGTATGGGCCTTACCTCCTCAAGAAAACATGACCCCAAGAAACGCCCTCTCGATCCGCAAGACCTTATCCTAAAACTCATTGTTGTGAAATATGATCTCTCTCAAATCATCACGCCTTCCCCGCTTCACTACTCGAGTGAGTCCGAGGTCGTTCCTCTGTAGAGAGACATTGGTAATATTCTTCCCTTCTTTGTTGACACTATTAAATTTTGTAGTAATCCTCTAACCTTGCTTTTTATTCTATTGATGAAGATATAATATTGTCCCGAGTCATTGCTAAAAGGCTTAGGCTCGCAAAAAGTAAGTTCTTTGCCCGAGCCTCCTTTCTCAAACAAGTGAGACAATCGTGGGCCTCCCCTGCATCGGATCCCGATCTCCTCGACCACCCGACCCTCTTCCGCGGAGGATATCTTGGCCGAATCAAGGATCCTAGCAACCCCCTGTTTCCCTTTGCTCCCGGTGCGGATCTTCAAACACCGAGCTCCCACCCCAAGAGAGCCCGAGCAAAACTAACTCGCCCGAGCGAGCCGATCCAAGCCCAATAGATACCTCAAACCAAACTTTTTCACCGGTAACTCTATCCTCAAGAACAAGGATGGTTTATTGCGCTCAAAGATATTCAAGGGCATTGCCCTACCCCGACCGAGCTATTTTGGACAAGCTCTGGGGCCCGAGCCGGTGAATTCTTTCTCGAGGACCAAGCCCAAGCTCATGTCAAACACAACTCGGTTGCCTCGAGCCCGAATCGTTTTGCGATCTCGCTTTAGTGAGGGAGCTAGAGACCCTCAAGAAAGAGAACAAAAGGCTCAAAGCTCGGGAGGCCAAACTGGGCTGGACACTGCTTCGCGAGCACAAGGACAAGCTCCTTGGACTTGAAAGATCTGTCACCAACTCAATCAAAATCCAAGGAGTTGGACAAGGAGAATGCTAATCTCAAGGCCGAGCTAAAAGATGTCTTTGGTGCAAAACTCGGGCGAGGGAATTGAGGCCGCCAACGTGATTTCTTGATCTTTGATGAAGGTCGAGCTCGCTTAGCCGCATATGAGAGAATGTTAAGAAGTGCTTCCTAAGTTCCAAAGAATTCATCGATGTATGGGTTATTCAAATAAAGATGAGTTCGCCGATCAGCCGAGCTCGACCATGGGAAAGGGATCTCTGAGCCTCTAGATCGGGAAGGGCAAAGATCCCAATGGCTTTGTCTTTTCTAAGGTTGTTAATGCAAATAACCTCTCCTCCGATGAAGTCTTCATCTAATCCCTAACCGACCATCCCGGTTGGGCGACCTTCAAGTTGTTGCCGATCAGCCGCCACTGAGCTTTAAAGGGATCCTCTCCCTTGTTCCTAATCCCGAGCTACCTTCTACTCATGAGGTCCATCCAATCGCCACAAACACCGAGCTACCTTCCGAAAATGAGCCCGATCTCACCATTCAGGATTACGCATTAGACAAATCTTATTCTGTAATAGCTTTTGTAGTTATCCCGATCTTGGAATCTTTTGTAATTCTTGTATTTTATCAATGCAAGTTTTCATTTTCTCGAAATAGCTTTTGTAATTATTCCCATTTGGGACTCTTTTGTACTCTTTTGTACTCTTTTGAATCACCTCAATGCAAGTTTATTTTTCATCGCATTTTTCATCATACTAAGTATTACTCGCATTTGTAGTTTTCATCATGCTCTAGGTGTTTGGAGGGTGGCTCGAGCCGAGCCCAAATACTTGCTTATTTTTCTTTTCATTTTGAGGATAAGTTGACCAAGCTCGAGCTTGACTTGCCTATGGGCTATCGCGCTCGAGGTGTTTGGAGGGTGGCTCGAGCCGAGCACCAAACACTTGCTCATTTTTTCTTTTCATTTTGAGGACAAGTTGACCAAGCTCAAGCTTTGTCTCCGGCTATCATACCCGAGGTATTTGGAGGGTGGCTCGAGCTACTTACTCATTTTTTCTTTTCATTTTGAGGACAAGTTGACCAAGCTCGAGCTTGACTTGCCTCTGGGCTATCGCACCCGAGGTGTTTGAAGAGTGGCTCGAGCCGAGCTCCAAACACTTGCTCATTTTTTCTTTTCATTTTGAGGACAAGTTGACCAAGCTCGAGCTTGATTTGCCCCTGGGATATCGCGCCCGAGGTGTTTGGTGGGTGGCTCGAGCCGAGCTCCAAACACTTGCTCATTGTTTCTTTTCATTTTGAGGACAAGTTGACCAAGCTAGAGCTTGACTTGCCTTTGGGCTATCGCGCCCGAGGTGTTTTGAGGGTGGCTCGAGCCGAGCTCCAAACACTTGCTCATTTTTTCTTTTCATTTTGAGGACAAGTTGACCAAGCTCGAGCTTGACTTGCCTCTGGGCTATCGCGCCCGAGGTGTTTGGAGGGTGGCTCGAGCCGAGCTCCAAACACTTAGCGGAACAATTTTCAACAATATTTATAGACGCGAACATTTTTTTCATTGAATTTCAAAAAAGAGGAAATTGCATTACTGCATACATCATCTAAATTTCTAGTTGTAATATTTTTTCAAGTTCTGACATTCCATGCCCGAGCTAACTTCTTCCCATTCAACTCATCTAACTCGTAAGCTCCTCCAGCCAAAACTTTGATCACTCGAAGTGGGCCTTCCCAATTTGGCCTCAACTTTCCCTTGTTCTTACTCGCATTGGCCCTCCTCAGAACCAGATCTCCCACTTGGAAATTTCTTTTCATCACCCTACTATTGTATGCCGCCCTGATTCGTTCTCTTGTTTTTTCCATCTGTAAAAAGGCCATCTCCCTTTGTTCGTTGATTAAATCCAGAGCTTCGTGTGTTAACATCTCATTCTCTTTCCCCTCAAATGTCTGGATTCTATTGGTTTCCATCCCGATCTCCGCCGGTATCACCGCATCCATCCCATAAACCAACCGAATGTGCTATCTCCCATGGCTTCTTTTGGGTTCGTCGATAAGCCCACAATACCAAACTCAACTCTTGTACCCAGGCTCCCCCAGCTCTTTCCAATCTAGTGTTGAGCCCTTGCACCAAAATTCTGTTAGTCACCTCCACTTGCCCATTAGCTTGCGGATGAGCTACTGACGTGAAATGTTGATTAATCTTCATCTCCTTGCACCAAGCCTTGATGCTAGCCCCACTGAATTGTGTTCCATTATCCAAAACAAGGACCCTCGGCAGCCCAAATCGACACACAATATTCTGCCAAATAAATTTCATCATCGCATCCTCAGTTATTTTCGCCAGAGCTTCATCTTCGACCCACTTACTGAAGTAATCTATTGCTACCAAAAGGAATTTGTGTTGCCTCGACGCTGGAGGGAACAGTCCCACAATATCAATCCCCCATCTAGCGAAGGGACATGCCGAACTCATGGTCATCAACTTTTCTGCTGGCTGATGTGTGAACGACGCATGTACTTGACATCTTTCACAAGCCTTCACTAACTTTTGAGCCTCGCTTTTAAGATATGGCCAAAAGTATCCTGCTCGCAAGACCTTCCTAACCAGGATCCTGGCCCCCATATGATTTCCACAACATCCCTCGTGTATCTCCCTCAGCACATATTCTCTTTCTGTTTTACCAAGACACCTCAGCAATGGCATCCCGAATCCTCTTTTATACAATAAGTCTCCAATTATGCAAAAATGAGTTGCTTGAATTTTTTACCGCCTGGAAGCTTCTTTCCTGTCTTTCGGGAGTGTACCCTCCTTCAAATAGGCCATGATAGGAATTCACCAATCATCTTCTTCCTCCAACGCCCCGACCTCCAAACTTAGGGCGGAAACCTTTACTTCGAGCAAGGTGATATGCCTCTCCAGAGCACATTCAACCGAACTGGCTATCTTTGCCAAGAAGTTTGCCCTAGTATTCTCCTCCATAGGTATTTAGCAGATCTGCACTTTGCTTATAATTTTTGCCAACGCCTTGTACGCAACCACATATTTTTTCATCCTCTCTTCCCGGACTTCAAATTCTCCCATAACTGGCTTATAGACCAATTGTGAGTCCAAATCTACCAGCACACTCGTTGCACCCATCTCTATGGCCATTCGAATTCCTCGGACAAAAGCCTCATACTCGGCTTCGTTATTGGAAAGCTTGTAATCTAATCTCACTGCGTCGCTTTCCACCCCTTCCGACTTATCAACACGATGCCAACTCCACATTCGAACTAGCCAAAGGAACCATCTACAAACAAAATCTATGTCCTCCTCACTTGGGGCTTTTGTTAATTCTTGAACAAAATCCACCAAGGCTTGCGCCTTAATCGTCGTCCTACTGAACTCTATTTCATATTCACTGAGCTCAATAGCCCATTTCACCAGCCTGCCCGCAACCTCCGGTTTACTTAACACCGCCTTCAAAGGAAAGTTAGTCCTCACAACAATTTTATGCGAAAGAAAATAAGGCCTCAGCCTTCTTGTTGTGGTTACAAGTGCTAACCTAGCCTTCTTAATCTCAGAATATCTGAGCTCTGCGTTCCTCAACACCTTGCTAACGTAGTATACCGGCTTTTGCATCGATCCCCCCTCCGTGTAAGTCCAAGTGGCTACGATAATCTAGAGGGGGGTGAATAGATTATGCCAATTTTCCAAGTTTCGCTCTCTTTTTCGAATATGAAGATGATAGCAAGAATATAAATGCAGAAAATAAACAACAGTCAATGATTTATAGAGCTTCACCCCACCTAGGGACTACGTGCTCTACCACCCCAAAGATATCCTCAGGGATGGATTTCAAAAGAAAAAGAATTTTATTAATAGTTACCACAACTATTACACCAACACCTTTGAAGATTACCACAATCTTCTTACAACAACTCTTAGAAAATTACCACAATCTTCTTCACCTATGAAGAGTACCACACTCTTCAACACCTAAGATCACCCAAGTGTGATCTTACCACAAGAACACTAACAAGGATATCTTGCTTTGGATGATTGACAAATTCAAGATTACAACTCGATAATGAAGTATACAACTTTTGAGTGCAAGTGTAATCAAGAATAAAAGCCTATACCTCAAAATGTGCAAGTGCAAGAGCTTAGGCTATTACAACAAGAATTTTGACAATGAATAACAAAGTGTTTGCTTGTATGTATTTGCTTGTATGTATTTGTTTGTGTTGTGTCTTGTTGCTTCAAGTCTTTCTCTATTTATAGGAGAGGTCTTGATTTGATTTCCAGACATAGGCTCCTTTTTGGAGATTAATATCTACAAAAATTGCAATTAAAATCAAGATTATAGTTGTTAGAAATCAACTCCATAAAATGAGGAAAAGTCATGCATTGTCAACGGATAGTTTCTCTTTGTCAAAACGGTGGGTTCGACCTGTCGACCTCAAATGAAAAAAAGAAAGAAAATAGGAAAAAATCACTGTTGGACCGGTCCATGGGGGGTTGGACCGTCGACCCCCTATTCGACCGGTCCACCCCATGGTGACCGGTCCAACACCCCGTCAGTTGGATTACAGAGAGTTCTATTTTTGTTCGTGCACCGGTCGACCTCTTGTTCGACCGGTCGACCTCCAGGGATTTTTCAAACGTCTCGTTTCTATTTTGGGAATCAACTTTCAGGCACAGGTTGCCCTCTAGAGCGACCGGTTGAACACGAGACAGAAGTGTTGTCCATTTTTTGTCAAAAATAAACTTCAAGAAATACTCCGAAAAATTAGTAAAAACATTTTAAATCGATTGGGAGTATTTGGACAACATTTAAAAACATTGTTTTGGTGTAAAAACAAAATCATCAAAATCATGATAAAAATATTTATCTAACAAACTCCCCCTTTTTGATGATTACAAACCAAAATAATTTTAAGAGGTCGATTTTGAAAACAAAATAAATTTTTCGGTCAAAAATAACTATCCATTTTAAGTGACAACTTTCCATGCACAATAGCCACAAGGATGGGAGTAAAGATTTTCAAAACATTTTATAAAAGCTCCCCCTTTCAACATGCACAACAAGATAAGTATAGAAGCAATCAAACAAAAGCTAAAAGCTCAGCTTTTACAATGAAAACTTGAATATCATGAGCTTAGAAGCTCCCCACAAAAAGACATCATTAGACAAGTATAGAAGTCCATAATACATCAAATGGACTAAATATGATTCACAGCTTTTGGCTTTTAAGAGCCACAACTTATAGCTTTTTCTGTGAGCTTTTTCAAGCTTCTTTGAGCTAATGAGCTTGTTTCGTGTTTCTCCCCCTTTGGAATCATCAAAAAGAATGTTAGCACGATAAAACATCATTTATTCATATCAAAGTGCGCAACATTATCGATTTATCGAGCTTTTCGAACATTTAAGCTTAATAACATCATTTGTTCATTTGACTTGCAAAAGCTCATTTGATTAGCAAAACATGATCTCTTATAAACTTATAAGACTTTTGAAATCGAGAGAATCATGTAATTGAAGAAATTTTCATTGAAACATTTCATCGTACATTTGGCGTGCGTCGACTAACAAAGATGTATATAGCTCTTGTAATTGTAATCAAGCCAAAAATTTCATCACCAAATACAATTCTACAAATATCATCATACCCAACACACATATACAAGAATTCCATCAAAATATCAAAAATAAGCACTTTTTCAAGGTTCAACCCAATTGAGATAAAGAAGGAATTGAACTTACCAATTAATCGGAGAAGTCGGGTAAGAATGATGAAATACAAGTAATATAGACTCAAAATAATGAAATTTTCAAGAAAGAAATCATTTTGGGTGAATTGTGTGTGAATTTTGCCAAGGGGTCGAAAAATGGAAGGAAAGAGTAAAAATGGCTTAGTCTGGAAACAGAAACGATTTTTAACCAAAATTTTCCCCAAGGTGATCGGTCAAGGGGGGTCTGACCGGTCGACCATCCTCCATCCGGTCCTTGGAGCTCTTTTTCGGTTTCTGTCCGAATTGATCCAAAAATCCGATTTTTCACCCCTAAGTTTTAAAACGCGCAAAATGTAAACATAGACCTCATTCAATATGTATTATGCCTATACGAGCTCGAATTGAAGCAAAAGACTTGGCGGAAAGCGGTTTTGTAAAAATATCTCATGAGTTGATCTTGAGACGGAACAAAATACATCTCAATTTTTCGTTTTGAAACGCAATCCCTTAGAAAATGATGACGAACCTCAATATGTTTGGTACGGTTATGATGAACCGGTTTTGAGCAATATTTATAGCGGACGTATTATCACAAAAGATTGGAACATTTTCAAAAGAACATTTGTAATCCGCTAAGGTTTGTTTCATCCAAAGAAGTTGAGTACAACAAAAGGCCGCAGAAATATATTCGGCCGCCGTTGATAAGGATACACAATTTTATTTCTTTGAAAACCAAGATACTTGAGGCAATCGCCTAAGAATTGACATGATCCCGATGTACTTTTGCGATTATCAATATTTCCCTCATAGTCAATCACTATATCCTTTAAGAGAAAAATTTTCATTCTTTGGATAAAATAAACCATAAGAGATAATGCCTTTCAAATATTAAAAATCCTTTTAACGACACTCATATGAGATTCTTTGGGATTGCTTTGAAAACGAGCACATAGACATATGGCATGAAGAATATCCGGTCTACTTGCGGTTAAATAAAGTAAACTACCAATCATACCTCGATACTTGGATTCATCAATCGACTTGCCTTTTTCATCTTTGTCTAATTTGATATTGGTTGCCATTGAAGTAGTGACGGTTCTTCATTCTTCAATGCCGAACTTCTTCAAAAGTTCCTTTGTATACTTTGATTGTGAAATGTAAATACCTTCTTGGCATTGCTTTTTGAAGTCCAATGAAGAAATTTAGCTCTCCCATCATACTCATCTCGAATTCACCTTGCATTAACTTAGAAAATTTCTTGCACAAAGATTCATTAGTAGCATCAACATAAATTTGCACTAATAAGCAATCTTGCCCTTTTTTTAAAAAAAAAAAAGAGAGTAGTATCAACTTTATCTCTTGTAAATCCATTTTGTAAAAGAAAAGAGCTAAGTCTATCATACCATGCACGGGGTGCTTGTTTTAAACCATATAAGGCCTTTTTAAGTTTATAAACATCATTTGGCCTAGAAAAATTTTCAAACCCCGGAGGTTGTTTTACATAGACTTCTTCTTGAATAAAACCATTTAAAAATGCGGATTTAACATCCATTTGGTAAAGCTTGAAATTTTTAAAACAAGAATAGGCAAGTAAAATATGAATAGCTTCTAAACGTGCTACGATAATCTAGAGGGGGGTGAATAGATTATGCCGATTTTCCAAGTTTCGCCCTCTTTTTCGAATATGAAGATAATAGCAAGAATATAAATGAAGAAAATAAACAACACTCAATGATTTATAGAGCTTCACCCCACCTAGGGACTACGTGCTCTACCACCCCAGTATCTCCGGGATGTATTTCGGAAAGGAAAAAGAAATTTATTAATAGTTACCACAACTATTACACCATCACCTTTGAAGATTACCACAATCTTCTTACAACACCTCTTAGAATATTACCACAATCTTCTCTCACCTATGAAGAGTACCACAC
This sequence comes from Rehmannia glutinosa, assembly GCA_016081115.2. Taxonomy (NCBI): domain Eukaryota; kingdom Viridiplantae; phylum Streptophyta; class Magnoliopsida; order Lamiales; family Orobanchaceae; genus Rehmannia; species Rehmannia glutinosa. The sequence goes on along the minus strand of JABTTQ020001454.1, from coordinate 268,428 downwards.
TCTTCAACACCTAAGATCACCCAAGTGTGCTCTTACCACAAGAACACTAACAAGGATATCTTGCTTTGGATGATTGACAAATTCAAGATTACAACTCGATAATGAAGTATACAACTTTTGAGTTCAAGTGTAATCAAGAATAAAAGCCTATACCTCAAAATGTGCAAGTGCAAAAGCTTAGGCTATTACAACAAGAATTTTGACAATGAAGAACAAAGTGTTTGCTTGTATGTATTTGCTTGTGTTGTTTGTGTTGTGTCTTGTTGCTTCAAGTCTTCCTCTATTTATAGGAGATGTCTTGGATTTGATTACCAGACATAGGCTCCTTCTTGGAGATTGATATCTACAAAAAATTGCAATTAAAATCAAGATTATAGTTGTTAGAAATCAACTCCATAAAATGAGGAAATGTTGTCTGTTGTCAACGGATAGTTTCTGCTGTCAAAATCGGTAGGTTCGACCGGTCGACCTAAAATGCAGAAAAGAAGGAAAACAGGAAAAAACCACTGTTGGACCGGTCCAAGGGGGGTGGACCGGTGGTTCGACCGGTCCAGCCCCATGGTGATCGGTCCAACAACCTCAAAGTTGGATTACAGAGAGTTCTGTATTTGTTCAGGCACCGGTCGACCTCTTGTTCGACCGGTCGATCTCCAAGGATTTTTCAAACGTCTCGTTTCTGTTTTGGAAATCAACTTTCAGGCACAGGTTGCCCTCTAGAGCGACCGGTTGAACACGAGACATAAGTGTTGTCCAATTTTTGTCAAAAATAAACTTCAAGAAATACTCCGAAAAATTAGTAAAAACATTTTAAATCGTTTGGGAGTATTTGGACAACATTTAGAAATATTGTTTTGGTGTAAAAACAAAATCATCAAAATCATGATAAAAACATTTATCTAACACTTCGTTAACAACACCGTACTAATCCCTTGCTCTCCCACTGAGATGTATAAATACAAGGGCTCTCCCGGAATCGGCTTAGTCAATTGGGATAACTTTGCTAAATAATCCTTCAGCTCTTCAAACGCCACCTGGCATTCCTCATCCCAAGCAAATTTATTAGACTTCCTCAATACTTTGAAAAATGGCAAACTTTGCTCCGCCGAACGGGAGATAAATCTGTTCAAAGCAGCCAACTTTCCCGTCAAACTCTGCACATCCTTCACATCCCGAGATGGAGTCATTTCTCTAATTGCTCTCACCTATCGGGATTGGCCTCAATCCCCTTCTCAATTACCATGTACTCCAAGAATTTACCCGACCTGACCCCAAATGCACACTTCTTTGGGTTCAGCTTCATCCGGTATTTCCTCAACATATCAAAAGTTTCTGCCAAGTCTCTAGTATGACTCTCAGCCTTCACGCTCTTTACTAGCATATCATCAACATACACCTCCATATTTCTCCCTAGCTGGTTCTTGAACATTTTATCTACCAACCTCTGATAGGTTGCCCCCGCGTTTTTCAAACCAAAAGGCATGATCACATAGCAAAAAGTACCAAACGATGTAATGAAACTTACCCGCTTATTGTCCTCCTCCGCTAGTCTGATCTGATGATAGCCCTGTGAAGCATCCATCATGTTGAGCAACTCACATCCCGAAGTGGAATCAACAAGCTGATCTCTTCACGGCAATGGGTAATAGTCATTTGGCAAAGCCTTATTCAAATCTCAGAAATCAATGCACATCCTCCAATCATCCTTAGTTTTTGGGACCAACACTGCATTAGACAACCACTTTGGGAATTGTATCTCACGAACATTGTAGGTCCCAAGGGGTGTGAGTAAAGTTTAGAAGGGGGTTGAATAAACCTTACCAAATTTCCGATTTAATCCTTTTAAAGAAATTACAGATTTAACACAAACAACTAAGTCCTTGAGGGACAGCTAAATTGGTTATTCAGCAGAGTTAGCCACTCAACAGACTCGATAGAGCTGTTGATAGAATAACTCAGTTGTTTAACCTGAAACTTAACTTGGTTGTGTTGGTTTTATCAGCGGAAGACTTAACACCCTTTGATTTGATTCAAACTTGTTTTAATACTTGATTTTAGCACTTAGTTATTAATCAGTTTGGATAGCAAATAAGTTTATCAACAGATATAAAATAGATATGCAGAAATGTAAATGTGCTAAAAAATTAAATGACACCGGTTGATTTTTATAGAGGTTCGAAGATGGGGTAATTCTTCTAATCCTCTCTTCTCCAACTCCTGGAGGAATCCACTAAGTAATGATCAGTTCACAAAGTGGTTCTCAGTCTAGAGACAAATCTTGATCCCACAACTGACTTGCTCATTCGACTCAGTCTAGAGATGCCTTGAACACACAGCTGGTTTCTCTTCCGACTCGGCTTCTTCACAGGGCAGTTGCCTTGCTACTTCAGCTCACTTTCTCAAGCTTCTTGGATTTGATCACGAAGCCCTCCAATAACTTGATACTGGCTTGACCTTGAACCTTCCTACAATCCTTCTTGGAAAGTAGACCCCTTTTGATTCTTCAAAAGTTTTCTCTTCAACAGTTTGAAGCTGTCTTTCCTTCACAGCTTTGTGTTGGATTGATTTCCTTCGAGTTTCAGGCTTGAGGATTTTGCTTGAATATCTTTGAGAATATTTGCAGGTTACAGTTTGAATATTGCTTGATTTCTCAGGTGTGCAAGGTGACCTTTTCTCAATGAATTTCCTCAGCCTTTTATAGTGAACTTTCAAAACCTCCGCCTGAAGAAGAGATAGCCGATTTTCAAAAGACACTAGTGTTCGTTGGCTTGTCTTTTCTTGGTCTTCAATCTTGAGATGTAGACCTTTCCTCGTATTAAATGAATGTTTAGCTTTTTCAGATCGACACGATGTGCAAAGTGCTTCCCATTGGTTTATTCCTTTTGCACGCTTCGGGGACGAGCACTTTTAAGACTGGCAAAGATGGAAGTATTACTTATTTAAGTCTTCGTTCTTGACTTACTCGCGTGCAATGGATTCCTTTCATTGACTTCTCTTGGTTGTCGCCTATTTCCCCGGTGACTTGAGTCTCCGCTCCAATCATTTGAGGACTCAACTGTCACTTTCAACTTGTGACTTGGCTTGATATGACTTTGATCGACACTTCACACACTGTTCCTCGCCTTGATACATCTTGATCAAGTTCTTGATCTTCCTTCTTGGCCATACTCGGTTGTTCCACAAATGAGTCTTCACTTCATCTTGATTGACTTCTTGTATTTTTCGGTATAGTGACTTGATTGACTTTTCCAAATTTCTATCTATTACAATGAAAATTACAAGGAAAATGGGATGCCAACTTTCTAGTTTAAGTTTTACATGGCATTCATCAAAATCTATAAAATAAATTTCCCAACAATTTCCCCCTTTTTGATGATGCCAAAACTTAAAAACATTAAACAACATGTAAACATCAAAGATACATACATGCAATGCAATAACAAAGAATGTATGCGTAGAATCAATCGTTTTATTGATCATAGCATTCTTGTCCTTTACACAGCTGTTTACAAGGTGTATCAAAGCATTCTCATATCTAAGCAAATTACAAACATCTATGCTAGGATACAAATACAAAGAGAGAAATTACAAAACACTTTACTGAATATACAAATGACTTACACAAAAATGTATTTACAAGAGTAAAATACATGAAGGGTTCACATAATATTTCATCGCCTTCACGCCTCTTCTTTCCTTCTTCTCTTTGTCATCATCATCAGCTCTCTTTCTTTTTCTTTCATCTTCAGCTGCTTTCTTCTTTTCATAAGCTCTCTTCGCAGCATCATCCCTGCGTTTCATTTCTTCCCATTGCTGGTCTTGTCTTTTGTTTTCCTCTTCTAGTCTTTTCACATATTCAGCATTCTTCCTAGCCACTTCCAGATTAGCTACTTCATCATACCCAGCCCAGTAGATCCTTCCATTCTTTCCAGGATCTACATATTCGATATTTTTGGGTAGTGGTCTAGGTCGAAAACCTCTTCATCCACCACTCCTTCCTCCTCCTCTGGGTGTATACTGTACATGAGTCTTTTTTTACCAAAAATGGTTCTTTGGTAGTCTGCTTGCGCCGATCGCCTTCTTCGCACAACTTAAGACCCTTCTCCCAAAGATAGATCCCAGGCTTGGGCTACAACATCTTCCTCGAAATAGCCTTCGATTCGAGCGTCTTAAATTCTTCAACTAATCTTGGCTCGGATCCGCATCCGAATAAATATTGATCATTCCTCGCTTGGGAATGCCATCAATTGTTTCATCACTTCTTCAATGCGGGCATCCATATTTTTATCGAACTCTAAATCGACCGCTTCTACAATCTTTCTTTTCTCGACATGAGCACAACAGTGTTTCGATCGGCAGAGTCACTGGAAGTTTGCTGATTATTGAGGTTGTCACATGACCCTGCTGAGGGGTTTCAGCAATTATTGAAGCTGTCACATGACCTGCTTGAGTCTCGCTTGCGGCATAAGTTTCAAAATTACGACGAGTGGCTTTTGACTCGGCCGCCACTGGTTCATTTCAAATGGCGAGAAGGCTGAATTTCGCATTCATTGTCTCCTCAAGACGCAGAATTTCTTTTCGATGGAATTCACGCAGGAGCTCCATTTCTGTTGTGTGGGAGGCATGCAACTCTCCATATACGCCGACATCTTCTGCTTCATATCAGCATTGTCAGCACTCCAAATGAGCATCTTATTGTACAATGCTTTGAAATAGCAAACTTGCTCATGTCGCATGGCACTCTGCTGTTGAGACAACTCCCTGATCCGTACCACTATCCCTCTCAAATCTGCTGTGAGGGTGGCATCTCTATTGTCCAGGCATAAATCTAGTGAGGCCTGGTGCCGTTCGATCTTCTCAATCTCTTCACAGATCTTCTTGAAGACGTCACGAATCTCAGCTGTCACACCTGATTCAGCTGCCGGCCATTCTGCATCAAAATCAAAGTTTGCTGGCACAAGAAATTGGAACAATTCCTCCTCTTCTTCGATAAATTTAGGGCGTTCAAACTGCACCCTGTAAGTCCAAGCGACTACGATAATCTAGAGGGGGGGTGAATAGATTATCTCCATTTTTTCGATTATGCCCTCTTTTTCGAACAAAACAAGCCAGGACAAGAATAAAGGTGCGGAAGGTAAACAACACACGTCGATTTATAGAGCTTCACCCCACCAAGGGACTACGTGCTCTACCACCCCAAATATCCGGATGGGTTTCGAAAAAGAAAAAGAATTTTATTAATTACCACAATTAATACAAATTCAACTTACAACAACACCTTGAAGAGCACCACACTCTTCTTCAACACCACCTTTGAGATTACCACAATCTCTCTTGAAGATTACCACAATCTCCAACGGCACCTTGTGAAGATTACCACAATCTTCAACCTTGAAGAATACCAAATTCTTCAACACCTTGACAAGAAGATTACCACAATCTTCTTACACCTAACACCTAGATCACCCAAGTGTGTTCTTACCACAAGAACACTCACAAGGATATCTTGTGTTGAATGATTACCCAAAAATTCAAGATTACAACTCGATAATGAATTATACAATTGAGTTCAAGTGTAATCAAGAATAGCCTAGACCTCAAGAATGTGAAAGTGATAAGCTAGGCAAATTACAACAAGAATAATGACAATATAAGACCAGGTGTTTGCTTGAGTATTTCTTGTTGTGTTGTATTGTTCTCTCTTGTATGTTGTGCTTCAAATCTTCCTCTATTTATAGGAGATGATTGATCCTTGATAGGCTCCTCTTGGAATCTGATATCTACAAAAAAATTGCAATTAAAATCAAGATTATAGCTGTTAGAAATCAATCCCACAAATTAGGGAAAAGTTGTCTGCTGCACAACGGTTAGAATTTTGTTGTCAAACTTGAGGCGACCCGCGAATATGAGAAAAAAAGATTACACAAAATTTTACACTGAGAAAGAAAGATCACCCCGCCAATTTTTGAGTTACAGGACATTCCATAATCTCTTGTTGACGGTCGCCCTTTGCGCTAGGGGTGGCAATGAGTGACCGACCACGATAGCACGATTACCACGAACACGACACGATTACAAACACGATTATAGAGACAAAAAGCACGATAAGGCACCGACACGATATGACACGACACGATAGCACGATATGAACACAAAATTGAAAATTAATTTAAATTTTTAATTATTATTATATTAAAGATCAAATAAAATAGATAACACGAAAACACGATAGTGTGACACACGAACACGACACGATAACACGATTTGCCACCCCTTACGGTTTGGCGACGGTCGACCTCCAGGGTTTTTCAAAACGTCTCGTTTCTGTTTCAAAATCAATCTTTCGGACATGAAATGTCCGGTTGAACACGAGACAAAAATGTTGTCCAACATTTTATCGAAAATAACCTTCAAGAAATACTCCGAAAAAATAGTAAAAATATTTTAAACCGATCGAGAGTATTAGGACAACATTTAGAAACATAGTTTCGATGTAAAAACCCGTTGACACAAAATCATTAAATGTGTTGTCCAATATTGTCGAAAATGAACTTGAAGAAATACTCCGGAAAATATTAAAACCATTTTAAATCATTTAGGAGTATTTGGACAACCTTTAAAAAACATTATTTTGGTATAAAAACAAAATCATCAAAATCATGATAAAACCATTTTATCAAACAATCTCCCCCTTTTTGATGATTACAAACCAAAACAATTTTAACGAGATCGATTTTGAAAACAAAACAATTTTACCGGTTAAAAAGAACTATCCGTTGTGAGCGATAACATTCCACGCAATATAATCACAAGGATGGGAGTAGAGATATTAAACATATATAGCAAAAGCTCCCCCTATCAATATGCACAACAAGAGTAAGGTAAAAGCAATCAACCACAAGCTAAAAGCTTAGCTTTTACATATTGGTCTTAAGTACAAGAGCTTATAAGCTCCCCCTGTCAACAAAACATCATTAGACAAGTATATAAGTTCATCATACAACAATTGGACTAAGTATAGTACACAACTTATGGCTTCTTTGAGCTAACGAGCCAATTTCCTGTTTCTCCCCATTTGGAATCATCAAAAAGAATGTTAGGATGATAAAAACATCATACAAGTATATCAAAGTGCGCCAAAGATACGATTTATCACCCCTTAAAAAAAATTAGGCTTAGAGACCGAAGAAATGGGAGAAATGTATCATGAAAAATCCATAAGCTCGTTTTGATTGCCAAGACATGATCTCAATATGTATTTAAGACATTTGAAAGCAAAAGAGTCATGTAGAGGTTGAAATATTCATTGTGACATTTCATCGAACACGTTGTGGGCGTGAAAAATAGAAGAAGTTGTATAAAGCCCTTATAAATGAATCAAGCCAAAAATATCCATCACCAAATCAGTTCCAACACAATACAATACATCATAAATGACAAGCTCATCACAAGCATATGAAACTTCCATCAAAAATATAACAATTAAGTCACAATCTCAAGGGTTCAACCCAATTGAGCAAAGGAAGTAGAATTATTACCATTCAATCGGTAAAGACGAGCAATGATGATGATAATCGAGCTAGATAGTCCCCAAAATATGAAATTTATGCAACAAAACACATTTCAAGTGAATTGTGTGTGAAATTTGCAAAGTGGACAAAAATAGAGTGAAATGAGCCAAAATGGCAGAAAATAAGAACAAAGACGTTTTTAACCAAAATTACACAGTGGGCGACCGGTTGAGGCTTAGGGCGACCGGTCGGAGCTATGGGCGACCGGTCGGCCCAAGCCCTGGCAGCCTACTATTTCAGTCCTGTTTTGAAAATCCGAAATTTGATACAAAAATCCGATTTTACGCCCCTAAGTTTTAAAAACGTGCAAAATGCAAACATAGACATCATTCAATATACATTATATCATAATCAAGCTCGAAATGGAGTAAAATACTCAGCGGTGAACAATTAAAAAGTCCGCGAGTTATCCTTGAGATGGAATTAAACACATCTCAAGTTTTTGTTAAACATGCAATCCCTTAGAAAAAGATATCGAATCTCAATATGTTTAGTTCAATTATGACGAACCATATTTTGAAAAATTATTATCACCGGACTTGTTATCCCGAAAATAAGAATGTTTTAAGACTTTGGATACAACAAGTCATAAGGAAAAGTGCCTTTCAAATATTTGAAAATTTCTTTTAACGGCACTTTAATGAGATTCGTTGGGATAGTTTTTGAAGTCGAGCATATAGACGTAAGGCATATGGAATGTCAAGTCTATGGGAGAAATAAAAGTGAATGAACATACCTCGCATTTGTTTGTCGACCGATATGCCTTCCTCAACCTTTGTCAATCTTTACATGGTATTCATAGAGGTTGAGATGGTTCTTTCTTCTTCAAAGCCTCACTTTTTCTTGAAAGGTTCTATTGTATACTTTGATCATGAAATATGACCACCTTCTTGGCATTGTTCTACTTGAAGTCCAAGGAAGAAATTTGAGCTCCCCCATCATGATCATCTTAAGTTCACCTTGCATCAACTTAGAAAATAACTTGCACAAAAATTCATTAGTAGCACCAATATCATCAATATAAATTTGCACAAGTAAGCAATCTTGCCCTTTTTCAAAAAACAAAGAGAGTAGTATCAACTTTACCTCTTGTAAAACCATTTTGCAAAAGAAATATCTAAGTTTATCAAACAATACACGGGATGCTTATATCAACCGTACAAGGCCTTTCATAAAAAGAATTTGGTCTAGATAAGTTTTCAAACTTCGGTTGTTTTACATAGACTACTCCTTGAATAAAACCATTTAGAAAAGAGGATTTAACATCCATTTGGTAAAACTTGAAATTTTTCTTAAAACAAGAATGGGCAAGTAAAATGCAAATAACTTCTAAATGTGCTATGAGTGCAAATATTGCATCAAAATCAATACCTTCTTCTTGACAATACCTTTGAGCTACTAACCTTTCCTTGTTCATCAAACTTATTCCGAAATACCAAAAATTTCTGCAAAATCTCAACAAAGAATCTTGCACAAGAGCATAGTAATATCGAATGATAGAGACACTATAGCAATTAACACATACTATGCTTAAAGAAAATCATCAAGAGTGTAATACAACATGTAAGTTCAAATAAGCTTTATAGAAAGCTATATAAGTTCTCTTTTCTTGTTTTGAAAATCCGAGAGCAAATAGTTGAGACCTCATTGAAAAGAAGTATTTGAACAAGAGTTGGCTAAGCAAATATATGCAATCAAATATTGAATAGTGCCTTTCAAAAAATAAAAAAATCCTCTTAGTGGCACTTGTATGGAATAAGCATATAGGCATATGACACAACATGTATTGAGTCTATGAGATGAATAACAATAATGAGCGTACCTCGATAGTTCATGTTCCTCTTGATATATTACGAGTAGATAACCATTGAAGAAGATATGTAAATCCTACACAATACTTAAAACACATTTTGCCCAAAACATAGTAATGGAAGTGTAGGTTTAAAGCAATAAAAGATAACACAAGTATGTTTATGCTCTAAAAATTCATACGAGACAATAAACCACATGAGTCAAAGTAAGTGCACAAGAGTTTAAAAACATCATGCAAGGTCTCTTTTTCAAAGAATTTTAAAAACACAAATATATATTGAAGACCTTTATTTAGAATAAATTGAAAACTCATTTTTACAACAAAAACACAAATAAACACATGCATAATAAAAACTAAAATGCATATTTAAGTAGGAATATACGGTTTACCAATTTCGCCATTTCCATGGGTTGTGCCGTTCCCGTTGTTGAAGATATCTTCCCCTTTGAAAATCAACTTGTTGATGATAGCTCTTCCTATTGCTCCATTTCCAAGCATTGTGGTCTTCCCATTTTTGAAAGTGTCTTTCTCTTGGAAATTTAATGTGGTGATGTTTTCTCCTTTGATCAAATGAGACGTTCATTTGATGTCTCCTTGGCGGCATGAATTTTCCTTGAATATTATTCCACCGGGTACCTAATATGACATCGTTTTGTGGTACCCTCAAGTGTTTGGGTCCTTTGGGATTAGTTTTGAGACTTTTAGGTCTCCAACAATAATTAGAGCTATTTTTAGCCCGACAAGTATTTACCGTATGACCCTTCTTACCGCAATAAAAGCAAGTAATAGCATTAACATGCATAGAAGCTCGACTCTTTTTCATATGATTGACAACATTAGGCTCAAGATCAAGTCCTTGTTTCATTTTATCACAATCATGAATATTCACAACATTGCACATTTTATTGGTACTCAAGTTGGATTTTAATAAATCCTTTTTCATACAATTAATATCCTCAACAAGAGTACTATTTTCTTTTTCAAGGATTCTAACCTTATCAAGAGTGGTGGTGTGAGCACATGATAGTGATTCATAGGAAGTAAATAAACTATCCTTATCATTTTTCAAAACATTGAATTCATTTTTCAAATTTTTGTACTTAACAAGTAAACTTTGGAATTCATTTTGAAGGTCATCAAAATCATTTTGCAAATCACTACACTCATTTTGTATAACAATATCGTAGGAAGTAGAGGGTTTAAGACATACCTCGTTTTCTTCTTCGATGCCCATAAAACATTGTTCGACTACTTCATAGTTGGAAGTTGTAAAAGGCTTGTTCCTTAGATTTGACCTTTTATCCCTTTGAGAAGTAGATGCTTTTGAGTTGCTCCTATCATTTGCATATACTTCATGAATGGCTTCTAATTTTTGCCATACTTCATTAGCCGATCGAATTCCTACAATAAGATCATATTCCAAATTGGTAAATGAACAATATAAAATATTGAGTGCTTTACCATTTAAGGAGATGATTTTCTTTTTTTCATCATTGAGCTCCTTGAGAGCTTTGGAGGTGTATGGCGTGTCTTTCATTGGAATGGATTCTCCATTGATGATGATGTTCCAAATATCGAACCCGCAACCTTGTAAATAGCATTCCATTCTTTCTTTCCAAAATGTAAAATTTTTGGAATCAAACCGAGGTGGCTTGGTGGTGGAGGTGCCGGAAAGGTGAGCTTCATTCTTAGCCGACGATCGTTCCTCTTCACTCGCGATGTGAAACGAGCTTGCCAAAGAGTTTGGCTTTGATACCACTTGTAAGTCCAAGTGGCTACGATAATCTAGAGGGGGGTGAATAGATTATCTCCATCTTTTCGATTATGCCCTCTTTTTTGAACAAAACAAGCCAAGACAAGAATAAAGGTGCGGAAGGTAAACAACACACGTCGATTTATAGAGCTTCACTCCACCTAAGGACTACATGCTCTACCACCCCAAAGATATCCGGGATGGGTTTCAAAAAAAATTTTTTTTATTAATTACCACAATTAATACAAATTCAACTTACAACAACACCTTGAAGAGCACCACACTCTTCTTCAACACCACATTTGAGATTACCACAATCTCTCTTGAAGATTACCACAATCTCCAACGGCACCTTGTGAAGATTACCACAATCTTCAACCTTGAAGAATACCAAATTCTTCAACACCTTGACAAGAAGATTACCACAATCTTCTTACACCTAACACCTAGATCACCCAAGTGTGTTCTTACCACAAGAACACTCACAATGATTAATTACAACTATAATGATTGAGTTCAAGTGTAATCAAGAATAGCCTAGACCTCAAGAATGTTAAAGTGATAAGCTAGGCAAATTACAACAAGAATAATGACAATATAAGACCAAGTGTTTGCTTGAGTATTTCTTGTTGTGTTGTATTATTCTCTCTTGTATGTTGTGCTTCAAATCTTCCTCTATTTATAGGAGATGATTGATCATTTATAGGCTCCTCTTGGAATCTGATATCTACAAAAAATATTGCAATTAAAATCAAGATTATAGTTGTTAGAAATCAATCCCACAAATTAGGGAAAAGTTGTCTGCTGCACAACGGTTAGAATTTTGCTGTCAAACTTGAGGGCGACCGATCGTGCACTAATACGAGAAATAAAGATTACACAGCAATTTTACACTGGTTGACCGGTCCAGGGGGGTCCGACCGGTCGACCATGGGTCCGACCGGTCACCCCCCATAGGGACCGGTCACCCCTGCCAATTTTTGAGTTACAGGTCATTCTGTAATTTCTTCAGGTACCGGTCGCCCTTTGCGCGACCGGTCGACCTCCAGGGTTTTTCAAAATGTCTCGTTTCTATTTCAAAACCAATCTTTCGGACACGGAATGTCCGGTTGAACATGAGACAAAAATGTTGTCCAACATTTTATCGAAAATAACCTTAAATACTCCAAAAAATAGTAAAAATATTTTAAACCGATCGAGAGTATTAGGACAACATTTAGAAACATAGTTTCGATGTAAAAACCCATTGACACAAAATCATTAAATGTGTTGTCTAATATTGTCGAAAATGAACTTGAAGAAATACTCCGGAAAATATTAAAACCATTTTAAATCATTTAGGAGTATTTGGACAACCTTTAAAAAAACATTGTTTTGGTATAAAAACAAAATCATCAAAATCATGATAAAACCATTTATCAAACACACCCTTGAGTGGCTTAGCTTCCACGCCCTCCATTCACGTAGACGGCGCTGAATATCTGGGTATACATGAGAATACATGATGACATCATCATCATCATCTTCTTCTTGTCCTTCCTTTTCTGGGATGGAAGGCAGAATGCTCTGCTGCTCTTCACTTTCAGCAGCGTCCGTAGCAGGTGGAGAGACAACTTTTTCAACTGGAAGGTCAGTTGTCTCAGCTGCTTCTTTATCCTCAGCTGTCCTCTCCACAGCTGGGTCTTATGTAGGCCTCTGCTGATCACCCTCAGCGGGCATGGCGGTTTCATCTATTACTTCGGGAGACTGCACTTCCTGAGTGTCAGCAGTCTTAGATGCTTTCTCCAGCTGAGTGGCAGATTCAGCTTGTCTTTTCACGCTCTAAAAGCTTGACGGTCCTTCTTCTTTTGGGTCTAACCAGAGGAATTTCTGGTTCTTTTTCCTCTTCGGATTCTTTGGCAGCGGGGGCCGGGGATCCTTCTGGACCGGAGCTGCCTTCCTGGGCTTGGAAGTCCTTTTCTTGCGTATGGCTAGAGAAGGGATTTGGGCTTCCTTCTCAGCCTCGGCTACATGGGCAGGAGACACGGCTACTCGGGCAGGTGACTCGGCTGCAAGGGCAGGTGCATCCTGTTTCTTTGCTGCAGGGGCAACCTTCTTCTTCGCAGCTGCAGGGGCAACTTTCTTCTTGGGAGGAGAGGTAACAGTTGTGTCCTCGGGGTCAACTTATTCCCCTTCACTGGTGTCCGCCCTCTTCGCGTGGGCTTTCTTTTGGGCTCCTGAGAGATTGGCCCTGAACATCCTTTTATTTACATGGAAAGGTTTTCCATGTTGAAGGGGAATGCCCTTCACTTCCATCAAGTGGCCATTCACCAGGCCATAACCAAGAGATCCTCCAAAGGATCCATCTTCCTTGAATGATTTATTTACAACGTTAAGCGTAGTCGATGTACACGAACTCGGCCTAGTTGACTTTCTTGCCCTACATGATCGCACCATGACGACGGCTTAGTCTTTGACAGCTGGTTGAAGCCGCCAAACTTCATGTCTACACACTTAGAGACATCATCCATCAACTTGTGATAGTCGTCCTTCAGCAATTTCTTCTCAGCTGTGTAGACCACCTTAGCAGCACACTCTGGTTTGGATACCTCTTTCCATGCAGTAGCCAAGTCAACATCAGCTTCATAAATCTCATTCATGCCCTCAGACGGCAACAAACAGTGCTCCACAAGGTCCTTAGTTGTTATCATTATGTCCTTGCGGTGGACAAAGGACTTGATTCCCTCGTCCTGCACCTCTACATTCACGTAGAACTGTGCCACCTCTTCAAGATAGGTGTGCGAGTACTCCAAAGTAAGAAAAGCCTTAAGACCGGATTTTTCCAACATTTCTGCAATCTTCTTCACTAGGGTTTCATCCAAACCCTACTTCACCATGCCTTTAGAATCCACGGACGATCCTGAGTGGATTTGCTTCGATAACTTGATGAAATTAAACTTCGGTGCCATTTTCAGGAATTTTTACCGATTAAAACTTGAAGAACTGGTTGGAGGACACTTAGGGTTTTCGAGAGAGAAAAAAGGCTTGCTTTCTTTTGCTTGAAGATGAACAGTTTCCGAGTGTGAGAGAGAGAAAACTGAAGAAAGAGTATATAAAGGTTATGAAAGGACGGGTTTTTGATTTTTGAAATTTGATCAAGATCAACGGCTTAGATTTAGCACGTCAAATCGCATTTAATTCCTCGCATTTAATGCAGCAGCATTTATATCCAATCATATGTTTACTATGCATCTTTTTACTGGACTCGTCATTATTACGCTGACGTCATCCTTAAAAACATTCACGCTCATTTAAAACGACTACGTTTTTGTCACTTAGCTCATAAATGACTCAGCTTATAAAAAAAGGACTTAACTATTCTTCTCTCTTTTCATTAAGTGACCGGTTGTCAAAGCTAACTCGATCTGGTGACTTTTTCGATATGGTCAATTTCACTTGGCTGATGTGAAAAACTTGTTCATTTCTCATTTTGTATCTTCCATCTCTTTTGATTGAGTCTTCTGAGTGTTAACTCAGCTCAATTAACCCTAGCTCATGCTTGAGCTCTTCAAATCTTGATTCACATAAAGGCTTGGTGAATATGTCAGCTAACTGCTTATCAGTTGAGATATATTCCAAAGTGATGTCTTTCTTTTCATCATGATCTCTTATAAAATGATATCTGACATCAATGTGCTTTGTTCTTGAATGCAACACATGATTCTGAGTGATTGCAATGGCACTTGTGTTATCACACATAATTGGAATCACCTTTTCTTCAATTTCATAATCTCTCAGTTGCTGTCTCATCCACAATACTTGGGCACAACAGTTGCCCGCAGCTATATACTCTGCTTCATCTGTGGATGTGGCTATTGAGTTTTGCTTCTTACTAAACCAGGAAACCAATCTGTTTCCAAGCATTTGACATGTATCTGAAGTACTCTTCCTGTCAACTCTACATCCAACATAGTCTTAGTCTGAGTAACCAATAAGCTTGAATCCACCTTCCTTTGGATACCATAAGCCAACTTCCTGGCATCCCTTCAAATATCTTAGGATTCTCTTAGCTGCAGTCATGTGGCTCTCCTTTGGTGCAAATTGAAAACTTGCACATACACCTACTTTGCAAAGGTGATGTCCGGTCTGGCCGGTACATTAAATAAAGCGATGATCCATAAGTGCTCTATATCTTGTTTGATCTACATCCTTGCCATCTGCATCCATGTCCATCTTGGCTGATGTGTTCATTGGTATTTTCACAGAAGACTTCTCTTCCATACCAAATTTCTTCATTAAATCTCTGGTGTACTTTGTTTGACTTATGAAAGTTCCTTCCTTCAATTGCTTAACTTGAAGTCCTAGGAAGAAAGTCAGCTCTCCCATCATGCTCATTTCAAATTTGCCTTGCATGAGGTTTGAGAACTTATCACACAACTCTTTGTTTATAGATCCAAAAATGATATCATCCACATATATTTGAACAAGCAGATACTCTCTCCATCTTGAATTCTGAAGAGTGTTATGTCCACTTTGCCTTTGGTGAATCCATTATCAGTTAGAAATTGAGATAATGTATCATACCATGCTCTTGGTGCCTGTTTCAATCCATATAGTGCTTTCTTGAGCTTGTACACCTTATCACCAATGGTTTTCTGCTCAAAACCTGGAGGTTGTTCAACATAGACTTCTTCCTCCAACAGTCCATTTAAGAATGCACTTTTCACATCCATTTGATATACAGTGAAGTTCTTGTGAGCAGCATAGGCAAGAAACATCCTTATTGCTTCTAATCTTGCAACAGGAGCAAAGGTTTCATCAAAATTTATTCCCTCTTCTTGGCAATACCCTTTGGCTACCAATCTTGCTTTGTTTCTTACCACAGATCCTTCCTCATTCATCTTGTTTCTGAAAACCCATTTTGTGCCAATAACATTCTGATGGGTTGGTTTCTGCACCAATTCCCATACTTTGTTCCTTTCAAACTGATTCAGCTCTTCTTGCATGGCTTGAATCCAGTGTGTCATCCAGTGCTTAAGACACATTGACTCTATTTGGGAAATAAAACAAGTGAACATTGCTTCTTGCTGAGCTCTGGATCTGGTTCTTACACCATCTCTAACATCTCCAATGACTAGCTAGCTCGTGGATGATCTCTCGGCCATCTCACATCAGGTTGAAGCGGTCGGTCACTGGGTTCACCTCCATGCATTGTGTTGTCTTGAGCAGCTCTTTCATCATCATTCAACTGCAGACTTTCCAGCTTGTCTTTGAGATTCAACTATCTCATCTTCATCTTGGTTAATTATTCTTACTTTAGCTTCAACATAAGGACTCTTCTGCATAGTTGGCTGATTCAACTTATCAGCTAACTCTTCAGTGTCTTCTCCATTCACATTAGGTTCATCAAAAATCATATGACTAGACTCTTTTGTGACCATAGTTCTCTTGTTCAGCACTCTATAGGCTTTGCTCTCAGCTGAGTATCCCAAAAAGATACCTTCATTAGCTTTAGCATCAAAAGCCTTTAGATTGTCCTTGCCATTATTGTGGATGAAGCATTTACATCCAAATATTCTGAAATATGCAACATTTGGCTTTCTCCCTGTCCATATCTCATAGGGAGTTTTGGTCAATTGCATGTTTATCATGCATCTCTTTTGAATATAGCATGCAGTGTTGATGGCTTCAGCCCAAAATCTCTTAGGCAAACCAGCTTCAGCTAACATGGTCCTTGCAGCTTCTTTGAGAGTTATGTTCCTTCTTTCAGCTACTCCATTTTGCTGTGGAGTCCTTGCTGCAGATAACTCATGAGCAATACCATTTTCAACACAATACTGAGTTATTATCCCATTGACAAACTCAGTTCCTCTATCAGACCTTATCTTTATAACGGTTTGACTCTTTTCATTTTGAACTCTTTTCATCAGCTGAGGTAACTTCTGCAAAGTTTCCTTCTTTTTGCACATGAAGATTGTCCATGTATATCTTGAATAATCATCCACCACCACTAAGGTGTATTTCTTTCCACTTATGCTGGCTGGTTCAACTGGACTAAATAAATCCATATGCAACAGATGCAATATCCTTGTTGAAGAAGGACTAGCTTTCCTTGAATGAAGATTTGATCTATTTCCCATCGACATGCATCACATACACTTTCCTTCTTGTACACTCGAATCGCAATCCTTCTACAAGATGACTCCTTGCAAGCTTGTTGATTGTCTTGAAGTTCGAATGATGACTTTCGGCTTCTTGTGCCACGACCAACTTGATTCGGTTGTGCTCTTTGCTAACGACAAGTGCTTGGTGTGGCGATGAGCCCGCCTACCACATACATATTCTTCTGTCTTGATCCTTGCAGCACTATTTCATTTGATTCAGCATCTTTAATCTGGCACACTCCCATATTGAATCCAACATTGTAGCCCTTGTCATAGAGTTGGCTGATGCTTAACAGGTTGAAGTTTAGACCTTCAACATAAGCAACATCTGTGATTTCTAATCCATTCTTCTTGATAGATCCTGTGCCTTTGATTTCCCCTGGAGCTTCATTTCCTCCAAATATAACTTTTGCACCTCTAATCTCCTTGAATCTTGACAGATTTTTCTTGTTTCCTGTCATATGTCTGGAACAGCCACTATCCATGTACCAGGTTCCTTGGCACTCAGCTGTTCCTTGAACCTGCAATCAAGAAAATTAGTTTTTAGGTACCCATACTTGCCTGGGTCCTGAGGGGTTAGTGCTGTAAGATGATCCAACCAACCTATAGCCAAATGATTTGACTCTAATAGGTTGCCATCTATCTGTGCCATAATCATAATTCACTTTGGCAAATCGCTTGGGGGCTTTAGGTTCATATAGCTGTCTCTTTTGTCGGTATGTCTGTGTGTGTGTTTTAGCAATTGCCTTCTTTGGGTAGTTGTGATATTTTTGGGTGTAGTGCCTGGGTGCATATGTGTGCTGATAATAACTCTTTTGCCTTTGGAATGACCTTTGCTGAGGTCTAGGTCTTTGCCATCTAGGCTTGTATTCCATTGGTCTTTGCTGATTTTTCACATTATTCCAATCAGCTTGGCTTGGGTAGTTTCTACCATTCCCATCAAATGTGTTTCTTTGATAAAACTTAGGGGTTTTGGTAACTCTTTTATTCTTCACAGAGTACTTGCTATTTGGAGTTTGCTGAGGAACTCTGCTGGATTTCTTCTCAGCTGTCCTCTCAGCATACTCAACTGGCCATTTCCTTTTCCCTTTATATCCAAGGCCAGTTTGTTTGCGATTGTGCTTTGGAATGAATGTGGGTGCAACATTTGGTGTTTTGGGTTTTTGAGATGCTTCGTTACTCAAAGATCCTTTTTCCAAAATCACTCTAGGAGTTTGACTGTGCACAAAGGAATTGAATCCTATGCCTGTCTTATCTCCACATTCTTTTTGACTCATGATAAGGTCATCCAATGATTTGGATGCCTTTGTAAATGAGGCAATTACATTTTTAAGATCATTTTCTCTCTTTTCTATAGCAGCTATCTCTGCTATTAGTTTGGCATTTTCAGCCTTTAGCTCTTTGTTCTCATCAGCTATGTGACTCAGAATACTCAGCTCCTTAGTCACCGTGAGTTTTGGCTTTTAGTGGGCTTTTTCCTCATTTAGAAGTGTGCGTGAGGATTTTATGTGCTCAAAGTCTTTCATCGTTTTGCCTAATGAATCATAAAGATCAGTGGGTGATGAAGTGTGTGTGTCACAATCACTATCACTTGAATCTGAATGAGATGAGTTAGAGTGTACCTCATCTTCTTGGTCTGGTTTATCTTGTTCTTTAGCCATAAGACAGATCATTGCTTCTTCTTGAGAATCACTTGAGTAGTCAGCTTCACTACTCTCTGAGTCTGCTGCTTCTTTAGACTTAGCTGTCTCAGCAGTCTCAACCAACATGGATTTCTTCTTTTCCTATCTTCTTTCTCTGAAAACTTTTCTTTCTTCTTCATTCTTGTATTTATTGACTGGTGGATAGGAACAGTCAATTGCAAAATGTCCTGATTGTCTGCAGTTCCAACACAGGTTCTCAGCTCTTTGATCAGCTCTTTCTGTTCTTGAGTTATCAACTCTCTGATACTCAACTCTTTGATGCTCAACTCTCTTGGGTGGCCTGTCTTCCCTTGACTTGGAAGGAGCCGAATGTCTCCTGGAGGATTTACCCTTGTTTCTTTTATAGTTCTTATTGAAGAACTTATTGAAACTTTTAACCATCAGGGCAATCTCCTCCTGGTCTATGGCTTCCTTGACTTCAGCTCTCTTTCCATCCTTGACTATAAGTGCAGCTGTCTTAGGTACAGTTGTCTCCTCTTGCTCCTTTCTTCTCAGCTCAAACTCATAGGCTTTGAGATCTGAGAATAGCTCATGATTGGATGTTGTTGTGAGGTTCATTGAGTGTCTCAGGGCCATGACCTTCATTTCCCATTCAGCTGGGAGGCTTCTCAGAATCTTCATACACATTTCCTTTTGTGTATATTCTTTCCCAAGTGCTGATAGCTCATTTGTGATTTCAGTGAATCGGCATCCAAATTTATCCAAGTTTCACACCGCAAGCATTTTAAAATTTTCAAATTTTTGTACAGCTACAGACAATTTATTTTCTTCAATTTACTCAGATCCTTCACAAATTAAAGTTAATTTATCCCAGATTTCTTTTGCAGATTTGCAAGATTTGACATTATTGAATATTGCTTTGTCCAATGTCTTGTAGAGTATGTCCTTGGCCACATTATCCAAGTTGTATCTCTTTCTGTCATCATTGGTCCACTCAGTCCTTGGTTTTTCAACCATGGCTGGTCTGTCTTCATCTGTTTCTGCTACTATAGATGTGTTCACTTTAAGTATTTGCAGTGGCCCATCATCTATCACTAGCCACATTTCATCATGTAAAGCAAATAGATGAGCCTGCATACGAATTTTCTAGTCATCAAATTCCTCGATAGTGAACATAGGAATGCATGTCAGATTTGCTTCCATGATAATAACTTTTGCTAAGAATGAAAGATTTTGAAGATACAAGTGTTAAAAATCTTTTAGAAAAGATAGAGATCTAATTCAAGAACTGGTCAAAGGGAAGGCTCAATGAACCAACCGCTCTGATACCACTTGTAGGTCCCAAGGGGTGTGAGTAAGGTTTAGAAGGGGGGGTTGAATAAACCTTACCAAATTTTTGATTTAGTCCTTTTAAAGAAATTACAGAGTTAACACAAACAGCTAAGTCCTTGAGGGACAACTAAGTTGGTTATTCAGCAGAGTTAGCCACTCAACGACTCGATAGAGCTGTTGATAGAATAACTCACTTGTTTAACCTGAAACTTAACTTGGTTGTGTTGGTTTTATCAGCGGAAGACTTAACACCCTTTGATTTGATTCAAACTTGTTTTAACACTTGATTTTAGCACTTAGTTATTAATCAGTTTGGATAGCAAATAAGTTTATCAGCAGATATAAAATAGATATGCAGAAATGTAAATGTGCTGAAAAAATTAAATGACACAGTTGATTTTTATAGAGGTTCGAAGATGGGGTAATTCTTCTAATCCTCTCTTCTCCAACTCCTGGAGGAATTCTCTAAGTCATGATCAGTTCACAAAGTGGTTCTCACTCTAGAGACAAGTTTTGATCACACAGCTGACTTGCTCCTTCGACTCAGTCTAGAGATGCCTTGGTCACACAGTTGGCTTCTCTTCCGACTCAGCTTCTTCACAGGGCAGTTGCCTTGCTACTTCAGCTCACTTTCTCAAGCTTCTTGGATTTGATCACGAAGCCCTCCAATAACTTGATACTGGTTCGACCTTGAACCTTCCTACAATCCTTCTTGGAAAGTAGACCCCTTTTGATTCTTCAAAAGTTTCCTCTTCAACAGTTTGAAGTTGTCTTTCCTTCACAACTTTGTGTTGGATTGATTTCCTTCAAGTTTCAGGCTTGAGGATTTTGCTTGAATATCTTTGAGAATATTTGCAGGTTACAGTTTGAATATTGCTTGATTTCTCAGGTGTGCAAGGTGACCTTTTCTCTATGAATTTCCTCAGCCTTTTATAGTGAACTTTCAAAAATCTGCCCGTTGAAGAGATAGGCTGATTTTCAAAAGACACTAGTGTTCGTTGGCTTGTCTTTTCTTGGTCTTCAATCTTGAGATGTAGACCTTTCCTTGTATTAAATGAATGTTCAGCTTTTCAGGATCTGACACGAGGTGCAGTGCTTCCCATTGGTTTATTCCTTTTGCACGCTTCTAGGACGAGCACTTTAAGACCTGGCAGCATGGAAGTATTACTTATTTAAGTATTTTCTTGACTTCTGGGCAACCGGATTCTTTTCAGTTGACTTCTCTTGGCTGCTGCCTATTTCCCCAGGTGGCTTGAGTCTGCTCCAATCATTTGAGGACTCAACTGTCACTTTCAACTTGTGATTTGGCTTCTTGAGATGACTTTGACTGACACTTCACACAACTGTTCCTCAGCTGATACATCTTCAGTCAAGTTCTTGATCTTCCTTCTTGGCCATACTCGATTGTTCCAAAGAGTCTTCACTTGATCTTGATTGACTTCTTGTATTTCCGGGTATAATTGACTTGATTCAGCTTTTCCAGTCCTATCTATTAAAATGAAAATTACAAGGAAAATGGGGTGTCATCTTTCTAGTTTAAGTTTTACATGGCATTCATCAAAATCTATAAAATAAATTTCCCAACAAACATGCCCGACCTCCAACAACTTCGCACCTCCGCACGCACAATTGCATCTTTCTTGGGGCCAAAATTTCTCTTCTTCTGTTTCACAGGTCGATACGAAGGGTTTATGTTCAAATTGTGTTCAGCTATGCTTGGATCAATACCAACCAACTCCTTCGCTGACCACGCGAACACATCCATATTCTTCCTGATAAACTCAATCAGCTCCTCCCTCAGGTCTTCTCTGAGGCAACTACCGATCTTGGCAACCTTGGTAGGGTCGCCTGGAACCAACTCTATGGTCAGCAACTCTTCATTTGCCATCACGTGCTCCACAGGATCTTCATCTAATTTGATGAGCTTCTCCTTGCCCTTACCATCATCATGAGCTATTCCCCTTTCCGCCATCTGGAGACTCTCTACGTACAACTTCCTCACCATGTAATGATCTCCCTCAACTTCTCCAACCTAGTCATCCACTGGGAATTTGATCTTCAAGTGATACACCGAAACAACGGCTTGGAAAAGATTAAGGGAAGGTCTCCCAACCATCACATTATATGATGGTGCATCCACCACCGGTAATTGCACCATCTTAGTCTTCTTGTATGCTTCTTTGCCCAAAGAAACAGGCAGAGTAACCATCCCCAATAGTTGAATCGATTCTCCAGCAAAACCAACTAGAGACGTATCCACGATCTCCAATTCCACTTGCAAATCCATCTGTCTATAACATTCAAAAAATAGTATGTTAGCAGAGCTCCTTGTATCAACAAAAACTCTCTTAACAAGGGCAACAGTTTGGGGAGTCGCAATGCCCCGGCTATCCTTCGGTCCAAAATGAATATTCGGCCCCACAAACACTTGCTCCACCCTCATCCGCTCTTGAGCATGCTCGGCAGCAGCAACTCTCACATAACTCTTCCTGACCCGTCGTGAATCTTCGCCAGACGGACCCCTTATCACCATCTGAATCACCCCCTTCCGCGGTGGCAGTTGGGGGAGATCCCGTTCCTCCTCTGGCCTCGTCTCGGGCTCTTGCCTATGCTGATAACTATTATGACCCTTCCGATAATTACCCTTAGACTTCCTCTTGTCAACATAATACAAACTCCTTCAAATGACCCGCCTGAATCAACCTCTCTATCTCATCTTTCAAATGGGTACACTGATCCGTAGCGTGTCCATACTCATTATGGAACCTGCAAAATTCTTTACACTTCTCCTTCCTGGGCATCTCAGCATAGGTCTTCGGCCATCTCAGATCTGGGTGCCGCTCAATTGCTATGAAAACATCCCCTTGGGGGGCCACCAGGGGTGTGTACTTCTCATACCTAGCCCACCCTCCCATCAGGTCAGGATTTGGGAGGTTGGGCTTCTTACTGGGATCTCTTTCATCCCTCTCATCCTTCCTCTCATTTCTCTTATCCCCCTCTTCACGCATCATCTTTCTAGCCTCCTCCAGGTTGATGTATTTTTCAGCCCTTGCCAGGAGCTCATCAAAAGTGTGAGCCGGTTCTATCACTAGGGACTTAAAGAAATCCCCATACTTTAAACCATGGGAAAGAGCATTAGCCAATATATCTTGAGTCACCGAGGGCACCTCAAGCTTCGCCTCCGTAAACCTCTGGATGTAGCTCCTTAGCCCCTCATTATCCCGTTGCTTGATGCTGAATAAGATCAGCGGTGTTTTCTAGTACCTCCTACAGCTTGTAAACTGGTGCAAGAACATAGAGTTGAATTTGTCAAAACTCCTGATCGAATTTGGCAACAACTACTAAACCATTGCTGGGCTGACTTAGTCAGCGTGGTCGGAAACACCCGGCACATCACCCCATCAGAGAACCTGTGGAGCACCGCGGCATTCTCAAAATGGCATAGGTGATCCCACAGGTCAGTGGTGCCATCATACTCGAAGCTTAGCGCACGATACAAGTGGGGGAGTTCATCAGCCATAATCTCCTCTGAGAAAGGAGTACCCCTCCTCGATCGGCCTGAGCCACTTCCAGATACCTTCTTCTTTAGCTCTCTTACCTCTCTATGCAGATCATCCATCTTTTCACTCCAGTCCGGATCAGTCTCCATGGCCGTTTGAGTAAAGGCCGCAGAGGCACTTTCCTCTTCCAACACCGGCGCTCTTCGCCCTCGCTCCTCCCCAGCCGGGGGAGGCCTCATCTCATGCACCGGTCCAGTCTGTGTTGTCACTGCAGTCTGGACAAACTCTCGCATCCTGCTACTCACGGCTTCCTCCACAGCGACCTTGATGAAGGGAGACATCTGTTGGAAAAAATCAGGTCCTAAACCACCTACACCCATCATTGGATCAGCAACTTCAGCTGCCCCCAGAGGAGAGCAATCAACTGCAACACCAGGTGCACGCGGCGGGCGTGCTCGCTCCCCAGTCACCACCTCCGGCGTCTCAATCCGAACCTCATCCAGGTCATCTCCCAGATTCCGTCGTACATCCTCTATAGCTACCTTGAACTCACATCTTAAAACTCAAAGCTTCCCATAGACGGCGCCAATTGATCGGTCCAAGAATCCCCACCGCCCAATAAAACCACGTTCCGATGTGCGATTGATCTAAGACCTTCAAAACCACCATTAGAAGGGGGCTGGAAGGGTTTTCCGGCGTACCCACTCCGACGCTCAAGTCAGGATCGCTCTAGAGAGAAAATATATGAGAACAGAATAGTATGGGAAAGTGCGTGTATGGAAAATCTAACTGGAGGCATACCTTTTCCGTGTCCCATTTATAGGTTTGGCAATTAGGGTTGCATACGCATCAAGCCATGCTAAAACCCCAATAACACACAGGCTAGGTTAATCACTCGTATTGGGCCGCAAACCTCTCAATCCCAATAGGTCGGTAGGCCCTTAAGTTGGCCCATTTGAGTGTCCAACCCAATAGGTCGGTAGTCCTTTAAGTTGGCCCATTTTGGTGTCCAACCCAATAGGTTGGTAGGCCCTTAAGTTGGCCCATTTTGGTGTCCAACCCAATAGGTTGGCCTTTTGGGCCCCCAACAGAGCTCGGGCCTTGCCAACTTATCATCTCCAGCCCAATCACAAACTTAAGTCCAAGCCCTTACCTCCGGAGGTCGGCCCAGAGCTAAGAGGTCGGGACTAAGCCTATCATCAACCCAGGTCTTTCATCAAGCCCCTATAGACAGGTCGGTCTAAATAGGCCCCCATCATTATTATTATCCCTTTCCAAATCAACTCACAACCATACATATACGGAAAAAAATATCACTAGAAAAGAAATACAAAACCAAGTGATAGCAATCACAAAAAAATATGAGATACGTCACAATTTGTGATTAAAAAGTTGAAATCAATCTCGGTAATGCATCTCGGAGAGAACAACCAATGAAAAGGAAATGGAAGTCCCAAGTCATGGAAAAACTGGCCAGCAACGATAACTTCATTCCTCAGACACTAGTGTGTTGACAAGTCAAAAGAGAGATAAATGTTCAACAAGAATCCTAAGAAGCTACAACTTGAGACACTGAAATTCCCCAGAACGCAAAGAATGCTCTTCGCCTCAAACTCATAGATAGAACAATAAGCCGACACATATTGATCTTACTTCCGCCTCAAACTCATAGAGACAACAACAAATTGATCATACTAAATTACTAATCATAATTCTTAAATGAATGGAAACTTCTTACATCTTACAGATCAATCATATTTCAAATGAAAGCAGTATTATATGTAAAATAAAAATGGCAGTAATTTACTTAATCCCCCAAACCCAAAACCAGGTGAGAAAAAAAAAGGAGGCAGTCTCAAATCTTAAAAATCATTAGCACTTTGATACAATAACCTTAGAAAAAGATGCATCAAAAATGTTAGGGGTTAATTTGAATGGAGATCCATCAAATTTATGAGTGCACTCTGAGTAATTTGGTTAAGATCCTCTACTTCTCTACCCCAAATTGATTTTGCGACACCATTTGAATCAACGTCGGTATCAATTAAAAGTTGTTTGCATTGATTGGCTGGCGTGCAACTCTACTATATCTGAAATTTACTTTCGGATGGAAGTAATCTCTCACAGCCCATCGCACCGGTCTATTCGCTTCCAAGTTCTGTTCGATTGACGTTTACCGTGGTATTAATGGATGATCTCCATTGTTCCCGTTGTTTCCAATGTTCACTTCTTCTGCCATTTCTTTCGATTGCCTTCTTCTTTCACTTATTAACTGTCTGGTTGTTCTTTCTATGTCCAAATCGGTTGGTGATGGCTTAAACTGTTGATAAACGCGTGGTCATACACTATTTGCACTAGACAAGAATAATGTCAAGATCTCTAATATAATCGGTGTTGCTCCAATTAAGATTGAACTACTTATTCTGTATTTATATTGAATTTTTTAATCCCCGACAACGACGCTAAAAACTTAATCGGTAAAATTTATTAAGCTAAACCCAAGTGTACAGCATAGTTAATACACAATGGCAAACAAGGTCATATTCCTCAGGGATTGACTCAAAGCACATAAAGTACTGTAAATGTCATAATTCAATTTTATTAGAGCGATCATAAAACAAATTGGTTTTCTATTTAATACTAATAAAACAAAATAAACTTTCAAATTAATACTAAATTATCAAACTTCACGAGAATTTATCAATCAACAAAAGCAATCCTAGGACTATGATCTCAACATGTTTCATCAATATTATTTAACAAGTTGCATTTCACAGTAACCAATTCCCCGTATTTATGGGTTTAATTCCTAACCTAGTTTATTCCCTTTCCTGAAGCAAACAAACCTTAGATCAATATTGAATTGCTAGCATCTCTACTCAACAATCAATATCAACTCCCAAAAGCATAGAGAATTAAATAAAAAAAACACAAACTTTGTAAGCATCCCGACTCTACTCACGTTTATGTTGTAAATATGTTATCTAATGTTAGAACTCATCTCTCAAATTATGATCTAACTATTAAACATGCAATTATTGGCCAAATATCCCCAAGACATAAGCACATGAATTCACAAACAGATTAAGGGAAACGTTACTATAAAATAATCAAATTGGAATCAACATGAATCCACAGTCTCGATCACGCCCTAGAATCAAAGGAATTAGCCTAACATGATTGTCTTAAAATCCATAGACAATTTTGTAAACAAAGAGTCAAACATAGATAAAGTGTAAAACAAAAAGCTCTGGACTATAATGATGAAACCCCCACGAAAGGATGAATCGATCTTCACAATCTCGAACCTTCATACCTTCGTGGTTGATAAAGTCTCGTGTTGTACTCTTAGTTCTCTCATTGGCCGTCTTTGTTCCTTCTAATGTGTTTTAGGTTTAATTTTCTCTTTTATAGTTG
Source organism: Rehmannia glutinosa (assembly GCA_016081115.2). Classification (NCBI taxonomy): domain Eukaryota; kingdom Viridiplantae; phylum Streptophyta; class Magnoliopsida; order Lamiales; family Orobanchaceae; genus Rehmannia; species Rehmannia glutinosa. The sequence goes on along the minus strand of JABTTQ020001454.1, from coordinate 241,259 downwards.
CCATCCTGGATCCCTTTTTCAGTCCTTATGTGATAAGGAAACAAAATCCACACAATATAGCATTCGCACGTGTCATGCGCACAAACACGACCAGGTCATGTGAAATGGCCTTTGAATCTGTCAAAATTGTTGCACCCGCACATGGTTGTGCACACCAACACGATCTACCCATGTGATATGTTCCCAATAATCTTCTCCGCTGCACAGCCACACGGTCGTGCCCACTTGCACAATCTGGTTGTGTGCGGCCTATTTTCTTGTTTCCTTCGTGTCTTTGTTCGTCCATTGGCTCTTGACATTTCATTGGAGTCGTGCTACCGCTTTCCGTATATTTTAGCTCTCTTTTTTACAAAAATATCCAAGAATACGCAGTGTTACGCCCAATAAGGGAAACTAACATAAACACAGTTAATATACATGAAAATGTGTTAAATATATACCAAAATATACCCCTAAATGCATGCATATTGACCACTTATCGCCCGATGGCCCGTCGGGGGCTCCGCTAGGCTTAGGAATTGGCAGCCCGATTAGAATTTGGCCCGGTCCAATTTTATCATTGGCCCACTGGGATAGGCCAAGCCGGGATGGGCCGGTCATTTTGACAGTGCTAATCAATAGTGTGATTCGCACTTTGTGTCAAAAAAATAGATAAGCTTTATAAGACAAACAATCTAAAAAAAATCATCCCCACCTTCTTTATACTCACTCATAAATTTGTTTTTAAAGCCCCCATAGTAGAACTCCCATATCAATCTCTAAATTATTCTTAAAGTCCACCACAACATCTAGACTTTCATTCCATCTATAAACCAATACTTCATTAATGTTCCTTAGCAACATAAAAAATATCTTATATATCATCGACATTGAGCAACCAACTCATACAAATAAACCTCTTCACTAACCACATCAACATTTGGGCAGGAACTTATTTGACTTGCAACTTCAACAAACCGCCAAATCAATACTCTTAACATCCTCCTTTTGTCTATCATTTATTGTATAGATTTTGATGATGCTTATAAAATTTGTATTAGAAAGTTGGCACCCTATTTCAATGTAATGTTTTCACATGTAATAGATAGGCCTTTTGCTGACTCAAAACGGTCAAGTGATAGTGCAAACGACTTGATGAAGAAATCATCATAAGACTCGCAACTAAGTAGTGGGAAAAGCCAGCTGACTTACATCTGAGTAAATATAAGAAGACTCTCAGCTATGTGTTGTAGGTCCCTAGTGGTGAGTTGTAAGGTTTAGAAGGGGGGTTGAATAAACCTTACCAAATTTTCAAACTTAGTCCTTTTAAATAATTTTAACAGAGTTAACTCAAATCAGCTAAGTCCTTGAGGGACAACTAGGTTGGTTTACTTCAACAAAGTTACCCACTCAACAGACTCGACTGAGCTGTTGATAGTATAACTCAGTTGGGTCAGCTAACACTTAACTTTTCAGTTGATTTGGTTTTGTTCAGCGGAAGACTTTTCACCCTTGATGTTTTAAACTTGTTTTTAACACTTGTTTTTAGCAAGGTTATTATCAGTTAGGTTTAGCAATTTTAACTTAACAACAAATATCAAAAGTATGCAAGAAAATAAAGTGATGTAAGTAAAATGACACGAGCAAATTTTATAGTGGTTCGAGGATGGGGTAATTCCTCTAATCCACTCTTTTCCAACTCCTGGAGGAATCCACTAAGTAATAGATCTGGTTACAAAGCATTTATCAGTCCGAGTCAGCCTTGATCACACAGCTGGCTGCTCCTGGGACTCAGCTCCTTCACAAAACAGTTGTCTTGCTACTTCAGCTCCCTTTGAACTCTTGGAATTGATCACACAGTTTTCCAACAAGCTCAAATCTTCTGGTTCGACCTTGAACCTTACTATAGCTCCTTCAACCTTGGAGAGTAGACCCCTTTAGTTCTTTAAATTGTTTCCTCTTCAACTTGATGAAGTATTCTTTCCTTCACTGAATGTGTTGGATCGAGTTCCTTCGATTTTAGGCTTGAGGAATATCTTTGAAAGCTTGAGAGTATTTTTGCAGATTTGCTTGCTTGTATTGCTTTATTATTCTCTTATAGTTCGTAACCTTATCTCATTTGCTTCCTCAGTCTTTTATAGTACTTATTTGAAAATTTGCCCGTTGAAGAGATAAGTAATTTTCAAATAACACTTCTTGGTCATTGGCTTGTCTTGTCTTGATCTGCAGCTTGTGATGGTGACATATCCTCGTATTAAATAATGTCTGCAGCTTTTCAGGTCCTGACACAAGCTCAGTGCTTCCCATTGGTTTATTCTATTTGCACGCTTCTGGGATGAGCACTTTTAGACATGGCATCATGAATGTATTACTATATTAAGTAAAGTTCTTGACTTCTGTGCAACGGATTTATATCAGTCGACTTGACTTGACAACTGCCTTTACCCCTTTGACTTGAGTCAGCTCCAACCTTTTAGGAATGACTCAACTGTCTGTCAACTAGCAGACTTGGCTCTTAACTAACTTGACTGTGACTTTTTCATCCTTTACTCAGTTGTTCCACAGTTGGATCTCTTCTTCAGTCGAGTCTGAGACTTCCATCTTGACTACACACAACTGACACACAGCTGGGTCTTCAGTTCAATCTTCAGTTGACTCTTGTATTCTTCAACATAGTTGACTCCACTCAGCTCATGCAATCATATCTATTACAATTAGAAATACAAGGAAAATGGGGTGCCAACTTCCTATTCTAAGTTTTACATGGTATCATCAAAATTTAAATACAAATTTTCCTAACATGTGCGATAGCCAAGTCTTTCAGAAGACTTACAGTAGAGTCCATCGAAGAATAACTCAAGCTTAAGTCAAAGAGGGGTAATACAGCTGGAGAACTTGGACAACTGAAGAAGTCTGTTGCACCAAGCCCAAGGACGTTACTTACGTTAGTAGCAAAGACATATCTAAAACCTTAAAGTGCTTAAGTTATAAGAATGCAAAAGGAATAAGTGGATGGGAAACAAGCAGGTACTGACACCTTTTCAGAAAACCTGCAGAAAGCCTGAATGCAAGTGGGTCATCTAAATCTACAAGACAAGATAAACCAACGTACACAAAGTGGGGTTTGAATTTTTGTCTATCTCTTCAACGGGCCAAATTAAAATTCCTACTATAAAAGCCGCGTATTTTTTAGAGAGTAAATGCACATGCAATACATGATACATACCCAAGGGCATTCAAGCAAGAAAATTTCAAATCTCTCTCAAGCTAAATTTGTAAATCCTCAAACTCACTCTAATACACTTCATCCAATACACACTTTGAAAGATTGAAGTTGTTAACCAGTTGAAGAGGAAAATATTTGTAAAACAAATAAGAGGTCTACACTACCAAGTATCGAAGGAAGTATTGTTAGGTTCAAGGTCGAACCAGATTCTAAATCCAAAGGAGGGATGTGTGAATAAATCCTGAAGATTTAGAGAGCTAAAGTAACTGGGTTGTTGTCTGGTAAAGAGCTAGGTCCCAAAAATAGCTAGTTGTTTGATAAAGGCTATTTGGATTGTACTTTGTAACCAAAGTCATCTGTTACATTAGTGGATTCCTCCTGAAGTGGGAGAAGAGTGGTGTAGAGGAATTACCCCATCCTCGAACCACTATAAATTGTTGTGTCTTTACATTATTGCTCTTATATTCCTACATCTTTTTTCTGTTATATATTTGCTATCCAATCAATTGGATAACTCTTTAAAACACTTAAAAAGGTGTAAGTCTTCTGCTGACTTAAAAAGAAAACTGGATTTGTAAAACAATTAACTATCTTTAGCTGAGTTACTCTATCAACAGTTTTCTCAATAAAACTATTGAGCGGTTAACTCTCTTGCTGACCTTCAACCAACTGCTAAAGACTGAGCTGCTTTTCTTAAACTCTAATTCAAAAAATCAAAAATTTGTAAAATATATTAACCCCTCTAGACTTTACCCAACACTCCTTGGGACTAACACAAACAATGCACTAGATCATATAACCCATGCAGTCTACATTGCGTAAAGAAATTGCTGCAAGAAATATAGAGTGACATAAGTTCACTGTTGAAATAATATATGTACGGCTAAAAAACTAATACTTTTAAAATAATTTATGATACTTTCAAGCATCAAAGATGATACTTCTAACATGCAGAGTGATATAAATATGTGTTCAATGTTGAAAATGCACTAATATAAAAATTGATACTTTTAATGAAATTTCTAATACTTTCAAGCATCAAAGAGATTTTGAGGATTTTTATTATCCTTCTTTAAATTTCCTTCGATAGAGATTTCAACTTTTCAGCAATTATTCCCAATTCACAACTAACACTAACTTCCTTCACAGGAATTTCTTCTTTTTCATTAATTTTGTCATCAATTTCTTCATCATTTTTCTTCGGAATTCTTCTACAACAACCTTTTCCAATTCACGGCTAGAGCTACCTTCCTTCACCGGACTTCCTACTTTTTTATCAATTTTTTCTGGAGTCTTTTGTGCTACTTTTCCGGATTGCCCCTTCCCCTTCCTCTTCCCCTGTCTCTCTGTATACCAACTATTTCTGTTGTGTCATCTACAAATATGACAAAAATGATACTGTTAAGGCAAATTCTGATACTTTTACGGTAAACTTCTTAAATACACATATTAATAAATCTAACAATTTCAGTCACCATCTAACAATAAATTCCAAACGAAAATGCAGTTTAACAAAAAGTTTAATGTTGAAATACATGCAGAGTTGATACGTATAAAATATATGTGCATTTAGGGGCTTATTTTGATATATATTTGATACATTTGCATGTATATTCAGTGTGTTTTGGTTGGTTTTCTTTGTTGGGCATGATATTGTGTATTCATGTAACTTCTTACAGGAAATAGAGCTAAATTAGATAAAAAGCGATATCACGTTCCAAAATATAGGTCTAGAGCTAAGGTACGAGCAAATATGTGAAGGAAAGAAGCATGGACGATTGAATAAAAGAGAATTTCCTTCAAAAACGTCCAAATGCGCTAACAGTTTCTAGCATTAGCAGGGCTTAGTATTTTGGCCATAACTTTATCTACAAAATTGATATTGAGATGATTCAAGTGGCTATGGAAAGGTAAGAGAAAGGGCTACAATTTTCATGAAGATCCCAAGAGCAAATTTGGACTAAAATCAGTCACACAGTCGGACCATGTGGGACCACACGGCACCTACCCATGCGAAGATGACATGTCCGTGTGAAGTTGGGGAAAAACAATGGACAAAACCAAGCCCCATGGTCGGACCATGTGAGAGCCACACGACCGTGTGGGGTGCCCGTGAGAAGCTACACAGCCGAGCCGTGTGACGAGTTGTGGCAGATTTTTGTGTCCTTTTCCCACTCAAACTCTACAAGTGATCTCTCCAAGCACCTATATAAGGGACTCAAGGACTGCACGAAAATTCATACATTCATACACCATACAACACATCAAATTACACATGAACACAAGATCAACGGTCTTCTGAGAGGGGAGGTATGGGTTACGAAGAACACCACAACGCCTTTCACATCTACGGAAGCACAAAAGCTTCGAAGGGCTGGAAGGAAGATCCATCCTGACAAGAAGGGATTTTCTTTCTTAGTTTAGATCTCTTGTTGGTGCTTAAACGATGTCACAATGTTGATTCCAAGTTTTTCTATGATTTGTTATCAATGTTTGGCTAATATTTCGGATCTTAGGGCATAATCAAAACTGTGGATTCATGTTAAATCTTGATTAATTATTTTCTTAATTAATTCTTGTGTTCTATTTTATGAATTTGAGTGTTTATTCTTAATTGCTTTCTATCTGATCAATAACTAGCATGTCATATTTTTTAGTGCAAAATTCGGAAGAGAAGTTCTAACAAAGACGGAAATTTAATTCAGACATAAATGGGTGTATCGAGTCGGGAGACCTACAACTATTTGTGGGGAGTCATTCAATTTATAGATATTTTGGGCGTTAATAATAGTTTTATCGAGTCAGGCGACCTACATTTGTTATTAATCAACTGTTTATGCTATGCCTGGGAGGGGGAATAGACTAACTTAGGAATTGTACCCATAGAATAGCATGAATTGGTTTTGTTAAATATTAATTGGATTTAATATTAAAGAAGCATGTTAAGATTATGTGCCTAATTAAGGTTGCTTTCGTAGTTGTTGAAATACTTGTGGGGTTCGCAAATTTATTTCTTTTTCTTTTTATTTTTTGATTTTTATAAACTTGAGATTCGGTCGCGCTCTTCAATAAAATTGGAATATGATGTTATTATAGCTTAAGTCTTTCATAGTCAATCCCTGAGGAATACGACATTGCTTGCCATTATTCTATAAACTACATTGTACACTTGTAGTTGTAAGATCCAAATATTTTTGGCAAACAAGTTTTTGGCGCCATTGCCGGGGATTGAAAGATTCTACTTAGATATAGTAATAAGTAGTTCAATCTTAATTGAAGCACATTTTTTTCTTTTTTCTGACTTTTTTTATTGTATTTTTTCTCTTCATCGATTCTAACATCGTTTTTGTTAAGTGAAGATAGTGCATGATCACGCATTCCAGCTCTACCCAGCCAATACCCATTTGATATAATCTGATGCCCTAAAAAATTAATAAGATCAGATTCTTACGGTGTTATTAGATGATGTTGTAACACTGGACAAAAAAAAACACAGCGGAATAAAAATAACACAGTGATTTTTTACGTGCTTAGATTCCTCAATCTTAATGCACGAGGCCACGCCTGCAGAAGAAACAATCCAATATTAGAAAACAACGATTATTACAAATACGACATTGGTTTCTGAAAAGCATAAAGACACAAACTTTATCTTGTACACCAACACTTTCGTATTCGACTAATATTATCGATCGAATCTTCCAGATCTCAACCTTGTTGGAATCCCTCAACTTCAAATCCCTTGAATGGTTGAGTCGATCCACACCGTAGATCTTCACCGTCTTCTCCCGAAGACTAGAAAAAGTAACTCAAATATTTCTTGAAGAAGAACAACAAGGACTAATAATAATTTCTCTTGGATAACTTCTTCAAAGGCTGAATTCCCTTTTTAAAGAAAAGAGAACGATCCTTACAAGGCAGAATCGCACTTCTCAGGGCTGGAATCAGGGCCACCATAATTCCAGCTAAATCACAAATGCTATACAAGGAAAACAACAACAAATAAAATCTTTCCTTATGGGTAAGAACAAAGACACAAGGAAAGATATTTAAAAGGCAATTAAGTGGGCTGAATAATTTCTAGATAAAGAATCCCAAATAATCAGCAAACTCCTTGAGATAAAATATTAGCCTTTAAAACAGATCACATATAATCTGGCAAGATATCAGCCCAGAATTGCACAGAAAAAGTGTTGCAAGGCAGTGTTACAACACTGGATTTTGCACTGTGCAGATAAACACAAAATTGCCAATTCTCATAACATTAACAATCTCCCCCTTTGGCACTTTTGGTCAAAACACAAAAAGCAGGAAACAAGAATAATCAAAAGCGAGACAACACTTTAGACATTAACTCCTGCAAGGGTTAGCACAGTCAAAATCAGCTAAAAAAAACTAATAGCATACATATCAGTAGTTTTATCCAAGTTATAAATCCAAAACAATTAAGTTCGAATTGAAACAGAAGATAATCAGAAAATGCTACAGTTTATTAATCATCCTTTGACTCCCCCTTAGAGTCAGACATGTTTTCTTCATATTCCTCATAATCGAACTCCCCCTCTGAACCTTCCTCTTCCTCCCCCTGAGATTGTTCCTCTTCTTCTTCAGTGGACTCCCCCTGAGATTGTGCCCGTGCATCCATGGCAGCGGCATCAGCAAGATTAGTCAGGCCAGTGTCTACTCCCCCTTTTTGAGCAATAGGTGCCAAAGGTGTAGATGTGACACGTATCTGTTGAAGAAATCTTTGAGCATCCAACTTTTTAGATGTCCAGAATTTTATCTGGTTCTCTGCCTCTTCTATTTCAGCATTAATGCGAGCCTCGGTCGGATTGGTGGTGTTTTGAACATCTGAGGATGTAGCACCAGTAGAAGTCCCAGTGGGAGTAGGCAATGCAAGATCATTGATTTTATTGCCCTTTAAGATCTTCACAGAGATAGAAATTGGAGCAGGTATAGCCACCAAGTCTTCGGAGTCCTTCTTTTTAAAACCCTGAGAAACAAGAACCTTGTAAATTAAAGAAGGGAAAGGGAGTATACCATACATACTGGTGTAACCAAGATGAGTTCCAATTATATCAAAGATGAACGCGCTAATATTGAGCGGATGCTTGGTTCCAATGCAAAAGAGGAATACAGCTTGATCAGTGGTGACAGAGGAAGTATGTTTCATGGGGGTCCAATTGCTAACAGTAATTTTATGCAGCAGAGTGTATTTCTTGGTAAGATCTTTAGTCTTGAACTTTTCTTGCTTAGCAGGCCAGGCTTGCACAACACCACCACTCAAGGTTCTAGCAATTTCATCCATATCAGATGGAAGATTATCATTTGAAACATCATTTCCTTCAAGAACCCTATTGATATCCTCAGAAGTAAAGGAATACACTTTCTTTCTAACCCACACACTACCATATTTAGCAGAGTACTCATCAGCAAATCTGTCAGGGAGATTATAATAAAACTCTCGAACAACTCTATCAACATACGAACCAATACTGGTCACAGACCCAAATAAATTTATGTCCTCAAGTAGAGGCAAAATACCATAAGTGATATGATCCTCTATCTTAATAGGACGTTCACACAGAATCTCCCTTTGGACCACACTTTCCCACAATTTTTTATTATTGGAAGAATAAAAAGCAGCATACAGACCTTTGTTGTCGTCAAGCTCAGAATCAGATGGTTCATGGTCAGAGCTGTCAGAGTCAGTGTGGACTTGAGATGTTCCAACATCGATGTCTTTGTCCTTGCCAGCAGGATTTGAAGGTCCTTCAGTGTCATTCAACGATTCAGACTCGATGTCACTATCATCATCTGAAGAGGAGTCTTTCTCAGAAGATGCCATCTCAACATCAGGAACAAGGATGTTGTCAAGAGGATCATCCCTGGGAAGTTCATCCTCAGAGTCTGTGAATACCATTTGCCTGATAATCCTCTTTGAAGCCTTTTTAGACGCAGGGCCACTTCCTTTAAACACATGTGCTTCTTCTTCCACCACCTGGGTTTCTTTTGGTGGGTTTTTCAGGGGCGATTCCCCTCTTTTCTTCTTCCGAACATAAGTTTTTGAAAAGCTTTGGTCAGATGGTCGGATTCTCCCTGAAGGAGGAGATAATCGAGATGGTTCATTGCCCATGTTGCCAACGTCTGTTCACGCGGTGGAACGAGAACTTTCACGAGTCCCTCGAGCCCTAGGGTTCGAATCAGAGGGTGGAGGCTGGTTTAAATCGACTTCAAGAAGTTGCCCTTGAGATGTCTGAGCACCGGATAGTGCACCACCAGTGGTAGGATTGCCCTTGTTTCTTCTTCGATTCTCTGCAACCTCTCGTAGTTCTTTAAGAATTTGATCTCTTGTACGCACCATACTAAGAATCTGCACAAGATCAACTACAAAAACACACTATATAGAAGAAAGGGCAAGAGAGAATCAGGGTGCAACTCCAAGATATGGTAAGAGAAGACAATGTCTGTAAATATCCACAGTGAGAGAGTATATGTAGGGAAAAAAAATAACTCCCTTAATTGGAGAGATACACTTGGCGGCCAAAATGGTGGTTGCCATAAAAACTTCCCAACTGCTATTTTGAAATTCAAATATTTTTGAAAAAGTCCCATAATATAGGGTGTGCATTAACTCCAAAATAAACACAGATGATCAGCTCCTTTTATAAAAGACAAATTTAAGGAAAAAATCATTTCCAAAATAATACACCACATCGAATCAATAAGGAGGATATTTTCAAAAAGCCCAAAAATGATCCTGAGGAATGTCTAGAATGATGAGTTTATTTCTGACAAAAATAAAAAGACCTCAGGCGTTTTGGTACTGTAACCCAGTGTTGTACCACCTTTTTCTAAAAACATCACCACACAAAGTCAATGGATCAAAATCCTTTTCCCTTTTAAACAATCTTTTTGTGAAAGGAATCATCAGCGAAACAATTAGCCAGTCGGTAGCTTTCGCTCCAAAACATGGGTAGCTCTTTTTCATAAGATCATAACATGATTCAAGCATATAAAAGAACATAGAATAGTTCACAACCGAATAGCTTTCACACACAATGTATAGGCGGCTTTTTTTCGTCAAAGGCCCACAAAAAAAAAAAAATACATCTTTCACAGGGAAAATCATTCGTTTGCAAATTGATCCACAATTGTTTTTAGGTAAAGTAAGTATCGAGGGGCACTCAATCAAGTTACAACAAAGAAAAGAGAGGCGAATGCAATGATCTTAAAGATGCAAAATGTCTAATGCAAAAGAATTAAGATCAAGAAGAGGTTGCAACACACCAAGAAAGAGAAATGATGCAAATGGTGTTGCAACACCAAAACCCACATGCTTAGAGAGAAGCGGACACCCAACGATCTTTTCGAGGTAATTAAACCTTTGAAAGTCTAGGGCTTTGGTAAAAATATCGGCAATTTGATTCTCGGTGGTGACAAAATCAATGGTAACAATTTTACTCTCAACCAAGTCTCTAATAAAATGGTGTCGAATATCGATGTGTTTTGTTACGAGTGTTGCACCGGTTTTTAGAAATGTTTATGGCACTAGAATTATCACAATATGCGGTAAGGATTTTTCTTCAACCCCATAGTCGGCCAACATTTGTCTTATCCACAACATTGGGAGCAACAACTTCCCGAGCACTATACTCGGACTCAAATTTTGTGGACAAAGAAACACGATTAACACGTTTTAACTTCTTGTACCAGGAAACAAGATTGTTCCCAAGGTAGAAACACCCTCCCGTAGTGCTTTTCTGTCATCAACATCACACGCTTGTCAAAGATCACTAAAACCAGCCAGGTTAGTGTTAGTGTCAGAGTAATACAAGATACCAAGTTCTGTAGTTACATTAATATAACGAATGATTCTCTTAACAGCTTTTAGGTGAGATTCCTTAGGACTGGACTGGTATCTAGCACACACACACAGACATTGTAGCTAATATCAGGTCTGCTAGCAGTGAGATACAGAAGGCTTCCTATCATGCTTCTGTAGAGGGTAGGATCAATGGGAGTACCACTCTCATCTTTGGACAATTTGTCATTAGTTCCCATGGGAGTTTTCATGTGCTTCTTATTGTCCAACCCAAACCTTTTAACAAGGTTTTTGGCATACTTGTTCTGAGTTATAAAAATCCCTTTGTCAAACTATTTAACTTGAAGACCAAGAAAATAGTTCAACTCACCAACCATGCTCATTTCGAATTCAGAGGACATGTATTCAATAAATTCATCAAGTTTTTGTTTAGAGGTTGATCCAAACACTATGTCATCAACATAAATTTGAGCAATGGTGATACCATTCTTAAATTTTTGGATGAACAAGGTTTTATCAACACTTCCTCTTTTATAGCCCTTATCACATAAAAACGTGGTTAACCTATCATACCAAGCTCGAGGAGCTTGTTTCAACCCATACAAAGCCTTTTTTAATTTGAAAACATGGTTGGGAAAGTGAGGATTTTCAAAACCCTTGGGTTGTTCAACAAATACTTCCTCATTCAGAAGGCCATTTAGGAAGGCACTTTTAACATCCATCTGAAACAATTTGATTTTAAGCACACATGCAAAAGCAAGGAGGAGTCTTATGGACTCAAGTCTAGCTACAGGTGCAAAGGTTTCATCGAAGTCCACCCGCCTTCTACTGTGTGTAGCCTTGAGCCACTAGCCTTAACCTTGTTTCTAGTTATGTTACCAAGTTCATCGATTTTGTTTTTGAAAATCCACTTGGTTCCAATAACATTAGAACTTTCGGCCTAGGGACAAGATTCCACACATTGTTTCTTTCAAATTGTTCGATTGATCGCATAGCATTTACCCAATATTCATCAAGAAGAGACTCTTTAACATTTTTGGGTTCAATGAGAGAAGTAAAATGAACAAATCTTACCATTTCTCTCGTAATTAACTTTCTCTTTACCTCTTGTCTTAATGCCTTGAGACACTTCCCCAATCACTTGATCCACTTTGGATGGTTCCTTCTTATCTGCTTGGTGGTTCTTTTTCTCGGTTTGATCAAAGATATCAAACTCGGTTCCTCCATTATCGACTCGAGTGCCTTGGCATCTGTCTGCAGTGCGGGGTCGAGTTTGTTGCATTATATGTCTCTGGTGTGGACTCAGATGTTGTAACATCAGTTTCCCCAACATCAACTTCTTTTGCAACTTCTTCAATGCTTTCTTTGGATATATCTGCAAAATCTTTAGAATCGTCTACAACAACATTTATAGATTCGATGATAGTACGAGTTCTCATGTTGTAAACCCTATAAGCCCTGCTATTAACAGAATATCCCAGAAAAATCCCCACATCACTCTTAGAATCAAACTTACCAAGATGATGTCTGTCATTAAGAATGTAACAAACACATCCAAACACATGGAAGTAACTCAGATTAGGTTTCTTACCTTTCCAAATCTCGTAGGGAGTCATATTAGTACCCGGACGTAGATGAACCCTATTGATAATATAAAGACGCAGATCACACTCTCACCCCATAATGTCTGGGTGAGATTTTCTTGGAATTAATCATGACCGTGCCATTTCTGAAGAGTTCTATTTTTCTTTCGCAACTCCATTTCTTTGGGGAGTGATGGGTGCAGAGAACTCATGAAATATCCCAAGTTTATTACGAATTTAGAAAAATTGACATTTTGAAATTCTCTACCATGATCACTTCGATCCTCCCAATATTGAAACCTTTTTCATTGTTCAATCTAAGGACCAGTTTTTTGAAAACAGAGAATGCGTCAGATTTTTCTTTTAAAAAATCAATCCAAGTAAACCTGGAATAGTCATCAACACATACAAACACATACTTCTTCCCGCTTATACTGGCGACCTGCATGGGTCCCATGAGATCCATGTGAATAATTTCCAGACAGTGTGATGATCTCAGGTATTGTAACACCTTGTGTGCTTCCCTTTTCTGTTTACCCAGTTGACAAGGACCACAAACCCCGGAGTGATCTTTGTTCAGATTAGGAACACCCAAAACAGCTCCTATTTTAATAAGAATCAGGATACCACGAAAATTCATGTGTCCTAACTTTTAATGCCACAATTCAGTGTCATTTAAGGACGATTTATTGCACACAAAAGAGGAATTAAAACACTGAACTTGTTCTTGAATCAGATAACAATTGTCAGAAGATCTGTTACCTTTCAAAATGCATTTATCACTTTTATCAAAAACAAGACACACATTTTTATCAAATCTCACAAGAAGATCATTATCACAAAGTCAGATCGAATCTTGATAAGATTGGCTTTTAGTCCCTCAACATACAAAACATTTTTAAGAGAAGGAATACCAGACACATTCAAAGTTCCTTTTCCCAAAACTTTACCTTTTGCTCCATCACCAAAAGTAACCAACCCATTTTCATGTCTTTCAAAATCAGTCAGTTTTTCTAGTTCTCCGGTCATATGACGGGAGCATCCACTGTCAAAATACCAGGATTCAGTAACATTGGCTTTCAAAGAAGTGTGCACAACATAGCAAGAGAATTCATCCTTTCTAACCAAGATTTTCTTGGGTTGATTTGATAGATTTATTTTAAAGTGAGGAGTGCTTCTTTGCTGATGTTGATACACCTGAGATTGCACCCTGCCTTGCCTAGTGTGTTTTTGAAGACGAAAACACTTAGGTCTTATGTGACCAGGACGATTGCAATAATAACATATAGGAACAAAGCCATTGTTTCTTTTTCTAGTTTGACCATAGGATGTCCCTTCTTTAACAAAAACAATATTAGAATTTTTCTTTTTATTCACAGAGCTTTTGTTAAAATTAGTATTAAATCCAATACCTGCCCTACCTTGTTGAGATTTTCCTTGAGAGAGGATTTCATCTAATCTCCCTTTTCCAGAGTTCAGTTTCTTGACAGTGTTGGTCACGATACTGAGTTCTTCCTTTGCTTTAATGAGTTCTTCTCTCCTATCATTAGCAAGTTTCTCCAGTTTAATCATTTCTCCCTTGAGCATCTCTTTTTCAGCAGTAAGAGATACAACCTTCTTTTCCAGAGTTGCATTTGTCTTGCTGACACATTCGCATTTATCAAGCATCTTTTGATATATTCTCCTCAGCTCCTCATTCCTTGACTCTTCATCTAGATCAGAGTCATCATCCTAACCTTCGATTGTCGGAATTGTTCTTTTCTGCGGGAAGAAAAATATTGGACATTTTTCAATGAAGGAAGAACTAGTGTTATACCTGCTCGGTGTCCCAACACCAGAAGTAGCACTGGGGTGCGTTTGATTACAACCAACTTCTTCTTTTATAACAGTGAAGGCAACTTGATTGCTCACGTTGTCTTCTTCTCCATCTTCTTCTGGTTCATCATCACTCCATGATGTGGTGAATGATTTTCCATTCTTCTTTAAGGTATTCGCACATTCAGCTTGAATGTGACCAAAACCTCCACATTCTCTACATTTAATACCTTTACCACAATCAAACTGCTTTCTTTGAGTTCGAATTTTTTCCGTGGTTTGGGAAAGTTTCCTCCTTTGTTTCCCTGTTTGAAGATCTTGTTGAAATTCTTGGTGAGCAGTGCAAACGATTCCTGAATTTCTTTTCCTGCATCACTCATAAATTCATCAGAAGTTTCAGACTGAAAGGCAATTTCCCTATTTTTCTCCTTTTTACAACTTGCTTCTTTCAGTTTTTCTTTCTTTGTTTCTTCTAGATTCATTTCAAAAGTTTGAAGAGACCCAATTAATTCATCAAGTTTCATTTCTGAAAGAACTTTTGATTCTTCAATGGCAATTGCCTTATAGGCAAATCTTTCAGGAGAGACCTTAAAACCTTTTTAACAAGTTTGAAATTGGAGTATTTCTTTCCCAAGGCAAAAGATTCGTTTGAGATATCACAGAGTTTAGAGTTAAAATCACTTATGGTTTCATTCTCACTCATACGAAGATTCTCAAATTTTGTAGTAAGCATTTGAAGTTTAAACATTCTTACAGACTCAGTTCCTTCGTAGGCAACTTGAAGAATATCCCAAGCTTCTTTGGAAGTCTCACACGTGGATATTAGTTTGAACTGATTCTCATCAACTCGCATCAAGATTGCGTTGAGAGCCTTTGAATTTGAATTAGCCAGATTGATCTTGGCGATTTGTCCATTGAGTTTCATTCTTTGGAACACTTTTGCCATCAACGTTTCGAGAGGTGTCCAACCGATTAGGATGGATTTCCAAGCACGTTCATCTACGATTTGATGAATGCCCTCATTTTGGCTTTCCAGTAGGAAAAATTGGTGCCAATGAGAAGAGGTGGTCGGGAGATATAGCTTCCCTCACGATAGCTGTCCATGTTAGCAACAGATATACAAGGAAAAACATGATCACACTAATAAGGATTAGTGGATGGCTCTGATACCAATTGATATAATCTGATGCCCTAAAAAATTAATAAGATCAGATTCTTACGGTGTTATTAGATGATGTTGTAACACTGGACAAAAAAAAAACACAGCGGAATAAAAATAACACAGTGGTTTTTTACGTGCTTAGATTCCTCAATCTTAATGCACGAGGCCACGCCCAGAGAAGAAACAATCCAATATTAGAAAACAACAGTTATTACAAATACGACTGGTTTTACGAAAAGCATAAAGACACAAACTTTATCTTCTACACCAACACTCGTATTCGACTAATATTATTGATCGAATCTTCCAGAATCTCAACCTTGTTGGAATCCCTCCAACTTCAAATCCCTTGAATGGTTGAGTCGATCCACACCGTAGATCTTCACCGTCTTCTCCCGAAGACTAGAAAAAGTAACTCAAATATTTCTTGAAGAAGAACAATATGGTCTAATAATAATTTCTCTTGGATAACTTCTTCAAAGGCTGAATTCCCTTTTTAAAGAAAAGAGAACGATCCTTACAAGGCAGAATCACACTTCTCAGGGTTGGAATCAGGGCCACCATAATTCCAGCTAAATCACAAATGCTATACAAGGAAAACGAAGCAACAAATAAAATCTTTCCTTATGGGTAAGAACAAAGACACAAGGAAAGATATTTAAAAGGCAATTAAGTGGGCTGAATAATTTCTAGATAAAGAATCCCAAATAATCAGCAAACTCCTTGAGATAAAATATTAGCCTTTAAAACAGATCACAGATAATCTGGCAAGATATCGGCCCCATGCACTTGAGAAAAAGTGTTGCAAGGCAGTGTTACAACACTGGATTTTGCACTGTGCAGATAAACACAAAATTGCCAATTCTCATAACATTAACACCATTGATTTGGAAATCGAGAAAACAACAAAACAACTAAGGAAAAGATCTAAAGCAATGGCGGAGGGGACTAATCAGAATGTCGTGAACAACAGAAATAATCAGGAGCGCCCACCTGGGGCAGATGCATAGGACCGAATAGTGGAAAGGCCCGCGAGAAGGGCAGTTAAGGACCACTTCCAGCCAGAGGTGAGTCGAACTTATGGGGGTGTAGCCCGTCTACTGATCAGTGCAAACAACTTGAACTAAAACCTGCATTAATATAGACGGTGTCACAAAATCAGTTTGGGGGCAGAGCCGTTGAGGATCCAAACATGCATTTGGCGCAATTTTTTAAAATCTGCGACACTGTTAAGATGAATGGTGTTTCTGAGGATATCATTCGATGCTGCCTTTTCGCATTCTCTCTGCGCGATAAGGCTAAGGGATGGTTATGCTCTCTAACACCACCACCAGCAGATTGGGCTGAACTAAGTCAGCGGTTTCTAGTAAAATACTTTCCCCCTTGTAAAATGCTGCAATTGAAATCTGAAATTGCCCAGTTTAGGCAGTTAGATTCAGAGCCACTATATGGGGCATGGGATAGATTCCGAGAATTGCTAAGGAAATGACCTCAACATGGATATCCCGACTACCAACAGGTCCAGTATTTTTATAATAGTTTGAGTGGCAACATGAGAATGATTATAGATTTTAATGATTATAGATTTTGCATCTGGGGGTGCACTGCTAGGGAAATATCCAGAGGAGGAACTAGAACTGTTAGAGGAGATGGAAAATAATCGTTATCAATGGCCATCCGAGAGATCTAATGTCCGACGTGTGGCAGAGGTTCAGGATGAGAAAGTCGCCATGCTCACAGAACATGTATCCGTGCTCAATATGAAACTGGATGCGATGCAGCAAATGACTCCAAGAGATCCTGATGTTGTTGAAGAAGAAGCAAACTTTGTGGGACAATAAAGAAACGTCAACAACAATTATAGAAATAATCAGACACCCAATTATTATCATTCGGGGTTGCAAAACCATGAAAATATTTCTTATGCTAACAACAAAAACATTTTGCAGCCACCTTGGGATTTAATGTGGGTAATCAAGGCAGAGCGGAGTCAAATGAAAAGAAAACATCTGTAGAAGAGATGCTATCCTCGTTTATCGGAGAAACTAGGGCAAACCTGGACAAGGATGAAGCGGAGATAGACATGATCAAAGAACAGGTTACTCAGTTGAACAAGAATGTAAATGCAAGATTGAAATCTCGAGAAACACATGTAGCCCAGATCGCAACTGCAGTGAGAGGCCAACATCAAAAGGGCAAATTCCCAAGCGACACGGAATTGAATCCGAGAGAACAATATAATGCCATTTGTCTGATGGATGGTACAGACTTTTAGGGCTCACAGATTTCAACCGACACGGTTCAGCCACAGTGATTATAGAAATCTGAAATCTGGCTGAAGACGTAAAACTTAGCGCTTTATGTGAGGCAACCCAACTTATTTCCTAATTTTATTGTTTTTAATCACTCAAATTGTCTAAATTTTAATTTCAATTTTATTTTTTACTATTAACTTAATTTTTAGTTGTGTTTAGTTTTGTTAGTTGTTGTGTAGGAGACGTCATGGCAAACTCATAGTTATTAAAAATAAAAATCACACGACCGTGTGGAATTCCACACGGATCGTACGACCCACAGAGATCAGCCACACGGGAAGGCCGTGTGAGTCGCACACGACCGTGTGGCTGGTAACAAATAAAACAGAGGCCACGACCAGGGCTTCACGGCCCGACCATGTGAAATGCACACGGGTCGTGTGAATTATTCAGGTAAGTACTCTTTACGCATTCCTCTTTCTTTTGATAATTTCCTCATACGTTCAGGACGAAGCATATTTTAAGTTTGGGGAGGTTGTCAAGAATGCGTAATTTAGTACTGTTGCATTTTGCATTGTCGTTTAGGATTGCATGTAGAGCATAAAAATTTGCATAAAATTTTTCGATTTTTTTATCATTTTATTTTTATTTTAGCACGTTTATTGCTTTAGTACGTTTAATTGCTTTTGTGTGTGATTTTAATCAAGATTTTCGAAAGAGCATAGCTTCCGTATGATATTTACTATGAGCATTTGATTTTATAAGATGACATATTTTTGTAAATAATGCGAAGAGTAGTTGTGGAGATGTCATTTATTTGTTTGGAAATAGTTAAGAAAATTGGGTATTTGAGCATGTTGCGAAAAATAAGCATGCCAGCATGTGAGCTTTTGTGCCTATAACTGTTTTATCTTATGCAACTTATTTTTTTTCTTGAGTATGTCATTCATGATTGATAGAACTCTAGAACTAGATCTGGTATCTTCATTAAAGTCATGTGTGTGTGCAATTTTTGAAAATAATTTAAGGCCATCTTTGTTTAGCCTATTTAGCCTAAAAAGCTTACCTATGAACTCATGATTCCCTAGTTAGCCATTTTGAGCCTTAACTTTTTATTGTTAGCCACAGTTCGATGGTTGGAATTAGTGAAGGACTACGATTGTGTGATCAGCTATCATCCTGGTAAAGCCAATGTTGTAGCAGATACGTTGAGCCGGAAATCAACACAAAGCAATGCAATCGCGATTTGCATTTGGAAACCAGAGTTAATGAATCTTCAGAAAATGAACATAGAGGTTGTATCATTAGGGTCCGTTGAAGCTAAATTAGCAGCATTAACACTCCGACCTATGCTACTTGATCGAATTCAACAGGAACAACAAAGTGATGATTATTATGCTAAAGTGAAGAATGATATTGCCTCGGGTGTCTTGATTTCAAGATATCGAGGATGGAGTGCTACGTTTTAAAGAACGATTATATGTGCCCAACCGAGAAAATCTCCGAAAGGATGTTCTAGCGAAAGCACATACAACGCCTTATTCTCGTACATCCAGGAGCTATTAAAATGTACAAAGATTTGAAAATGCATTCTTTGGTGGCCAGGTATGAAAAGGAATATCGCGCCTTGAATACGTGGAACAATGTTTAATCACAACAAATAAAGGAAGAACACAAAAGACCAAAATTGAACGTTACAACCCCTGCTATACTAGAATGGAAAAAGGAAAGAATTACCATGGATTTGGTGTCGGGTTTGCTAAAAACTGTCAAGGGACACGATGCTATCCTAGATACATAGGACCGTTTCATATTACTGAGAGAATTGGTGATGTGGCTTATAGACTTGACTTACCTTCGTCAATGTCTCAAATTCATGATGTATTCCATGTTTCTATGTTGGGGCAATACGTTTTAAACCCATCTCATAGTTTGAAACACGAACTAGTAGAATTATAAGTCGACTTGAGCTACGAAGAGATACTTGTGGAGATATTCTTACGAGTAAAGAAACTCGGGAATAAGGAAATCTCATTAGTTAAAGTACTTTGGGGAAATCAATCCTCTACATGGGGGAGAGAGGACGATATGAGAGCTAAGTATCCTAATTTATTTCGATAAGTAAAATTTCGGGGACGAAATTTTTATAAGGAGGGGAGGATGTAATACCTGAGCCTCACATTGCTCACTGGCCAATATAGTTCATACATTACATGTTGGTTATGTCTTTATTTGCATAATCTGATTATTTTATATGGCATGGCTAGTTTTATAACTTTGGAACTCATTTCTAGTGTTAGTCGTCAGGCTACTAATTTAAGTAGTTGAAAAAAAAAGTATTTTGATGTCGGACTATTAGATGCTAGCTATTACGTTACACGTGGTAACATTAAAAGTATAAGAGTTCCAAGATTGCACGTTTTAGTGATGAAAGGTGGCAACAATGTATGTATCAGGAAACATAAAATATGAACAAATCGATTAAATGTATTAATGTAATATATGATCGAGAACCTGATAGTATTTGGATTAATAGCTTTATAAAAATAATATAATAATAATAAAGTATAAGATACGATTTTAAAGCTAATTATGTATATATATATATGAGATATATTATACAAATAGAAATATATATTGATAACTTCACTAGTTTTTTTTTAAAAAAAAAAAAGAAAAAACAAGGAGATAAAATTGTCTGCATGCAAAACACTAATATTATTGATCTAGCTATCTCCCATTATTCTATTATTAGGATTACACGTTAGTTAGTCCAACAATTGGAAAGTAAGGTTAGCTAACTTAAGTAGTGTACTATACACGTGTAGCCTTACACATAAATCACATAAACTCTAACCATTTTAAGCTACATGTGTATGTCCAGCTACCAACATTTACATATTTTATTTTCCCATCCACCGGCTCAATTGGTAGTGTAAGATATATATTTGTACAATTGTTAGTAAACACACCCACACGGATAAAACTAATAGCTAGAGGAATAAACAGGCGACATGAGAAAAAGTAAGGAAGAAAAATCGAAAAAAGAGAAGGAAAGGATCGGAAAGAGGGATCAAAAAGACTCGACTGAAAATTAGTAATATAAAGAAAAATAAAAGCGAGAGGGAGAGAAAAAGGAAAGGGCTGGCTAATTATGGTAAGTATTCTATTACTTAGTTAAGTAATTTTATTTCTTTATTTTAACAGTAAATTAGGAGAAGGAAACAGAATACATTATGTAGTTAAATCTACAAAAAATAATATATTTTTGAAATTAGGATTTGATAATAGAATTGAGACATGCCATTTAGTGAGTATAGACTCTATGCAAAGCTTAATAATTTAAAAAGAAAGGAAGAATAGGTGGAATGTTGTGAAATTCTTATTCAATTACAGAGCAATGAAATGGACTAGGATAATAATAAATTAACAAACGTATTTACGTGATGTGATTTTATTGTTAACCCTTAATTATTAATCTTAATATTAGTGACATTAAACTATATTCAAGATTAGAAACTGAGGTGCTTAGGAAATTTAGCACGGATAGGTTTTTAGTTTCCAAGCATCATTAATATAACGAAATTCCAAATTTGAGACATTTTATGAGAATTAGTTATATTAGATCTATCAGCTTAATATTAGAGTTAATATTTTGTATGATCACAGATTGTTCATACGTAAGGATTGAGAGCTATTGACAATAAATCCGTAAGTAAGGCATTCCTGTTGCGAGGTAAGTAAAAATCAATATGCAACTGTAATGCATGGACATAGTATTGTTTGAATTAATTGTATTATATGTTATTGTGGTACCTTCCTGAATATATGTGGATACTATGTGATGCATGTTGGCTGGCGTGATGATTCAATATGGTGTTTTATGCAACGTTGAACATGTCATTCACAACATTGCACGTGCATGCATATTACAAGAGGATGGTTGCATGCACGAAAATATTTTCGGGAAGGAAATAGATATTTGTGACCCCTTTGCTAGTGACTGAGGCACGCCCGGGCGTCTTATGATATATTTAGGTATAACAAGTGGGATACTTCCTGGTGAACATAGAGCTAGATAGGAGATGGGCTCTTGATGGGTCACATGAAGATGGTCCATTTGTGAGTACATATGTTATGACCCTGCGGGGTGGGATACTTCTTGGCGGACACAAGGGACGCGAGTAGGGGACCCTTGGCTGGGCCGCGGGAGAATGGTCCACACGTAACATCATAATGATATTATTGGTCAATTGATTATTGCTGTGTGCAGAGCTCTTTTCCGGTGCATAGTAGTTGGGTCAGGGGCCCAAATGAAAGAAAATGATTTGAGAAAAGTATTTTGAATTCATGGATTTTACATGTTAGCATTATATGTTGGAAAAGCATCACTATTCTTTGGACATGCATGATTTTTACTTGCTGAGCTTTAGCTCATGTAGCTCATGCATTGCAGGTGAGTATGAAAATGCATGAGTCTTTGGCTTATCAGGCAATCTTTGGTGCTTAAATCGAGGTTTTGAGGATCATGGATATGGATGACGACCTGTCGAGCTTGTTTTGGGTTCATTTTGATTTTGCTTCTGTTGTGTTTTATGGAGGAACTTGTACTATTTATATCATTTGAAACTGTATTGTAAAAATATGTATATAGTGTGTTGGTTTGAGTTTTGGGTTTATATATATCTAGTCATCGTATTTACATACAAACAGGCCTTTTCCTTTTAAATGATAAAATATGTGTTGCAGTGTACAAGGTTTGATTCATTGATCATCTGTTATTGAATTTACACAGGAAAAAAGAAAAAATATTTACACGTCTTAAATAGAGTTTTTGCCAGAGTTGTGTTGTTTATATATTTTCTAATAGTAGTAATAGGGTGGGCGTCACAGTGGTATCGAGCTCGGCTACGAGTTACTAGACTATCCATGTACATGAACTCATAACTTGTGGAGCACAGCCATGCCAGTAAGTTTTACTCTATTGTCTGATTTATTTTATGTTTCATGAAATTATATTGGCCATGTGTTAGTAGGTTATCCTAAGACAGTGTTTCACAAATGGTGAGAACTGGAGGTGAGAGTAGTGGTGGTGATAGAAATCAAGGAGGGGAGACACCTATACCGACTGCTGACCGAGATGATGTTATAAATCGACTTACAGAGCTGATTAGGGTAAGGAACCTATACCACTACCTTTTTGGCCTAGCTGTAAGACTCAACATACTGGAAGTTGCCCGATAGATACCAGGAGATGTTTTACGTGTGATAGGCCATGACATTTTGCTAGTGCGTGCCCAAATAGGCTAAATTCTACGGGACAAAAGAATGTGCCAGCCAGAGCATTTAATATCACTAGAGTAGATGCAGAGGCTAACCCATCAGTAGTGATAGGTAAACTTTTATCTTTGACATCCCAATATTCGTATTATTTAACTCGTAAGCGACTCATTCATTTGAATCCACTGAGTATGTGAGGATACTGAGTAGGACACCTAATATAGTTGAAGTAGGTTATAATGTAATAATCCCTTGGGGGGATTCCAAGAAAACTAGTCAAATTTTGAGAGCTTGTGTTATTCCAATAGAAAATAGAGAACTTTATGTTGTTTTGATCATGTTAGCAATGAACGACTATGATATAATTTTGGGTATGGATTGGTGGTCGAAGTATGGTGCTATAATTGATAGTTAGGTAAAGACAATAACATTTTAACCTCTAGGAGATGATCAATTTACCTTCGTTGGAATCACGACACATTTTAGATTTCCAATAATATCGACATTAAAAGCACAACGTTTACTGGACGCTGGCTGTGAAAGATACCTGGTAAGTGTCATGAGCATCGACGAACAACGCCAACAAACCCTTGATAAAGTTCCAATAGTGAGAGAGTATCCCGATGTATTTTCGGATGATCTTCCTGGATTACCACCTGACCGCGAGATCGAGTTTATTGATCTAGAATACATCTCCAATCTCTAAAGCCCCATATCGTATGGATCCATTGGAATTGAAGGAACTGAAAACACAATTGTAGAAGTTGCTAGATAAAGTCTTCATTAGACCTAGCTTCTCGCCATGGGGTGCACCAGTCCTATTCGTGCGAAAGAAGGATGGTACGATGAGATTATGTATCAACTACCGTGAATTGAACAAAGTTACAATTAAGAACAAATATACATTACCTCAAATCGATAATTGGTTCGATCAACTTCAAAGTGCAGCAGTATTTTCTAAGATCGACTTGCGATCCGGGTACCATCAACTGAAAATAAAAGAAGATGATATGCCCAAGCACGAGGTATGGACACTATGAATTTTTGGTGATGCCATTTGGGCTACGAATGCCCCGGCTGCTTTCATGGACTTGATGAATCGGGTATTTAAAGATTTTCTGGATAAATTCGTTATTGTGTTTATCGATGACATCTTGATTTACTCTAGAACAAAACAGGAGCACGGTGAACACTTGAAAATAGTATTAGAAGTCTTGAAAGAAAAGCAATTATATGCTAAATTCAAGAAATGTGAATTTTGGTTAGATCGAGTAGTATTCTTACGACATGTTGTGTCCGGAGCAGGAATCTCGGTTGATCCAAGTAAAGTCGAGGCTATCAATAATTGGCCATAACCTACAAATCCTTCAGAAGTACGTAGTTTTCTTGGTTTAGTTGGCTACTATCGCCGATTTGTGAAAGGATTCTCCAGGATTGCGACGCCTTTAACGCAATTGACCAGAAAAAGTGTCTCATTCAAATGGACAGAAGCATGCGAAGAAAGCTTTAGAGAACTGAAGAAGAGATTGACTTCAACACCTATTCTATCAATCCCATCAGGTACTGGAGGATTCGTAGTTTATAGTGACGCTTCGAAGAATGGCCTAGGGTGTGTATTGATGCAAAACGGTAAGGTGATTGCATATGCATCTAGATAACTGAAAGACTATGAAAAGAACTACACTACACATGATTTAGAGTTTGTTGCAGTAGTGGTTGCGCTTAAAATATGGAAGCATTACCTATGCGGGGAACGATGTGAGATCTACACAGATCACAAGAGTTTAAAGTACTTCTTAACGCAAAAAGAACTAAATATGCGACAATGTCGATGGTTGGAATTAGTGAAGGACTACGATTGTGTGATCAGCTATCATCCTGGTAAAGCCAATGTTGTAGCAGATACGTTGAGCCGGAAATCAACACAAAGCAATGCAATCGCGATTTGCATTTGGAAACCAGAGTTAATGAATCTTCAGAAAATGAACATAGAGGTTGTATCATTAGGGTCCGTTGAAGCTAAATTAGCAGCATTAACACTCCGACCTATGCTACTTGATCGAATTCAACAGGAACAACAAGGTGATGATTATTATGCTAAAGTGAAGAATGATATTGCCTCGGGAGTGTCTTCTGATTTCAAGATATCTGAGGATGGAGTGCTACGTTTTAAAGAACGATTATACGTGCCCAACCGAGAAAATCTCCGAAAGGATGTTCTAGCAGAAGCACATACAACGCCTTATTCTGTACATCCAGGAGCTATTAAAATGTACAAAGATTTGAAAATGCATTGCTAGTGGCCAGGTATGAAAAGGAATATCGCGCAATACGTGGAACAATGTTTAATCTGTCAACAAATAAAGGAAGAACACAAAAGACCAGCTGGAACGTTACAACCCCTGCCTATACTAGAATGGAAAAAGGAAAGAATTACCATGGATTTGGTGTCGGGTTTGCTAAAAACTGTCAAGGGACACGATGCTATCCTAGATACATAGGACCGTTTCATATTACTGAGAGAATTGGTGATGTGGCTTATAGACTTGACTTACCTTCGTCAATGTCTCAAATTCATGATGTATTCCATGTTTCTATGTTGGGGCAATACGTTTTAAACCCATCTCATAGTTTGAAACACGAACTAGTAGAATTATAAGTCGACTTGAGCTACGAAGAGATACTTGTGGAGATATTCTTACGAGAAGTAAAGAAACTCGGGAATAAGGAAATCTCATTAGTTAAAGTACTTTGGGGAAATCAATCCTCTACATGGGGGAGAGAGGACGATATGAGAGCTAAGTATCCTAATTTATTTCGATAAGTAAAATTTCGGGGACGAAATTTTTATAAGGAGGGGAGGATGTAATACCTGAGCCTCACATTGCTCACTGGCCAATATAGTTCATACATTACATGTTGGTTATGTGTTATTTGCATAATCTGATTATTTTATATGGCATGGCTAGTTTTATAACTTTGGAACTCATTTCTAGTGTTAGTCGTCAGGCTACTAATTTAAGTAGTTGAAAAAAAAAAGTATTTTGATGTCGGACTATTAGATGCTAGCTATTACGTTACACGTGGTAACATTAAAAGTATAAGAGTTCCAAGATTGCACGTTTTAGTGATGAAAGGTGGCAACATTGTATGTATCAGGAAACATAAAATATGAACAAATCGATTAAATGTATTAATGTAATATATGATCGAGAACCTGATAGTATTTGGATTAATAGCTTTATAAAAATAATATAATAATAATAAAGTATAAAATACGATTTTAAAGCTAATTATGTATATATATATATGAGATATATTATACAAATAGAAATATATATTGATAACTTCACTAGTTTTTTTTTAAAAAGAAAAAAGAAAAAACAAGGAGATAAAATTGTCTGCATGCAAAACACTAATATTATTGATCTAGCTATCTCCCATTATTCTATTATTAGGATTACACGTTAGTTAGTCCAACAATTGGAAAGTAAGGTTAGCTAACTTAAGTAGTGTACTATACACGTGTAGCCTTACACATAAATCACATAAACTCTAACCATTTTAAGCTACATGTGTATGTCCAGCTACCAACATTTACATATTTTATTTTCCCATCCACCGGCTCAATTGGTAGTGTAAGATATATATTTGTACAACTGTTAGTAAACACACCCACACGGATAAAACTAATAGCTAGAGGAATAAACAGGCGACATGAGAAAAAGTAAGGAAGAAAAATCGAAAAAAGAGAAGGAAAGGATCGGAAAGAGGGATCAAAAAGACTCGACTGAAAATTAGTAATATAAAGAAAAATAAAAGCGAGAGGGAGAGAGAAAAGGAAAGGGCTGGCTAATTATGGTAAGTATTCTATTACTTAGTTAAGTAATTTTATTTCTTTATTTTAACAGTAAATTAGGAGAAGGAAACAGAATACATTATGTAGTTAAATCTACAAAAAATAATATATTTCTGAAATTAGGATTTGATAATAGAATTGAGACATGCCATTTAGTGAGTATAGACTCTATGCAAAGCTTAATAATTTAAAAAGAAAGGGAGAATAGGTGGAATGTTGTGAAATTCTTATTCAATTACAGAGCAATGAAATGGACTAGGATAATAATAAATTAACAAACGTATTTACGTGATGTGATTTTATTGTTAACCCTTAATTATTAATCTTAATATTAGTGACATTAAACTATATTCAAGATGAGAAACTGAGGTGCTTAGGAAATTTAGCACGGATAGGTTTTTAGTTTCCAAGCATCATTAATATAACGGAATTCCAAATTTGAGACATTTTATGAGAATTAGTTATATTAGATCTATCAGCTTAATATTAGAGTTAATATTTTGTATGATCACAGATTGTTCATACGTAAGGATTGAGAGCTATAGACAATAAATCCGTAAGTAAGGCATTCCTGTTGCGAGGTAAGTAAAATCAATATGCAACTGTAATGCATGGACATAGTATTGTTTGAATTAATTGTATTATATGTTATTGTGGTACCTTCCTGAATATATGTGGATACTATATGATGCATGTTGGCTGGCGTGATGATTCAATATGGTGTTTTATGCAACATTGAACATGTCATTCACAACATTGCACGTGCATGCATATTACAAGAGGATGGTTGCATGCACGAAAATATTTTCGGGAATGAAATAGATATTTGCTGACCACTGCTAGTGCACCGAGGCACGCTGGGCGTGCTTATGATATATTTAGGTATAGCAAGTGGGATACTTCCTGGTGAACACAGAGCTAGATAGGAGATAGGCTCTTGGTGGGTCACAGGAGGATGGTCCATTTCTGAGTACCTATGTCATGACCCTGCGGGGTGGGATACTTCTTGG
Organism: Rehmannia glutinosa; assembly: GCA_016081115.2. Lineage (NCBI taxonomy): Eukaryota > Viridiplantae > Streptophyta > Magnoliopsida > Lamiales > Orobanchaceae > Rehmannia > Rehmannia glutinosa. The sequence continues at coordinate 213,265 of JABTTQ020001454.1, read as the reverse complement.
CGGACACAAGGGACGCAAGTAGGGGACCCTTGGCTGGGCCGCGGGAGGATGGTCCACATGTAACATCATAACAATATTATTGGCCAATTGATTATTGCTGTGTGCAGGGCTCTTTTCCGGTGCATAGTAGTTGGGTCAGGGGCCCAAATGAAAGAAAATGATTTGAGAAAAGTATTTTGAATTCATGGATTTTACATGTTAGCATTATATGTTGGAAAAGCATCACTATTCTTTGGACATGCATGATTTTTACTTGCTGAGCTTTAGCTCATGTAGCTCATGCATTGCAGGTGAGTATGAAAATGCATGAGTCTTTGGCTTACTGTGCAATGCTGGAGTTTCGTCAGGTTTTGAGGATCATGGATATGGATGACGACCTGTCGAGCTTATTTTGGGTTCATTTTGATTTTGCTTCTGTTGTGTTTTATGGAGGAACTCGTACTATTTATATCTTTTAAAATTGTATTGTAAAAATATGTATATAGTGTGTTGGTTTGAGTTTTGGGTTTATATATATCTAGTCATCGTATTTACGTACAAACAGGCCTTTTCCTTTTAAATGATAAAATCTATGTTGCAGTGTACAAGGTTTGATTCATTGATCATCTGTTATTAAATTTACGCAGGAAAAATAAAAAATATTTACACGTCTTAAATAGAGTTTTTGGCAGAGTTGTGTTGTTTATATATTTTCTAATAGTAGTAATAGGGTGGGCGTCACACAAGTACCCGAGAGAGTATTAATTTTGCCGAACTTGTAATTGATGACTTCTTGATAATGAATTGTATGGTTTACTTAGATATAGAGTCAAATGAAATTGAATGATTATAGTGTTCTTGTGTGTTCTTTGTATCCCGTGATATTATTTTTCTTAATTTGCTCGAGGACGAGCAATGGTTTAAGTTTGGGGTATTTTGATACGTGTAAAATATACGTGCATTTAGAGGCTTATTTTGATATATATATTTGAGCATGTATATTCAGTGTGTTTTGGTTGGTTTCCTTTGTTGGGCATGATACTGCGTATTCTTGTAACTTCTTACAGGAAATAGAGCTAAATTGGATAAAAAACGATATCACGTTCCAAAATATAGGTCAAGAGCTAAGGTACGAGCAAATATGTGAAGGAAAGAAGCATGGACGGTCGAACAAAAGGGAATTTCCTTCAAAAACGTCCAAATGCGCTAACAGTTTTTAGCACTGGCACAGTTTAGTATTTTGGTCATAACTTTCTCTATAAAATTGATATTGAGGTGATTCACATGGCTATGGAAAGATAAGAGAAAGGGCTACAATTTTCATGAAGACCCCATGAGCAAATTTGGAATAAAACCAGTCACACGGTCAGATCGTGTGGGACTACACGACCGTGTGACCTGCCCATGCAAAGATGACATGTCCGTGTGAAGTTGGGAGAAAACAGGGGGACAAAACCAAGCCACACGGTCGGACCATGTGACAGCCACACGGCCGTGTGGGGCGCCCCATGTGAAGCTACACGACCGGGTCGTGTGACGAGTTGTGGCGGAATTTTGTGTCCTTTTCCCAATCAAACTCTACAAGTGATCTCTCCAAGCACCTATATAAAGGACCCAAGGGCTGCATGAAAATTCATACATACATACATCATACAACACATCAAATTACACAGGAACACAAGATCAAAGGTCTTCTGAGAGAGGAGGGATGGGTTACGAAGAACACCACAAGGCCTTTCACATCTACGGAAGCACAAAAGCTTCGAAGGGCTAGAAGGAAGATCCATCCTGACAAGAAAGGATTTTCTTTCTTAGTTTAGATCTCTTGTTGGTGCTTAAACAATGTCACAATGTTGATTCCAAGTTTGTCTATGAATTTGTTATCAATGTTTGGCTAATCTTTCGAATCTTAGGGCATAATCAAAACTGTGGATTCATGTTAAATCTTGATTAATTATTTTCTTAATTATTTTTTATCTGATCAATAACTAGCATGTCATATTTGTTAGTGCAAAATTCGGAAGAGGAGTTTTAACAAAGATGGAAATGGAATTCAAACATAAACAGGTGTATCGAATCGGGAGACCTACAACTGTTTGTGGGGAGTCATTCAATTCATAGATCTTTTGGAAGTTAATAATAGTTGTATCGAGTCGGGAGACCTACAATTGTTATTAATCTACTGTTTATGCGCCGTCCGGGAGGGGGAATAGATGAACTTAGGAATTAAACCCATAGAATTGCATGAATTGATTTTGTTAAACATTAATTGGATTTAATATTGAAGAAGCATGTTGAGATTATGTGCCTAAGGTTGCTTTCATAGTTATTGAAAATACTTGTGGAGTTCGCAAATTTATTTTTTTTTCTTTTTATTTTTCGATTTTTATAAACTTGAGATTCGGTTGCTTCAATAAAATTAGAATACAATGTTATTATAGCCTAAGTGTTTCATAATCAATATCTGAGGAATACGACCTTGCTTGCCATTATTCTATAAACTACACTGCACACTTGCAGTTATAAGATCCAAATATTTTTGGCGAACAAGAGTCACATAAATATGTGTTCAATATTGAAATACAATGACAAAAAACTAATACTTTAAATGCAATTTCTGATACTTTTAAGCATCAATGTTCACATATTTGTACTATAACAACGATGTCTGTATTTTAAGTATTTCTAACAATAATGTTCCCAATTTCAGTCACCATCTAACGACAAATCAATAAAAATATAGTTTAATAAAAAGTTTCACACACAAATCTGCAAATTATTCCACTTCAGTAAACTATAAAAAATGGCCAAAACATGATTACAAAAAATAGTGCAATTTTTTTTTTCAAGAAATTATCAAGCTAATTTACAAACCTGCAAACTTCAATGATGGAAAGACACTTTGGAAGACACCTCGGCCACAAGGAAAAACCAGCGGCGGGAAATACCGTTCGAAAGAGACGAAACGAGAAAAAACCAAAAAAAAGGACAACAAACTCGCAAAGCAAGAAGAAGCGAGAAGAAGTTAGGTCGGCGATAGAGAGAAAGTGAGAAGAAGAACAGGAGAAGAAGAAGAACATGAGAAGAAGAAAACGGGAAAAGAAAAAATAAAGAAGGATAAACCCTAGTTTAAAACCGAAAAAGAAAAAAAAACTAAAAAAAACTGAATCCAAACGGATATGGAAAGCGGGTGGGATAAATATGATCCGTCTTATGGATTAAAACCCGTAAGCAGAGCCGGTCCTAAGTTTCGAGGGGCCTGGAGCGAAAAAAAAAATGGGACCCTTATGTTTACATAAAAATAAAAAAATCAACAGTACAAATAAAATTTCATTGATTTAACATTAGAGAAATAAGATATATAATAACAAAAATACATCACTCAACCTTTAACATTTCGGTCTTATTAAAATAAATTATGAAAAAGATTGTTCAATATAATTTACCATAGATAAAAAGACAAAAAAAAAAAAAAAAAACTAATAAAGTAGCAATGAAAAATTGATCTTCTTCTTGCATTTTTAAATTCTTCAATTCTATTTTTTGGTTTTGCAAAAGGAAAAAAATGGCAAATATGAAGGAATGAATGAGTACTTAAAGGTGGACGACTCTTTCAATTCTTCCATTATGTTTTTTGGTTTTATAAAAAAAATATAGTTAGATTAAAAAAAATTAGATAGATAGGTGGGAAAAAAATAATTACATAGAATGGCAAAAAAAAACCTTCACTTGTGTTTTTTGGCAAAAGGAAAAAATATAGTTACATAAAAAGGCAAAAAAGAAAACCAAATAGTTAGATAGAAACTAGAAAGGCAAAAACAAAATGATATTTGCTTCTGTTGGGATTTGAACTCAAGTCCATGAGGAACGAAAAAAGCATCACAACCGATGTGCCAAGATACTCATTAATACACCAACTAAACCTTTGATTAATATATCCAACATATATACATGTAAAAAAAAATTCGGGGCCCTTGCCGACGGGGGTGCCCGTCGTGGCGGCACCACGTGCACCGCCCCAGGGCCGCCCATGCCCGTAAGACTGTCTTATACAAGTTTTTGTCATCCAAAAAATCGGCTATACATGCGTGTTGACAATATATATACTCTATTTCCCTTTTGATTTATCCATAATTTCACAAATTACTGTACAACCCTTAAAATCAATTTGAAAAAATAAAAAAAATACTAAAAGGCCATTTCAATCTGGTCCATTAAAAAACGTGGTCCTCGCGTACTCACCCCAAGATGTGGACCCATTTGATTCAAACCCTATATATATACACCCATATTTGTTTATGATATGTGTTGTTTGGATGATTTATTTGGTCTACGGTTCTATTTTTTAAATTGAATTGATGTTTTAATACACGTAATTGATTCAACAAAATGAAATAGGACATGGGACCAGAACGTGGAATATGAGTTCTGGTCCCTTGTTGATGAGTACTGCTGTCCAAAGGAGCAAAATACATTACACTGGTGACAATGTAGTAGTATTACAAGTTCCACAATCTCAAACTAAGCTTCCCCCATATTACCAGTACAGTTGAAACATTTGGCATAGTACAAGAAACCTAAGAAACATATTACATTCAGTCCACCGAGCAACCAGTAGAAATAATCCAAATGCGCTCGATTGGTGTTATCCGAAAACCAACCTTCTTCACCACCTTCACTAGTAACTCTCTGAATGGTGTATATAAGAAAACTGCTCAAGAAACTGCCAACCCCCAATATACTCAGATATATAGACAGACCCACAGCTTTCAAACCACAAGGCATCTGATCGTAGAACAACTCTTGCAATCCGATTAACGTGAATACATCTGCTATCCCGTATATTATATACTGAGGGATTAGCCACCAGAAACTCATAGGAACTTTGGCATTTGGCGAATCGGCTAATCCGTATGACAAAGCAACTTTAAGTCTCTTTCTCTCAACTAGAGCTGCTGTAATAATGGATAAAGTGCATAAGAACAAACCTGTTCCGATTCTCTGAAGTTTTGTTATTCCAGTGGGAGTTCCGGTTATAATTCTAGCCAACGGGACGAAGACGCGGTCATAGGTTGGGATGAAAAGGATGATTGTGACGCCAATTATGTACTGAAGTGAAGCAGCCGGTACGTCAAAGGTTGAGCCGATGGATCGGTCCATGGTAATTCCTTGTTTGGTGAAGAGAGTGGAGGGTTGACAAGTGCTTTTGCCTCTTCGATCTCTCGCATGCTGCCAACTTCCTCATGTTCTACGGAACCGTTTGGCGTAAGCAAAGCTTTGTTAAGAAACCTATTTTCATGCAAAAAAATTCTCTGTAATCATGCATTGCACTTATGATCATCAAGTAATTACTTTTGGGGAAAAATTACCCTTGAGGCTTGGTTTGGTCTAATTACAGAACAAAATTCAATTCTCTTTCAAAATTACAAATACACCCTTAATGTATAATTACAAACACCCCCTTAAGTTGAGATTTGTAGTTTCTTGTCAAATAATCCTTATTGAGGTGCAATTTGTAAAACAAAAAAATTTCAATGAGTATTTGTAATTTTGAAAGTTAGATGAGTTTTTTTTATATAATTAAACTAAACCTCAAGGGTATTCTTTTTTGTAAGGGATAATTAAAAAACTCCCCCGAGGTTTGGGCTAATTACAAAAAACTCCATAAGTTTTTGAAAATTACATAAAACTCAAGACATAAAACCTGTTGAGATTTAACTCCGTCTTGCATTTTTCCTCTCCATAAACAAAAAATACTTCAAAACCCCCATTATATTTATAGAAATATTAGGGTTACCCCTTTAAATTTAAGACATAATCAAACTTGCGGGGACCTTTTGTTATTTTGAAACATCTATGGATTTTTTTTGTAATTAGCTCAAATCTCAGGTATTTTTTTTGTAATTATCCCTTTTTGTAATTGTTTCACAATGGATGAAATAGAGGATCACAAGGCACACATGGAATAATTATTACTTGAATTGCCGAGGACGTAAATGAGGCACGGTATCCCGAGTATCCTGCTCTTCATCATTGTAAACACTTGTAGAAGGAATAACTCTCCAATTCATAGCCGCTTTAATAAAAACTTGACTAACTCTCGAAAGGGCACGTTTCTGGTCTGTTTTGATGTGATATCGATAGGAGTTGGTTCCAAGCATGAATATTGCCAATGCAATTGCCATAGCAATGCAAGGGATCCCAAATCCAATGCCCCAACTAATGTTATCTTGAATGTAGTTTAAGACCAATAGAGCTGCCAAAGGACCTGCACATAAACCAAAATACCACCAATTGAAAAACGAGCTTCTACTTTTTAACTCTTGGGGATCTTGGGCATCGAATTGATCTGCTCCAAAGGCCAAAAGGCAAGGTTTATGCGCCCCTTGTCCGATAGCCATTAAATATAGTGACACGTAGAAGAACAAAATGTCAAGCTGATCAGGGGATTGACGATTGATGTCGGAACCTTGTTGGCGATTAAGGAAAGCCGATGTAGTCAACAATCCAAGTGCCTATATAAGATAAATTTAAGTTTGATTATCATTTAGATTCAAAAACTTAATTAACAGAACTATGAATTTGGAAAATATTACTAATGCGTTTTCGACATCAAGTTCTGCTGCTGAAATACCCTTTCATGCATTAAATAGTTTTGGATGAGAAATTGTGATCAGTTAGCAGATTTTTCCCCAGATTAGCATCATTATAGTAGCCGAAACGGAAAAAACGCAAGAAATATGAGATAAAGAATTCAAGCTTGAATATGTTAATGTAGGCTTAATAAATAACAATAAGCTATTTATTATGAACTATATATATTCTATAGTACTGAAATACATTATAGTTGTAGATGAATAACAAGAATAGTGCTAATTAACAAAATTGGCAAACTTAACTGTGAAACTAACTAATTACCAAGATATAGAGCAGGGATGAAAGCACAATGGTTCTGTAGCGGCCCAGAAATGAGTCGGCCACAAAAGCACCCAAAAGTGGCAGAAGTAAACCGGTGCCTAACCATATATTTATGCTGGCCGCCGCCGCTGCTGTGGACTGCCCGAGAGGCCCCGTAAGATACGTAATCAGATTAGAACTTATTCCATAATATGCAAATCTCTCCGTGGCCCCAACCCCTGCCACTCATTTTTACACTTTGCCTCGGTAAAACAATTTCATCAATATCTTCAAATAAATTCGAAATTGACCAGAAAAAGGTAAATAGATCTATTTTTACCTACCTCTCACACAGTCTCACTGTCACACACACATATGTATATATATATGTACATGCATGTTTTACCTATGATGTAATAGGCCGATCGCCAGTAGCCCGATTGAGATCTTTTGGCGGGCCGCCCGCATGATCCACCATTCCATTAACAGTATCATTTTGATCAGCACTGTGATGACTGAGAATTATAGCCGAAGAAATTATAGACATTATTATAATTGGAGTGATATATAGTACTCCCAGTGAAGCAGAGTCCAGAGTCCAGTGAGTGTACAGTAAAAGATAGATGTAAGATCAGGCAAATGACTGTGGAACTGAAACGCCCACAAAATTTGGAGGTGGCAAAAAAAGCCTTAATTAATGGCATGGCGTTTGATTGCATGTCTACGTGGTGAAAGGAATGCATCCATGCAAACCTACAGCCTAACACCTGGTGCTGCTGTCATATTATTTTACCAAACTCTATTCAACCAGGCACCACCCTTGTCTTTTCTTTCGAATTGGGCCAAAATGGTCAACCTTTAACGATGCCTCATAATTTAGCCCATTGGGCCTTATGGAGATGGTGTACTGGGCTTTTTTCAATCGTCACTCAAAGACATAGGACTCTTCTGCAATGACATTCAACTTTTTGCTTGTGTTTGTTATTTCAGACAAAGACTTATGTCAGACCGTCTGAAATGTCAAAATCCGTTAGACGGATCTTAAATCTAGACTCGGTGATATTTTTGTAATATTTTATGGCGGTGGCATAGTGTTACTAGCACCCAAAAAAGTATTAGTAGTCATCTTCAAAAGTATTGATAGTTTATTTTAGTAGTCCTCCAGAAAAAAATATTAGTTTTTCCCTCGAAAGTGTTAGAAATCCCCCTAAAACGTATTAGTAGCCTCGTGAAACATATTAGGTTTTTCCCTCAAAGATATTTTAGTAATTTCCTGTAAAGTATTATTTTTTACTGTAAAAAATATTAGTCGTTCTCATTAAAAGTATTAGTTGCTCCCCTTAAAGGTTATTACTAATGTCCCTCAAAATTATCTATAAAAAGTATTAATTTTTCTGTAGAAAAGTAGTAGTATTCCCCTAAAAAGCATTAGCAGTTAACCTGAAAAATATTAGTAATTTTCCCTATAAAATGTATGTCGTAGTTTTTTGAATAAATACTAATTTTTCTCTTGAAAAGTATTAGTTGTCCAAGTGAAATATTAAAGAGTTGACTGAAATCGAACTTGGTCTGCTGCAAAAATATAAATAATAATAAAGTGATGAAAAATAAGTATATCTAAAATGAAATCTTCTAAGGGTCTTAGCAATTAGCCCCCATTTTCTTATAAGACATGACATTTAAATAAATTTCTTTATGTATATCTGATGACTAATACACAGAAATGTAGTGAAATGGAATCCTCAATTTTTAACCTCTCGTCATTATTCTTCTCACACAGGCTTTAAAATTAAGTCTGCTCTTATTTTGACATATTCATTTAAAGAGAGCAGATAACTGGTTGATAATGAATATTCCCAGTTTTGATATACGGGTTGGGTTTAGGGGATCCGTCTAATGGGTTTAGATCCGTTAGACCGTTTAATAGGAGACCTACCTAAGTTTTTAATGGTGTATTTATATGTCTGTATGTCTGTATATTTCTTTTACTGTTGAATCCTCAAAAAATTATAATTTATTAGATACTCAAATAAGTAATAAATAAAATAGTGGAAATTATATTGGAAAAATGTTACAAAAAGGTGTAAGGAGTAAATTATATATTATTGTTAAATGATATATTTCAAAAACACAGCGGTGCATGTTTGTGCCTTCCTATTTTCTTATCTTAAAAAATAAAATATGTATATATACTCAACCTTAAAAGAATCAATTGAACGATTTTCTAAATTTTTATAACAAATGATAATTAAAAATAAGCTAATGTGTCAAAGTGAATTTTACTCAAACATGAAACAATTGCGAAAAGACTGATAATTAATAAAGCCTTACCCACAGTCGCAGCAAGGGTGAGTCATAAACCCAGATTTGCACTTCTCTTTCTCCACTCCGTTCGCCTCTGAAAATCGTCCTCAGATTCAAAAATCTTAGATTGGATCAAATGACGACATAGACTCAAGGGAACAAATCGAAGTTTTCCGCTGTCAGAAAATCCAACTATTTTGAGAGATCTAAATAAATTACCGTAAAAAAATCAATTGAGCAAGAAAGGGGATTTTCTCGTCTAATTTCCAATCTGGTGTCTTTTCTTAATTCAGATCCGACAAGGTTACCAACGCAGCGATGCTAGCCGCCGTCCGATCGTTCTGCATATTTCTCTTCTTCGTCGCGTTCCTTGTCTCTTCCACTCTCGGCAAGGTGAGAAATTAGTAATTTACCCTGGATGGCTTCTGAATTTTGCCTTATCGTTAGTTGAGTGTTGGTAGATCTTGTTTCAATCTGTACGTTTTTAAATTGTACTACATTTGATCCCCCTTGATGCAAATTTTTGTGATCTCATTATTGATTATTGTTTGGTTATTTTTTCTATTTATTGAATGGCAAGATAAGGTTTTTGATAAATATTAGCTGAAGGTTTTGATAGGGAAGAGCAAGCAGTGATTTAATGTTCCGAATTTAGGTAAATACGAGTAATTGATTTGTTTATTGTTTTTGTTGTCTTTCTCTTGCCGTTGATTACCCAAGTTGGCATCAAGTTTTTTAAAGCTTACAAAGAAAAGATTGAATAGTAAAGCAACAGCTCTTTTTCTTTCCCCTATTTCCCTTCTTTTTGGTCATTCAAGTTTGTTGATTTGAAGGGTCAAAGGGTTTGCATGACATTTTATTGCACTAGTTTTCCGTTCATGGGTTACACATGTGTGATATTACAACAAACATGATTTATTTTTGGAATCTTTCATCCTGCATGAAATTGCACTTTTTTTCCATGTCTGATTTCAGTTATGCAGTTATATATCTTTTACTTTCAAAATAGTAAAATGATATGACTTAGACAAGTTTTTTGTCATGTTTGTATTTGAGATATCTACTTTTCATGTTAACCATCAATTAAAGAGATTTATGGGTCTCTGATTGTCTAATACCGAAATAATCGCTTCTTGCTTTATTAGTTGACATGTTTTTAATTAATGCGCAGTATCAAGCCGATGAGACCGTCACTCTGTGGGTGAACAAGGTTGGCCCATATAATAATCCTCAAGAGACCTACAACTATTACAGCCTCCCGTTTTGCCACCCACCTGGCAATGCTGCTCACAAGTGGGGTGGGCTTGGTGAGGTTCTTGGAGGGAATGAGCTTATTGATAGCCAGATCGAAATCAAATTTAAGAGTAATAATATGTTGTTTTTGCATATCTTCAGTCATACTTTTTTCACTACCTACAACTTTGGGCATTATATGTAGTTAATCAATTTTGCAGGAGATGTGGAGAAGACTACAATTTGTGAAATTGAACTGGATGCACCAAGGCCAAACAGTTTAAGGATGCAATTGACAATTCATACTGGTTTGAATTTTTTATGGGTATGTCGTCATGACTTTTGTCCTTACACTAGTGCTGAGTAAGCTCATTATATATATATATATATATATATATATATATATGGGTGGGTGTTTTAATACCTTCTTGTTCCTCTCTAATTTGTGTTGTTTCTGTATACCCTTGTCGGTCGCTTGTGATCAGATGATCTGCCTTTGTGGGGTATGTATCCGACTTCATATAATAGTTTTATTCACTGTTTTCATATATTACTTTTATTCACTGTTGGGCTATGTTGATCTCTGATTGAATTGCTAATTCTTTGCGAAGGCTTTGTTGGTGAGGTTCTTCCCGATAGAAACCGTGATAATAAGCATGTGCTTTGGACGCACAAGAATCTTGTCATTAACTACAATGGGAACCAGGTTGGCTTGAACATGTTTCTTTTTACGTATTAATTCATTCCTGCAACCAGATGTAAGTAGCTTGTTCATTTTGAACTGAGAATTTGCACTCGCAGATTATTCACGTCAATCTCACTCAAGAAAACCCTAAGCCACTTGAAGAGGGGCGGGTATTGGATATGACTTACTCTGTCAAATGGGTTCCAACTAACATTACATTTGCACGCCGTTTTGATGTTTATTTGGATTACCCCTTTTTCGAGCACCAGGTACACATTCGTTACTATTGCAAGTTTTTGTGGGAATGTGTTCGTTTCACAACTGATCTATGCTTAACTACTGGATTATTTATTTTTACAATTTAATCCATGTATTCTAACATTTTTCTCCAAAGATGATGGTAAAGAAAGAATGGTAATTTGGAAATTTCTGTCAAGGAGTAGTTGCCAAATATTTGTTGTGCAATTATTTCTCCCAGCCAGCTCATTCAAGCATTTTCATTTTGCAGATCCATTGGTTTTCTGTCTTTAATTCTTTTATGATGGTAATTTTCCTTACTGGCTTGGTGTCTATGATATTAATGCGCACCCTCCGCAACGACTATGCAAAATATGCTCGGGAAGATGATGATCTCGAGACTCTGGTAATGATTCCGAAGTTTTTTTTTTTTTTTTCTTTTCCTTTCAAAATGCACTGGTATGTGTTTATTATGTAATAGTCTGTGCATCATGCTCCTTGGAGTTCGTAATGATTGGTAATGAAAGGAAGACTTGTGTGTTTTGGAAGCTTTCTTATATTGAACTTCATTGTTAGGAACGGGATGTAAGCGAAGAGTCTGGTTGGAAACTTGTCCATGGTGATGTGTTTCGACCTCCCCAAAATTTGGCTCTACTATCAGCAGTTGTCGGCACTGGCGCGCAGCTAGCAACTCTTGTTCTGCTCGTCATCATTTTAGCAATTGTTGGAATGCTGTACATAGGGTATGCCAGAACCACTTTGAGATTTCATTTTAGTCTGTATAATAAACCAAGTGACTAGTCCTTTTGAGACTAAATTATGCTTGTTAACACCTCAGATAGAAGACTTTTTCCTTGTTATGGAATAAGACGCTCAATACCTTAACATGACGCCGACATTGTCTTATAGTTTAAAACTTTCATAGTTGGATATACTTATGGTTTATGAAAGTTCGTTAAAGTAGCAAAAGCAAAGTCTTACAAAGTGCAGCTTGCCTTTCTACCTTGAATACTGCAATGATTTTGGGATCTAGCTGTTTTTTATCTGTTCTGGGGAATGAAAATAAGAAATAGAAAAATAGTACAGCATGAAGAACAAAGTGAATTTCTATTCATTGTTTTCGACGGAGTTATTAATTCTTGTATCTAATTTTGTTAATGAGTTCTGTGTTTTCTAGTGGGCAATTTACTTTTAACTTTATTAAAAAGATGTGTCTGTGGAAATTTGATATTCACTCTGTAAGATTTTAGTAAGAATAATGTGCCTTTGATATATTATGGAACCCAACCTTCATAGTACATGATACCTTTATAGAAATTTAATTAGATCCAATCTTTGTAAGTTGGCAAGTCCGAGTACCATCATATTGTCTAATTATCCAATTTTTGGTCTTTTTTGAGTAATTTTTTAACCTGGTTTTGTTTTCCTTTATTACATTATTAATGCGCATATGCAAAAAGGGGCGTGGGGGCATGTTCCTAGTTCTGATGCGCTGGTGAAGAGTATTACTGTTTTCTTCATAATTCTTATCCAATTGTTTTAATATAACCTGCTGCGATGTTATGTGACTCAGGAGAGGAGCAATTGTCACTACCTTCATCATATGCTATGCTTTTACCTCATTTATAGCTGGTTATGTTAGCGGTGGCATGTATTCTCGCAACGGCGGTATGTACCATTGCTCCCACTTCACGAGAAAATAAATGGCTCTTACTTTGTCAGTTCTATATTATATCATTTCACTTACAAGTCAAGTAGGGCTTATTTTCTGTTACCTCTTGTTAGGTAAGAAATGGATTAAGTCGATGATCCTCACGGCATCACTTTTCCCATTCTTGTGCTTTGGTATTGGCTTCATTTTAAACACAGTTGCCATATTTTATGGTTCTCTTGCTGCCATTCCCTTTGGTACCATGGTTGTTGTTTTTGTCATATGGGGCTTTATTTCTTTCCCCTTGGCTCTTCTGGGCACCGTTGTCGGACGAAACTGGAGTGGCATGCCAAACAATCCGTGCCGAGTGAAGACCATCCCTCGTCCAATTCCCGAGAAGAAATGGTATCTTACACCATCCATTATCTCTCTCATGGGAGGACTGCTTCCTTTTGGAAGCATTTTTATCGAAATGTATTTTGTCTTCACTTCCTTCTGGAATTACAAGGTAATTTGTATTTTGGTTAAGTAGTGTGAGGTGATCTTCTTTCTTTTAAAAATAAATTATGAAAATCTTGGCTGCCAGACGTTGTCTATAGTATTTTTTCTCTGTTCTCCGTTTTGAAGGGCCATGTAATAGGCAACTCACATACATTGTGTCTGGAAAGATTTCTCCTTTATTGGCTTGTGTCAGGTCACTTTCTGTAGTTTGATTTTTGAAGAATTTGAACTGCTGTGCTGTTCTTGTATGTTGCCAGAAACGGAACACCTAAAAATATTTGCATTTCAAATCAGTATGCTTCATTGTAATTTTTGAGCTTTATTGTAAGGTATCATAAGATCCTTTTTTGCTTCTCCACTTTACATCATCTCCCTGTACTCCTGTAGCTCATTGGCAGTCGGTGTAAACTCTGTTTATGGCAGTTTTAACTGCTAGTGTTATTTAAGCCTCTCCGATCTTTTCTTTTGCTCACCGTGCTCCTTTGGTTTTCTTGTTGATAGGTTTACTATGTGTATGGCTTCATGCTTCTTGTGTTTGTAATTCTGATCATCGTCACCGTTTGTGTGACAATTGTGGGGACGTATTTCTTGCTGAATGCCGAGAACTATCACTGGCAATGGACTTCATTCTTCTCCGCAGCTTCAACTGCTCTCTATGTATACTTCTATTCTATATATTACTATCATGTCAAGACTAAGATGTCAGGCTTCTTCCAGACCAGCTTTTATTTTGGATACACTATGATGTTCTGTCTTGGTTTGGGAATACTATGCGGTAAGTTTGCTTTACTTTTTACCCCCACCCCCTTGGTATAGGCATAAAAGAGACTCCTTTTATGCGAGAATAAGTTACAAAGTTACGTTTCTTCCAATTATCTTATTGTATATGCTACCTCTAATTTGCTACAAATTTCAGGTGCGGTTGGATATCTGGGCTCCAACTTGTTTGTCAGGAGAATTTATCGGAACATCAAATGTGACTAATTCTAGAATATACAGAGTACTTTGGTATGATTGTTGCATGATAAGTTAATGCCAATGGGGAGATAAGGAAAGAGCCTCTGAGAAAATTTGATATTTTTGTGGCGGTGAATTCATTGATGTTACAGCTTGGCTAGAGACTTGGACTGTTAAATCAGGAAACTCCATTTTGCATACTCCCAGTTACATCAAAATCTTTGTAGCTTGTAAATTTCTTGCCTCTTAGGCATTTGTTACTTGACTCATTTTCATTAATGTAGACACTGGCAAAAGTTGATTTTTCTTCCAAAGCTAGTGAGAAATGTCTGGTGGAGTTTTAAGATTCATAATGGCATGAATGCTACCATTAAGTTTCAAATTGAATGTCTTAAACGAGAGATTTATCTTCATGCCTAGCAAAGGAATAAGATTGCCCTAGTAATTTAGATGCTCCAAGATGTTCTATATTTCTCCGCAAAAATCAATTCCAAATTCGGCATTGAAAATTTGCAACTGTTGATTATGCGGTTGACAATTTGGAAAGACGTGCATTTTAGTTTCATCTGCTCCTTAGTTGACATATATGAGCTAACAGTAACTGCTTGCATTTGGTTAGCGGTAGCCAGTAGGATTCGTTACAATTAATAAGATATTGTTTAACTAGGTAGCTACATGTAATTTGGTGGAAATAAAAGACGAGAACAATTTTTTCTGAATTTGATTTGACCAAAATCAGTTCAAGTTTAAGTGCAAATGATTTATCACGATCAAGTTAGTTTAAACTGGAATTTTGCACTCTGTAATGAGTATTAGTGGTTCTAAATGGTTTTAATGATGGTATGAGGATTTTGGGTTCAATAGGCATAATGGAAAACGTGATAGTATTTATGTTTTGAATTTATATGATAGTACATTTGTTCTGTTGGGGATTCTAGAATCCTAATACTATTTATGAATCACATCACACCATTGGAATCTCAAGTGCAATTCTACAGATCTAGCTAGGGTCACAGAGATTTATATCCTTCACAACTAACAAGTAACAACTGCCCAATCTAATCAATTTCATAATATTTCCACTATTGTATGGTCCTGACTGTCAAAACCGAGTCCCATCGTTTTCAATATACTTCATTAGGGAACCCAGTGAGTCCGTATTGGTATTAAAATAATGGACACTGCAAAGTACTGCAGGACATCGAACTTGAGGCGATACTCTCCTCCATTATCTACAATTCTTTATGTCTTTCCATATTCAGTGTGGAGGTGGAAACTCAACATAATTCACCTGATATCCGGATAAGGAAAATATTAGAAACAAAAAGGGTAAAAGAAAAAACAATATATATATATATATAAATAAAAAAAGAAAAGACATTTAATAATTCAGCAGATGCAACCGCCGCGAGGCAGTGGAAGCAGTGAACTGAGTCGAAGCGACGGTGGTCTGGCCAGATATCGGTCAGCTCCGGCGACTTGGTTGGAAGCCTTACTCGAATCTGAAGATGAACAATCTGAAGTCATCTTGGATATCCCCAAGCCACCGCCCAATGCCTCCACCTCCGACGTCGATCTGGAGTTGTTGGAATCCACCGGTGGCGGCGGGTTGAGCAATTTCCTTAGGATGAATAGTTCTCCGGCTGAGTTTTTGTCTCTGCTTAATGATTCCGAGGGGTACTTTTCGAACTTGGGGATTCCGGCGAATTATGGTTACGTTTCGTCTCCTTCGGCTAAGCGCGCTCGCGAGGCGGAGGATTTGGACAAGCTGTCGCCCAAATTATTATCATCTGCTACTCCTCCTTTGGTATGTATCATATTATAACTGTGTGTTACATTAATGTTGTTTGCTTAATTGCTTCTGTGTTGGCGTAAGGTTCCTACTTCTTGATTTAAACTAGCTCAATAACTAATTGTGCGTTTGGGCAGAGCAAGTGTTTAATTTCTATCAAAATACTATAAATTCAGATATATTGGAAAAAAAGACATGAATTTGGGGAAGATTCATGTTCAGTTGCTTTTTATTAAGTGGATTTATACACAAGAGACTTAGAATATTGGACATATAAAGGCATGGACATAGAGTACTTGAGGAAACAAGAACTTGCAAGGAGTTAAATTTGTATGATACATGTCTTGGAAAATGAATATTATAGCTTTTTAGCGTTTAGCTCGAAGTAGAGAGGCTTGAACCTTCAATAAATGATGAGGAAAAGGTAAAAATAATAAAAGTACATCAGCTATAATGACATGTGTGGTGCGTGCATATTATATATATTTGTTCATTAGATTTGCATACTCAACTTGGCAATGGAAATAAATTTGGCAAAATAGTTATTGTTTTGTTTTAAAATTAAATTTATTTGTAAGTGATGATGAGAGAGTAATCTTGTGCTTTCTAGTTATATTGCAAATGGCAGAGACTTTGCTATTTTTAAGTAGAAATGAATTTACATATTTGACTCACTAACTCTCGCATATAAATATTCGTAGATGAATAGTGAATTTTTTCTAATTGTTTTGGGAAATATGCTTAATGAAAATTATAGAATTGGTTGTTTCTCAATGATGGATTTGTTCATGTTTATTGCACACACATGATTGTATATATTTATTGCAGCTTTATGAAATTTGGTGCTGCATGTCTGCTCTTATCTGTGGTGCATGTATTTGTCTATCCTGAAATGGTAAATAATTTATTTTGGTTCTGTTGGTGTAGAAAAGAGAGAAAGGTGAGCAATTACATGGTGAAATTGGTGGGCCATTGGATGTTGATATGGAGAAGCTCTTGGAAGACACAGTTATGTGTAGGGCTCGAGCAAAACGGGGATGTGCTACCCATCCTCGCAGCATCGCCGAAAGGGTATTGAAGTTTTTCCTTTGGTTATTATTTATACTATCTTATGCACTCTGACTAGGGTTTATCCCTTTTACCAACCCTGCTCTCTTTTTATTATATATATGATAAGGTTAGAAGAACACGGATTAGTGACAGGATACGTAAGCTACAGGAACTTGTCCCCAATATGGATAAGGTAATTTAGTTACATTAGCTTGTTATATTCCATTTCGGTTTGAAGTTTATGCTCTAATCTTGCTGATGATAATTAACATATGCCGCTTTTTAATAAATCATGACCATTCGATCTCGACGCACATATATTCACATTTTGATCCTAATAGTAGCTAAATGTGATAGTTAATCATGACAAGTGCGTCCAATTTGATGTCAGGTTTCAACATGTGATACTAATTGTGACATGCATAAGATATTCGATGTTATACTAATGTTTTATATATTTGTTTTTTAGATCCTGGGAAACTGATAACAAAGGCCATGCATGGTTGTATTTCCAACAACCAATTTTCATTTTCCAACTATTCTGGAAACTGGGTTTGTGTTTGTTTAGGGAAATTTTCAGTGGAAATAAGGTCATTTTCAGTTTTCACTTTTTTATGGAAATATTATTTTGGAAATACAACCACACAATTTTTCACCACAATCACGCAAATCTATGTGAAAACACACTCAAGTTTGTAAATTCTTTTTCCAACACTAAAAATGGAAATTGACTTGGACGTACATCAATGGAAGGCCAAAGTGTCTATCGAACTTGATCAAGTGAAAGTCGAAGTTTTGTATAAGAATTCATGTTAGAAAAATGTAGAAATAGTCCTTTTGCCACTTGATGAGAATTTGCCCCATATATGTGTTCTAGATCTCAGTACATTCAATGTACATTCATGAAATCATGATGCTACATTTTATTGTGCGATTTTCATGTACTCCAAAACTTCCGTGATACAATCTTTTGCTTTTCTTACATGCAGCAAACGAACACGGCAGACATGTTAGAAGAAGCTGTAGCCTATGTCAAGCTCCTACAGAAACAGATCGAGGTTATTCATTTATGAAACTATAAGTTGAATTATATTCTCGTCTACAGTTGTTTAAGATTCAATAACCATGCATTGACCTAGAAAAAAGATTATAAATTGTGTGAACAATTCAGAACTTCTCCCTCATTCCTCTAGGATTTATGTATAATTATTTTAAGACAAGTGCTATCAACATGTTTTACTTAAAATTGTAAAAAGTGATGACACAGAATTTGATGGTCTTCTAACTGAAGAGTTGCAATTGAATGGATTCCACCACTAGCATGTCTTCTAATTTAGCTTGGATAAGATCTACATGGTTGGACATTTATATGTTGCTTGATGACTAATATTGAACATCAAATGAAAAATAGAAAAATGGGTTGCTAAGGTTGTTTGTATTAATTTAGGTTTGAAAACAGAAATGGTGAAGATATGGTAGCTTTTTTGTGGCTAAGATCAATTCTACTTAAATCGAGGAATGCACATATTGATATGTGGAACACCTATAAAAGTACACAATAATTCTACATTGGAACTCCATATAATCCTTCGAAGGTAACCTACCGGGTCCTTTATAGATGGATACTGGTAGATTCATTTTGCTGCTCAACCAAGAATTAGTCATGTTTTGTGGAACTCTTGCCCATGAAACAAGTTTACATTCTCCAATATTATGGTAGCACTGATTCTTAATAATGGAAACAATACTGTTCTTGCTTTGGTCGTTGCTTGAATGCCCTTTATGCAACTGAGTGAGGCACATTTGTGGTTATTTGCGTTCTCATACACTTCTCTTTCCTCCTCTAGTGCTTCTTCTGTTGCTTTTGACTGTGAACTAAATACTTGTGTACTTTAATTGCAATTGATTTGACTGTTGAATTTGTTTTGCCACTTTTCTTAAGAGGCAGCTACTTGGAATACTTAATGAACAAGAACCTAATAGTTTCCAGGTTCAGTTGTCACATGCCGCCTACTATGTATGGCAGTTGAAACTCCTGCTACATACCTTGCGTGCAATCGTTAACATTGTCAAATATTGATCGTTAACATTGAGAAGTTGATTTCTTCTTTAGCCCGTTAATGATTTGCCTCTCATGAGTTATTGCTTGATTTGAATTTAACTTTGATTTGAAAAAACCGTGTGTATTTGGCAGGAACTCACTGAGCATCAAAACAACTGCAAATGCTCAATAAAAGATTGAAGGGTGGGTTTACTTGCATGTTGTCATATCATAGGCTTGATGGTATATTTCTCAAACTCCTACTACTCCCAAGTATTTATATGCTTGCTATTGTGGGATCCAATACCCGAATGATATCAGCTAGTACTGCTTCTATTGCCATTACACTTCCTAATATGTTCTTGTGAGCTGTAAAATATAGATAAAATGTTTTGACATTTTTGTGGTGTTATCCACGAAGGCTGCTGCTAGGAATAATCAACTTTAATAGTTGAGAATTTGTACATCAGGGTTCAGGGGTTAAGGTTACCGAATTCTTTTACTTTCACCATTTATCTTTATCATGGAGTTGCATCTTCTGTTTTGTTTTATGGTTCTCAAAGAAGTAAAATGCATTTTGCTACATTAGTATTATCATCGTTTCACTCTTTTCTCTCTCTTAATTTGATAATTGATTTATCTAGTATTTGAGGCAAGCTTGTGTAATGTGTGGCGCCGGGGTCTCCAGGCATGACAGAGTTGGGATAGAACATCATAGACTCGTAGTGAGCTATTTAATTTAAAGAATCTAAGGTTGAAATAGGCCATTTGGCTCGGTTCACCGTAGCCATTGCCAGTGTAGAAGACTCTCACGTGTCACTGCCAATTTCATCATCATCATGTCTTTCACGTGCTACTGCCAAATTACACGTTAATTATCTCTAACAAATAAACTCTCTACTCACCAAGTGTTGAAAACGTTTTTAATGATTCTGTCAGGAAGAAGAAGCGTTGAGCAATAAAATTGATTCTCATGCTTTGTAATTATAACATATACCATGACGCAGCCATGTACAGCTTTCACTGGATATGATCATACGAATGTGTATTCATGAGTTAAAAGAAAAGTTGGCGCTCGGATTTGTTCTCTGCCTCGAGTTGAAAGTAGAGAGAAAAGTTGTCAGTTATACTCATAACATTAGTACAAAGAAATCCCTTTTGATTGAGACGTTATGACTGATTAGAAGGCTCTATATAGATTATTACATAATGAAAAGTTGAAGTGACATCATGGAGGAAAACAAAAAATAAAATGAAAATCAACACCATGGCATAGATCTACCGTGTATCAACAGGGTGGTTACCGTAACTAGACGACATTGATATACAGACCATTATAAGACAGCTCCGTGCTCAACATACAGCATGCAGATGTTGGGCTAAGTGAAGCAGGTGCCAAGTGAGGGACATGAGAGTGACAACATTGACCAAAGATGAATAGGAATTCAGCCTACGGAAGAGCATTTCTCGTATTCGAGGCTTTGGTGCTGCTCGAGTACCTTCCTGACTCGCTGCTGTTGTGCTTTTGCCAGCACCTGCTGCAGTTTCAGTCGTAGCCTCCACAGCAGGTTCGGTGGCAAGCCCTTCTTTCCCCCTCCCTTCTTCCTTTTCCTTCTTCATTCTTTCAAACATCACCTACACGTAAATAACATCATCATATAAAATCAGTTCCAGCACATTTCCATGCCCCTGCCCCCAAAAAGAAAAAGAAAAAAACAAAGTGCAATGTCCTGCTCTAGAATCTAGATTGAGTGATTGATACAAGGGATAATTACAAAAAGTCCCCTAAGGTTTGGGCTAATTAAAAAAAACCAGGGATGTTCTAAAATTACAAAAAGCCCATCAATTTGATTGTCTTAGGGTAACTGCAATGTTTCTAGAAATACTGCAGATTGGGGAAATGTGGGAAAATATACGAGGAATCAAACCTCAATTTTTTTTAATAATTATCCCTTGATATATATATATATATATATACGACATATAATTATATGCCGAACCTTAGTTGTGCGAGGCTCCAAGCAGAGCAAATTCACCAAAATCATCACCAGGGACGCCATAAGATTGAAGGCTTCAAACATTTTCCTGTGACTCATCATCAAATATCCCAGCAATGCCATCCCCACACTAGAAGCCATAGCCTTGAAATACAAGGGATATATCTTGCTCTGAAGCATTGCAAACTGTTGCCTAGGCAATGTCCCCGCCAGGACATAACTAGAAGCAAAAGTAACCCACACAGACATTCCATAAGCCACCGCAAATCCCAGCAAATGCAACACACCTGCAAAAGAAGCCATCCTCACATACGGGAAAACATGACCAACACGCTGGAAAAATCCTTTGAATCCCTTGTGCCCTTGTTTATATACTTGTTGTTTCGCCCCTTGTGTTACCTCAGCAACCTTATCCTTTGATTTGCTTGAAACGTCACTTGCAGCTTCTTTCACGCTTTCTTTCATTTCGTGGGCCGTATGAGTAAGAGTATCTTTAACTTTACCAACTGCCTCAGAATTTCCATGTTTCATCGCTTCAGGAAGAACTGAAGATGATGATGCATCTTTTGCTTCCTCCATTTTTGCGTTCGTAACGTATCCTTTTTCATCAACAACCTGAGGTGAGACCGAAACCTTGGTGTTTCCATCTTCTTTTTCAAACTCAATCACAACTGATCCAGCGGTAACATCATTGTTCGAGATTTGCTTTTCAAAAAACCCTGCACTCGCAACTGATGTGAACACAAGACACAAACCCAAAACATTCATCATTCTCTCTAATTGCCTCATATTCCTGTTAATATGTTTGTCCAGAAAAGTATAGTGATTTGCAGGGGTATGAATGTTTGAAATGTGGATGATGAGTAAGAATATTGGGAAGTTGGTCCGAGGACAAATTAACTCTGGACTTCAAATGTGTCCACGTAGCCTTTAGACATGCAACGTGGCTTAAGAATTATTTGCACAAGGATACCTGCAAACGCATGCACTATTTTCTTTACTCCACATGGACATGATAAGAGAATATTTTTACAACTTGGTCTTATCAAGTACTAATACTAGAAACGAAAAACCATTTGCCATGATGTTTATCACAATTGAGCTTACTTACTAATTAGAATTTATATATGTATTGATTAAAAAATAATAATGTGTAAAATATTATCTTAATGTATATTTGAGATTAATGATATCTATATATAAAATATAATAGAAGACCATGTACAAAATTACAAGACCAATGTCTCAATGAATGTTTCAAAGACACGTGATGACTGATGTATAAACATCTTGTTTTTTCCCTTTGAGTCCTATTAAAATGTGGCAAACATTTTAGAATAATATATTATATTATTGATTATTGTATAATATATTACGATTATAGTAATTCTAACGTAGGTATATGATCATATGTGACAAGGGTCTTACCATGTGGCAGTGTGGACCAATCTAAGCCCACTATCTTGTTTAATCTTAAGGCCCTTGTTTTTTCGATTTTTTTTAAAATTGAATTCAGCCCATTTAAGGGCATAATGGACATTTTATACACATAATCACACGGCAATTTTTGGTAACCCCTTTTTTTTTTAAGATTTCATTCAATCGGTTCCCGCTTCATTGCAATCTAACTTTTCACAAAAATCAAAACCCTTCTTTTCCTCTCTTTCTTTTCATTTTTCCAACCCAACGTTTCTTCTCTTTCTTCTCAATTTCAATTTCTTGTCGTCCCGAGAACAAGAATATCTTGTGTCGGTTTTGAAGATTTTCGTGTTCTATTCCGACATCAAAGTTCCAAACGACCTTGGTAGTATTGGTAAATGTCAGTTTCTGTGAAAAGTTCCAATTTTTTGAGTGTACATTTTTGTAGTAAGAGTTTATCCCTTATTTTTCTTCATTTTTACGCCGAGATCATGATTGATGTTTTTATGGGTTTTGTAGTTAGGGTTTATTACTCAAGTAGTGCACACATTTTTTTTTATTTTGAAGTTACTAGGATTTTGTTCATCAATTTTACAGAATCTCCCTTTTTTTTGGCTTATGGATATATTTTTTGTGCCAAATGTTGCAGATTTTGGGAGAGATATTTTTTGTATTAAATTAGGTGAAAACAATGTATTTTTAGGTAATTGATTGTGTAATGTTTATGTTATTGAAATTGGGTATTCGCCCTTTTTGGGGGAAACCATTCCTTGTATATATGGTGTGAATTTACATAAGTATGCTATATCTTTTAGTACTTTTGGTATAACCCTTCCACTAAATTAGCTCTTCTTTTTGGGTTTTTTTTTTTTTGGTGAATCCCCCTGTTATTTTGGTGTACATTTGCCCTTGGAATGATATATGTTTTCCCACCTTTCGCATATAAATAAATAGATTTTGTTGTTTTGTATGACCCCTGCACCCAAAAAAAAAAAAAGGCAATGTATATATGTATTGGTCCACATTTAGTATTGTTATAACGTCATGCACTGTTAAGTGTGGTAGTTTGCATATAAATGCCCATACAAATGATGTTTAAATAATATTAGTTTCGTATACAGTTAGAGTACATTCAGTACACAATTAGTTCAGATGATGTTTATAAATGCCCATATAAATGATGTTTAAATAGTATATATAAGTGTGGTAATTTGTATATAAATGTACATACAAATGATGTTTAAATAGTATTAGTTTCGTATATAGTTAGAGTACATTTAGTACACAATTAGTTTAGTTGTTGTTTTCTCTTTGCTACATTGCACAATTAGTATAGTTCATGTATACAGTGTAATGTTTCACAATTGTTTCTCAATTCCAGGTTCAATGGCACGAGGAAACAGGAAGAGACTTGTATCTCCAAAGCCGAGTGAGGGTGCGAGTAATGTTAATCAGAGGCCAAAGACTGCCAAATCTGCTTTGAAAGCTTCGATGCCTATACGGAGGACAAGATCAGTGCCAGCTGTTCTAACTGGCGCATTGGGTCGTCTCAACAATTTTCAGACCAGAGCAGTAATTGAAATGGGCTTCGGGAGCTTATTGGGTCTAAATGTTGAAGAATTACCGGGGAGGTTAATCTATTGGTTGGTA
Organism: Rehmannia glutinosa; assembly: GCA_016081115.2. Lineage (NCBI taxonomy): Eukaryota > Viridiplantae > Streptophyta > Magnoliopsida > Lamiales > Orobanchaceae > Rehmannia > Rehmannia glutinosa. The sequence goes on along the minus strand of JABTTQ020001454.1, from coordinate 188,872 downwards.
GAAAATTTCAACTCTCTCATATGTGAGTTAATTCTATCGGATGAAAGGTCTATTCGCGTGGGTGAAAAGGATGTGGAGCTAGTGTTGGGGTTTCCAAGAGGTGGAAAAAGAGTGGAGAAAAAAACGAAGTCTGAAACATGCCAAGTTTACGAGGATTGGCAGTCCCACTTCGAGGCAAACGCAGATGGGTCATATACTATTACGACTGCTGAGGTTTCTGAAAAGATGTTGGAGGATGCTGAGGGGGGGTATATGGTTCAAGAGGAATTTTATAGCTCTTGTAGATGCACATATAATTGGCAATATGCAGGGTGGATACGTTAACACACTTGTCATGAAAAGCTTGGAGAACGTTAACGATATCCCAAAATGAATTGGTGCGAGCACACTATGATGACTTTGTTAGAGAGCCGAGAGAAATGGACGTCAACAAATAAGAAGAGTTTCAATGGGCCGTTGCTTTTTTTAATTGTAAGTATTTGTTCATTTTATCTGACTTAAACAATATCAACCATGTTAACACCATTTTTGTTTTTGCATCATTGGGGTTCTATATGGATAGGGTTGTAATGGCTATTCGTGCTTTTCCGAGGGTGGTCCCGTATATGCGGTCGTTGACAACCGAAAGCATTCGGGATAGGAATACCGCCGAAATGAAACGTGGAGGTTATGGACTAGGCTACATTGATTGCGCAATCGACGAGGTCGGGCCTTATGGATCCTGAAATGATCAGCCGCTGCCAGCCTCATCAAATGTGGTTGGTATGCAGGCTCCTGGACCGCGTATCGATCACCCGGCGCCGACCCCAACATTCAATGCTGGTGGTGTGCAGGTTCCAAACTTTTAGCTTTTAGTTTGATGTTCAGTAACAAATGAGTTTTTTTTCTGTATTATGCTTTTTGTGCTTGGGGGGTAGATGCATTGTATATGTTATTTCTTAGTTATTTAATGGAGTAACGTAGATATATCTTGGCATAATCCTAGCAACAAGAATGCATATGGTTAGTTATTAAATGGTATAATGTTAATTAGCTAATGATATTTCTTTATTCATAAGAGATGACTTGGTGTATGGTTACAAAATGGTATAACATTATCAACAGCCAAATGTTCAGTTAGTTACAACTTGGTATAATATTAGTTCCAATCATGTACAGTGCACAGTTTACATTCTTTTATATACCATTTGATAGTTATTTATGCATCAAGATTCAATTAAATGAGTATGAAAAAGTTGACAACTATTTTTATGTTGATGTAGGGTTATGTTGGCAATCTTTTGTCCAAGCTGGCGATGGTAGCGACTGATGTAATGGACATCATTGTAATGTTGAATAATGCCCCTCGGGAGCTGGCTTCGAATGATGATTTTGGGAAAAGCAAAGAGGTGGCTAGGAAATTCACATGCTTTCCGGGGATAGAGCGGGGAATATACCGTTGCTGGGGCACCCATTGTTAGTGAAACTCAGCAGATTAACGCGTTTTGGAGCAACCCCAAAAATATCAATGCACTGGAGAAGGTTGAACAGGCTACCCATCGGCGGGAGGAGTTCAAGAAAAGCTCGGATGATATACCTAATTTCAGTATTGGCCTGACGCAGGAAGCAAACGTTGCAAACTGAACAGACGTTTTGGAGACATCGCGTAAATACTCCGAGAACCCGGTTGAGGAGCAGCCGCAGGCTGATGGTGTAAGTTTCCTTTTTATATATATGTTTTTTTTTCTTTTTGTTATGCATTTTTATTTTAATTTCATGTTTTTTGCAGGGGAATGTTGGTGTGGTGCAAGGTGATGATGGGCAGGATGGGACTGGTGTGGGGAACGGTGATGATGAGGTGGGGTCCGAGCAGTCGGCTGAAGTAGAGGAGAGCGAGCAGACTGCTGCAGCTGTTCAAACGCGGAAGAGTACGAGGAAGCATCGTAAAACCGTGATGTTGTCGTCTCCCTTTCGCTCTAGACATGTCGACTTTACCCAGAAGATGAACAAGATTCACAATGTTGTTGGCAAGTGGGTCTTTGATAATGTTGGGGCTACAAGGTTACACTTTTTTTATGTGTGGTCTTCAATTGGAATCTTTTATAAATACCGGTTTTATTAGTTTGTTTAGTAATATGTTTTTGTATATTATTTGTAGAACCGAGGTTCTTTTTAGGATGGGAGACAATGTTCTTATGAGAGAAGATTTGGAGACAATGAGGCTCGGGGAGTATATATCTGCAAACATTATTGACGTGTGGGCGAAGATGTTGAACGAGATGGAGGAAGCGAGGGATGCTAATTCTCCCCCCCCCCGAGGGTTTTCCTAACGAACATGGTGACGGTATGTATATTTTTTAATTCGGTGTGTTAACAGTTAGTTCAAATGACGTGCAGTTTTTAATATGTGACTATGCGGGGTTGAACCCCAAGATGCATATTTACTTATTTTATGATGTAATGTTAGAGGTATTATCATATACTATTAGTGATTAAGTAGTGCAAAATCAATCGGAGGGAGTGCAAAGTAGATACACAAATTTACTTATATCTTTGTTGTACATTTTTTTACATCATGTGTTAATATTAGACGTGTTTATATTATATTGTTAGTGCTTAACTGGTGCGCATTCAATAGTATTGATGGTTCGCATTTGTGATGCAAATGAACTTATATTCTGGTATACAAATGCTTACTAAATGTGGTGATATTAGATGTTTTTTTGTATACTTTTTAGTGAATGTATTGTGCACAATCAATTGTATTATGGTGCACAATCATGGAGCACAATTTATTTTTTGCAAGATGTTTTTGTTTTTCTCGTTCGGGGGATATAATTGTTTTTTTCCGATGTGCAGTTATACTCTGTTGTGTCACCTTCAAATGATTTGCCAGATGAAAGAGTTTTGGCATTGTTTTCGGATGCATTTGACTTGGAATTTGTGGACCCAACAACGGCCAATTTGCAGGCCATTGAGATGGTATAATTTTGTAGAAGTATAAATTTTATTTTTTACTATTGCCCGGTACTATTTTAATGATTCTATATATGTGTCATGCTTTTCAGTTCTTCTTCCCGATTATTAAGGGATGGCACATTTTCGTGATTTGCATCAACATAAAGAAGAAGTATTGTCACATTTTGGACAACTCTTCAGATGGTGGTACAAGTTGTGACAAGTATGGACGAATGCCGGAAAAACTGGTAAATTCTTGCTTTATATTTTATTTGGCCCATTTTGCTTTATAAGTTTGTATACAATTAGTAAATAGTTGGTATATAGTAAGTTATGTTTTTTACTTTTAATTGTAGACGTTAATTGATGAAAACATAGTTATGTATTGGTATACAGTTAGGCAACCATTGGTATACAGTTAGTTTGGATTTGACATACAAATGCATTTGCATCAGTCTTTTCCTTTTATTTGGTTGACTTATTTGATGTTAACACAATTTCTTTTTTTTGTTGACAATTTTGTTTTTATGTATTTATCAGTTGGATCTCTTCTCTCGATATCTGCAAGCACGTGGGTGTTATCAGTCAGCGCGAAATGTTGAAAAATGTCCCCCAACAAGACTTGCCATGTCATGGAGGGATGCGAAAAACAAGACTGATTGCGGGTCTGCCATGCGTCATATGGAGACCTACATGGGGGGCATTGAAGAAATGGGATTGCAGATTTGACAAGGCCGACGCTACGGAATTTGCACGATTGAGGACGTTGTATTGCCATGCAATTTTGATGCATGACCTGAACCAAGAGAATGGCAGAGTTCTTGGGTTGGCTAAAAAATTTGTCAGCGGCAAGTAGTTTTGTTATGGATATTTATGTTGGTTTGTTAGTACATTTTTATTAGTATATTAGACTAGACTGTGATTTTTAAGTGCAAAATTGACAATGTTTTGGTGACTTTTATTACAGAACGTTTTTATGCAATTATATTTATTGTGTTTAAGTTGTGAATTTTTTTTACGATTTATGGTTAGTTAGTAAACAGTACACAATGAATAGTATTGTGGTACGTGTTTATTAATATTTTGGTGTATACACGTTTTATAAATGAGTTCTTGATATTTTTTTACGCAGTTGTTTAATGAACCGTGTCAATGCATAATTTATAAGCAATTTTGTGTATTGTAAGTATTTTTACTGCTGATAGTTTTTGGATTTCACTGTAATCGGTTAAAACGTAAACCTCAAATTATATTACAAACATACAATTAACGTTGAGTTGGTAAACGATTAGTAGTATTTTGGCAGACATATAGCTTTGAAAATGAGAACGGTATTAAAATACCAAAAAACCTGAACACAAGACAAGTTGGCGCATAATCACTGATGATGTTGTGTATAATTAACAGTAAACATGCACACATGTAGCAATCATACTCTCAAAGCATTTATGCTTTAGGTCAAGTTTTTTTTATTAATTTAGTAATATAGACATAAAAATGATGCTCATTTAGAATAGAAATGGCATTAAACAAGACAATAAATGACGTTCAATTAACACAAGACATATATTTTAATTGAGTTTTTTGGAAAGCACAACTTTGAAAATGCAGGAAAAGGGTTTTCTCATTCTGTAGATTGTTCGGGAAATGTACGGTTGTTGTGTGATGCAATTTTGCCGCATGTGCTGATGAGTGTAATATATACGTGCATTTGAGGGCTTAAAATGATACATAAGTGATGCATTTGCACGCATATTTACTATGTTTTTACTTGGTTTCCTTTAAAGAGCATGATACTGCATATTCTTGTAATTCTTGTAGGAAACGGAGCTTAAAATGATGAAATGTCAGTTGGGATGCCCGGATAAGATTGCCGAATGCAAAGAGAAGATCAAAATGACGGAAAAAGTGAACAAAAACACTTCACACGGACCGTGTGGTGTCACACGACCATGTGGAGTGGTGGTGTGAAAATCACGCGTTTGTGTGAAGAAGGAAAAAAAACAGGGGACGGAGCAGTCTCACACGGCCGACCGTGTGAAGTCACACTACCGTGTGGACAAGGTCACTCAATCGCACAACCTGCCCGTGTCAAGCCACACGCCCATGCGAGGAAGGGCTTAGCCCAACACCACACGCCCGTGTGGTCCCACACGGCCTAGCCGTGTGGGAGTCTGTTTCAGCGCATTTTTCAGAGTTTGCTTCCCGTTTCAATTCTACAAGTGATCTCTCCAAGCATCTTTAAAAGGGGACCAAGTCTTGAACGAAAAAACATCACTCTCTACATAGAAAACACATCAAATAACACAGTAACGAAGGAATCGAAGAGCTTCTGAGAGCAAAAGGCTAGGTCGCGAAGAACACCACAAGGCTTTCACATCTAGGGAGCATAAGAGCTTCGAGGGCTTGGAAGGGGAATCCATTCTGACAAGAAGAGGTTTTCTTTCTATGTCTAAGAACTCTTGTCTGTGCTTGTATGATGTCATAATATTGATTCAGATTTGTCTATGAGTTTGTAATCAATGTTTGACCTATTTTTTGGATCTTAGGGGCATAATCGAAACTGTGGATTTGTATTAAATATGATTACTTGTTTTCTTAATTAATTCATGCGTTCTATTTTATGAATTCGAGTGCTTATTTTATAATTGCTTTTTATTTGGCCAATAATTTGCATGTCATACTTCTAGTCCATAATCCGACCAGGTGAGTTCTAGTAATACGAAAATCGAATTCAGACATGAAACATGTGTGACAGGCGTGTTTGTGGGGATTCATTCAATTCACAAATCTTTTTGGAGTTAATAAGAATTGTAACGATCTGACCAGACTACAATTGTTATTAATCAACTGTTTACGCACCACCTGACCAGGGGAGTAAATGAATTTAGGAATTGAACCCATAGAATTGCATGAATTGGTTTTTAAAACTTTATTCGCATTTAATATTGAAGAAGCATGTTGAGATTATGTGCCTAAGGTTGCTCCTAATGATGTTGAAAATACTTGTGGGGTTCACAAATTTATTTTATTTATTTTTTTCTTTATTTTCGATTTTAGAAGATAAAAATAACTTAATTTTCGGTCTCTTCAATAAAATTGGAATACGATGTTATTATAGCCTAAGTGTTTCGAGCTTCAATCCCTGAGGAATACGACCTTGTTTGCCATTATCCTATAAACTACAATGTACACTTGCAGTTGTATGAACCAAAACAATTTTTGGCGATCAAGTTTTTTGCGCCATTGCCGGGGATTGATTAGATTCTACTTAGATATAGTAATAAGTAGTTCAATCTTAATTGAAGCATTTTTGTAAATATTTTTCTTTTTATCTTTTTCGATTTTTTTTTATTTTTTTCTTTTGGTTCGATTTTAACATTGTTTTTGTTTAGTGCAGATAATGCATGATCACGCGTTCCAGATCGACCCAGCCAATTCCCATTGATTTGGAAATCGAAAAGACAGCTAAGCAACTAAGGAAAAGATCCAAAACGATGACGGATGGGACTAATCCGAACACAATGGAAAACAGAAACAATGAGGAGCGCCCACCAGGGCCGGCGTCCAGGACGGAATTGTGGAAAGGCCCGCAAGAAGGGCAGTTAGGGACTACTTCCAGCCGGAGGTGAGCCAAACTTATGGGGGTGTGGCCCGTCTGCCGATCAATGCAAATAATTTTGAACTAAAACCGGCATTCATCCAGATGGTGTCACAAAACCAGTTTGGGGGGTAGAGCCGTTGAGGATCCAAACGCGCATCTGGCGCACTTTCTAGAAATTTGCGATAATGTTAAGATGAATGGTGTTTATGAGGATATCATTCAATGCCACCTTTTCGCATTCTCTCTGCGCGATAAGGCTAAGGGATGGTTATGCTCTTTAACACCACCAACCGCAAATTGGGCAGAACTAAGTCAGCGGTTTCTAGCCAAATACTTTGCAATTGAAATCTGAAATCGCCCAGTTTAGGCAATTAGATGTTGAGCCGCTATATGAAGCATGGGATAGATTCCAGAAATTGCTAAGAAAGTGCCCTCAACACGGATATCCCGACCACCAACAGGTTCAGTACTTCTATAATGGTTTGAGTGGCAACACAAGAACAATTATAGATGTTGCATCTGGAGGTGCACTACTAAGGAGATATCCTGAGGAGGCACTAGAATTATTAGAGGAGATGGCGAACAACAGTTACCAATGGCCATCCGATAGATCCGAGAATAAACATATCGCGTAAATTCAGGATGAGGATAAGATCGCCATACTCACAGAACAAATATCCATGCTAAGTATGAAACTGGATGCGATGCAGCAAGTAAATTCAAGGGAGGTAGCAGTGGTTGTAGAAGAAGCAAACTTTGTAGGGCAGCAAGGCTACAACTACTACAGAAATAATCAGACATAACCTCACTATACTCCAGGGCTGCCAAAGGAACAAAACCATCTCTAGAAGAAATGCTAGCTTCATTCATCAGAGAGACACGAGCTCGACTAAACCAGGATGAAGCCAAGATAGACAGAATCGAGAATCATGTAACTCAATTAAATACTAACATGAATGATAGATTGAAATCTTTGGAAAAACAGGTGGGGTAGATTGCTACGCCAATACATGGCCAACACTAAAAAGGCAAATTCCCGAAAGCCACAAGGATGGATTTGGGAAAACAGTGCCAATCCATTTATCTGAGGAGTGGAACAAGTTATGAAGGTCCAAAGATGCCAATTGATCAAGAAATAGAAGCAATCAAGGATCAGGACACAGCAGAGGAGGTGGCGCCACCCCCCATGGAAACAGAAAAGGTAAAATCTGCTCCAACCATTGCAAGAACTGAGGTACGTATCCCTTTCCCGCAAAAGTTTCAGAAAACGAAATTAGATGATCAATTTCTCAAATTTTTGAAAATCTTTAAGAAAATTCAAGTCAATATACCTTTTGCGGATGCACTTGAACAAATGCCAAACTATGCAAAATTTCTTAAAGATATCATGACAAAGAAAAGAAAAATCTCGGAATATGAAATGATGAAACTGACAGAGGAGTGTAGCGCAATTATTCAAAAGAAGTTACCTAAAAAACGCAAGGATCCCGGGAGTTTCACGATTCCATGCGAAATTGGGGGAACAACCTTGAATAAAGCACTATACGACTTAGGTGCAATCATTAACTTGATGCCGTTATCAATATTTTGAAAACTGGGATTAGGCGAAGTAAAGCCTACAACAATCACCCTACAATTAGCAGATCGCTCGGTAGCATATCCAAAAGAGGTGATTGAAGATGTGTTAGTAAAGGTAGACAAATTCATCTTCCCAACAGACTTCATTGTATTGGAGATGGAAGAAGACCGAGAGGTTCCATTATTCTGGGAAGACCATTCTTGGCCACAGGTAGAACACTAATCGATGTGCAAAAAAGTGAATTAACATTGCGAGTAAATGATGAACACATATTATTTTCAATTTACAAACTTATGCAGTTTCATGAAAACATCAAACAATGCAACATGATTGATGTTCTAACCCCATGCATGGAGGCTGAGTTTGAATAGGTTGTGATGAAAGACGCGTTGGAATGGTGTTTGAGCCACTCAGTGGAATCCCAAGGTATGTGTTTAGATTTTACTAACAATGAGGTTATCGATTTTGTGTTTACCTTAGGTTCAACGGACGAAAAATTTAAGAAAATGGCATTCGACCATCCCACACGACCGTGTGAAACAACACGGCCAGGCGTGCGGCGACGCAAACCTCCCGTGACGCACACGGCCATGCGGATCAACACATCGGGCCGTGCGGCGCTAAAATTGAAGGCCTTCATCACACGATCGTCGTGTGACCCACACCGGGCCGTGCGGCGACAGAAAAGGGCCATTCACACGACCATGTGACTATACACGGCCAGGCCGTGCGTGAAACTTCGACAGCGGCCCAAGTCCACACGCCCGTGTGGCTTTACACAACCCGACCGTGCGACACGTATTTTTAGCCGAAAATTCAAAAATGAACTTCCTGGATTCTCCGAACTTAAACCTCTTTTGGACCATCTCAAATATGCATTCTTAGGCGACAACGAGACCTATCTGGTAATAGTTTCTTCTTCCCTTACTGAAAATCAATTGGAAAAACTACTGCATGTCTTAAGGGAACATAAAACTGCGATTGGATGGTCAATTTCTGATTTAAAAGGTATAAGCCCTTCGATTTACATGCATAAAATAAAAATGGAAGATGATTGTAAACCTTCTGTGCAACATCAACGTAGACTTAACCCAATTATGCAAGAGGTCGTTAAGAAAGAAGTGCTTAAATGGTTAGATAATGGAATAATTTTTGCTATATCTGATAGCAATTGGGTAAGTCCAATACAAGTCGTCCCAAAGAAGGGAGGAATGACGATAGTAAAAAGTGAAAACAATGAAATTTTAGCTACTAGAGTTGTTACAGGATGGCGTATTTGCATTGATTATCGAAAATTAAATGCTGCAACTCGAAAAGATCACTTTCCCCTCCCCTTTATGGATCAAATGTTAGATCGCCTTGCAGGTTATGAATACTATTGTTTCATGGATGGGTATTCGGGGTATAATCAGATTATGATTGCTCCAGGGGACCAAGAAAAGGCAGCATTTACATGCCCTTATGGTGTGTTCGCATTCCGTAGGTTACAATTCGGGCTATGTAATGCACCTGCAATATTTCAAAGATGTATGATGGTGATATTCCATGGAATGATTGAAAATATCATGGAAGTTTTTATGGATGATTTCTCAGTTTTTGGTAGTTCGTTTGATCATTGCTTGCATAATCTAACCCTTGTTTTGCAGAGATGCGAGGAGACAAACTTAGTATTAAACTGGGAAAAATGCCATTTTATGGTAAGAGATGGCATTGTACTTGGTCATCGTGTTTCTTCCGTAGGTCTGGAAGTCGACCGAGCAAAGCTGGTGGCAATTGAGAAGCTTCAACCTCCAAGGAATGAGAAAGCAATAAGGAGCTTTTTAGGACATGCGGGTTTTTATAGATGCTTTATTCAAGATTTTTCCAAAATAACCAAACCCCTTTCCCACTTACTTGAAAAAGATGTACTTTTTGCTTTCACCCATGATTGCGTACAGACATTTGAAACACTGAACAAGGCTCTGGTGACTGCACCAATTTTGATCACACCAGATTAGAGTCAACCTTTCGAGATAATATGCGACGCAAGCGACTATGCAGTAGGTGTTGCACTGGGACAAAAACACGAGAAGTTGTTTCGTGTTATTTACTACGCAAGTCGAAAATTGGATCCGACACAACAAAATTACACCACAACTGAAAAAATTTTGCTGGCAGTGGTGTTTGCATTTGACAAGTTTCGGGCCTACTTGATTGGAACAAAGACAATAGTCCATACAGACCATGCTGCGGTCACATAACTATTCGCAAAGAAAGATGCAAAACCGAGGCTCATTCGATGGATACTCTTACTACAAGAGTTTGATATCAAAATTTGGGATAGAAAAGGGTGTGAGAACATGGTAGTTGATCATCTCTCACGACCTGAGCAAACAACTCATGAAAACACGATAGGCACAACAATCAAAGAAATATTTCTGGACGAATTAATCCTAATGGCAGAAACAACCATCCCCTGGTACGCTGCTATTGTCAATTATTTAGTAAGCGGGGTTTTACCACCAGATATCACATATCATGCTAAGAAGAAATTTCTTCATGATGTGAGATATTTTCTGTGGGACGAACTTCTTTTGTTTAAAAGATGTGCAAATTCAATTATTAGGAGATGTGTACCTCAAGAAGAATGGGCAAGCATTCTGGAGCAATGCCATTCATCACCATGTGGGGGCCACTTCAGGCCAACACGCACTGCGGCTAAGGTATTACAGTCCGGTTTCTTTTGTCTTCTATTTTCAAAGATTGCTATAAGTTTGTTTTGCAGTGCGATAGGTGTCAACGTATGGAAAACATTTCAAGGCGACACGAGATGCCATTAACTAGTATCATGGAAGTGGAATTGTTTGATGTTTGGGGTACAGATTTCATGGGACCTTTTCCAATCTCAAATGGGTACATGTATATCCTCCTTGCGGTAGGCTATGTATCCAAATGGGTGGAAGCAATCCCTACTAAAACATATGATGCCAGGGTTGTGCTAAAATTTCTACAAAAGAACATATTCACAAGGTTTGGCACCCCACGAGCACTCATTAGTGATGGAGGATCTCACTTCTGCAACAAACTGTTTAACAACATGATGGCAAAATATTGAGTAAAACATTGAGTGGCCGCCGCGTACCATCCACAGTCAAATGGGTTAGCCGAGGTATCCAATAGGGAAATTAAGCAGATCTTAGAAAAAACGGTTAACATAAATCGAAAAGATTGGGCTTTAAAGCTCGATGACGCTTTATGGGCTTATCGAACGACATACAAAACACCTCTGGATATGTCCCCGTATCAATTAGTTTTTGGGAAATCATGCCATCTTCCGGTGGAATTAGAACATAAAGCATTTTGGGCAGTGAAGAAGCTTAACTTCGACATGACTGCGGTAGGCGAGAAGAGAAAACTGCAAATAAGCGAGCTGGAGGAGTTCCGTCAAGATGCATACGAAAATGCCCAAATCTACAAAGATCGCACAAAGAGATGGCATGACAAAAAAATTCTGAGACGAAAATTCCTACCCGGGCAAGTAGTACTGCTATACAACTCAAGACTGCGATTATTCCCGGGTAAACTTAAATCAAGGTGGTATGGTCCTTTCGTAATCAAAAAAATGCTATCACCAAGAGGAGCCGTTTAACTATTAGCAACAAATGGTCAAACTTTCATCGTAAATGGACAAAGAATTAAATACTACTATGGGCCAGAAACTCCACAAGAAGTTTCGACCATCTGCTTATCGTAAAAATAATCTCTGTAAGTACTTATTACGCATTCCCCTTTCTTTTGATAATTTCCTCATATGTTCGGGACGAAACATATTTTAAGTTTGGGGGGTTGTCAAGAATGCGTAATCTAGTAATGTTGCATGTTGCATTGCATTTAGGACTGCCTGTAGAAGCACTTTGCATTATGATTTTTGAAAAAAAAATTGATTTTTGTTTAAATTTTTCTATTTTTAGTTATTTTTGTTTTAGCACGTTTACTCCTTTAGCACGTTTAATTGCTTTTGTGTGTGGTTTTTTTTTATTCAGTTCGTATGCCCAGCTCCCTATGATTTTACTATGAATATTTTATGGCATGGGATAACATACTTGGGGGAATAATGTGATAAATTCTTGAGAGGAAAGTCATTTATTTGCTTGGCATGTGTTAAGAAAATTGGGTATTTGAGCATGTTGCGAAAAATAAGCCTGTGAACTTTTGTGCCTTAAACTGCTTTACATTATGCAGACTTATTTTTTCTTGAGTGTGTCATTCATGATTGATAGAACTCTAGAACTTGCTCTGGTATCTTCATTGAAGCCATGTGTGTGTGCAATTTTTGAAAATGATCTAAGGTCATCTTTGTTTAGCCTACTTAGCCATAAATCCAATTTTTATTTTTGAAAATTTCTTGAGCTTATAGAAAATGAATAAGTTTGGGGAAGACGTAGTGAAAATTTATGGAAGTTGGCAAAAAAAAGAGGGATGAGCAGTATCTAGGTAAATGAAAAAAATACATGAAGCTCGAAAAAGAAAGAAAATCTCTTTAAAGATAATAGAGAAAATCGAGCAAAGCAAAAGAAAATTCTGAAAATTGTGAAAAACAATGAGAGATTGAGGCTAAAGAAAAAGAGAAGAAGGTTAAAAGGCCTAAGAATGAAAAAAATAAGGGTGGAATTGAGTTGAAAAAGAAAACTTACATAATAATGAAATTGAGTTGGTGAATTGCAAGTCTGTGTGCTAAAATTCTATTTGCTCAAGTCAAGTCACTTGATCCAAATTTCCCTACCCTTACCAAAGAGCCTACATTACAGCCAAATAAAAAGTCCTTTTTGATTCTTAGATTGTGCACACAAAAGTGATCGAGATGTTAGATGATTTGCAAGCTATGGTAGTTCTACTTTTCTTGAATTGAATTTGAGCGTAAACACTTATCATACACTTCGAAAGTAGAGTGATACACTATTTACTTGTGACTCGCGATGTCAAGTACCCAAAAGAGTATTAATGATGTCGAATTTATAACAAAACGACTTCTTAATGATGAGTTACATTGTTTCCTTGAGTATGGAGTCGAGTGTTATTTAATGTTTATAGTGTTCTTGGATGTTCTTTCGTTTTTAACCCTTATATTATTCTTCTTAATTTGCTCGAGGACGAGCAATGCTTTAAGTTTGGGGGTATTTTATAAGTGTAAAATATACGTGCATTTGAGGGCTTAAAATGATATATAAGTGATGCATTTGCACGCATATTTACTATGTTTTTACTTGGTTTCCTTTAAAGGGCATGATACTGCGTATTCTTGTAATTTTTGCAGGAAACGGAGCTTAAAATGAAGAAATGTCAGTTGGGATGCCCGAATAAGATTGTCGAATGCAAAGAGAAGATCAAAACGACGGAAAAAGTGAACAAAAACACTTCACACGGCCGGACCGTGTGGAGTGGTGGTGTGAAAATCACACGGTTGTGTGAAGAAGGGAAGAAAACAAGGGACGGAGCAGGTCCACACGGCCATGTGGACAAGGTCACTCAACCGCACAACCTGCCCGTGTCAAGCCACCTGCCCGTGTGGAGTCTGTTTCAGTGCGTTTTCCAGAGTTTGCTTCCCATTCCAACTCTACAAGTGATCTCTCCGAGAATCTATAAAAGAGGACCAAGTCTTGCACGAGAAAACATCACTCTCTACATAGAAAACACATCAAATAATACAGGAATGAAGGAATCGAAGAGCGTCTGAGAGCAAAAGGCTAGGTCGCGAAGAACACCACAAGGCTTTCACATCTAAAGAGCACAAAAGCTTCAAGGGCTTGGAAGGGGAATCCATCCTGACAAGAAGGGGGTTTTCTTTCTATGTCTAAGAACTCTTGTATGTGCTTATATGATGTCATAATATTGATTCAGATTTGTCTATGAGTTTCTAATCAATGTTTGGCATATTTTTTGGATCTTAGGGGCATAATCGAAACTGTGGATTTGTATTAAATATGATTACTTGTTTTCTTAATTAATTCATGTGTTCTATTTTATAAATTCGAGTGCTTATTTTATAATTGCTTTTTATTTGACCAGTAATTTGCATGTCATACTTCTAGTCCATAATCCGACCAGGTGGTTCTAGTAAGACGAAAATCGAATTCTGACATGAAACATGTGTGACAGTGTGTTTGTGGGGATTCATTCAATTCACAAATCTTTTTGGAGTTAATAAGAATTGTAATGATCGACCAGACTACAATTATTAATAATCAACTGTTTACGCACCACCTGACCAGGGGAGTAAATGAATTTAGGAATTGAACCCATAGAATTGCATGAATTGGTTTTTAAGACTTTATTCGCATTTAATATTGAAGAAGCATATTGAGATTATGTGTCTAAGGTTGCTCCTAATGATGTTGAAAATACTTGTGGGGTTCACAAATTTATTTTATTTATTTTCGATTTTAGTAGATAAAAATAACTTGATTTTCGTTCGCTTTAATAAAATTGGAATACGATGTTATTATAGCCTAAGTGTTTCGAGCTTCAATCCCTGAGGAATACGACCTTGCTTGCCATTATCCTATAAACTACATTGTACAGTTGCAGTTGTATGAACCAAAACAATTTTTGGCGATCAAGTTTTTTGCCTGGCGCATTTTTCGGAATTCTGTTCCCGTTCAAACTCTACAACTGACCTCTCCAAGCATCTATATAAAGGGGACTAAGGCCTGAACAAATTTTCATCATCATATATCACTTCATACAGCAAAAACACATGAAATAACACAGGAACGAAGGAATCGAGGAGCTTCTGAGAGCAAAAGGCTAGGTCGCGAAGAACACCACAAGGCTTTCGCATCTAGGGAGCACAAGAGCTTCGAGGGCTTGGAAGGGGGATCCATCCTGGCAAGAAGGGGTTTTCTTTCTATGTCTAAGAACTCTTGTCTGTGCTTATATGATGTCATATATTGATTTGGATTTGTCTATGAGTTTGTAATCAATGTTTGGCATATTTTTCGGATCTTAGGGGCATAATCAAAACTATAGATTTGTATTAAATATGATTACTTGTTTTCTTAATTAATTCATGCGTTCTATTTTATGAATTCGAGTGCTTATTTTATAATTGCTTTCTATTTGGCCAGTAATTTGCATGTCATACTTCTAGTCAATAATCCGACCAGGTGAGTTCTAGTAAGACGAAAATCAAATTCAGACATGAAACATGTGTGACAGGCGTGTTTGTGGGGAGTCATTCAATTCACAAATCTTTTTGGAGTTAATAAGAATTGTAACGATCTGGCCAGGCTACAATTATTATTAATAAACTGTTTACACACCACCTGACCAGGGGAGTAAATGAATTTAGGAATTGAACCCATAGAATTGCATGAATTGGTTTTTAAAACTTTATTCGCATTTAATATTGAAGAAGCATGTTGAGATTATGTGCCTAAGGATGCTCCTAATGATGTTGAAAATACTTGTGGGGTTCACAAATTTATTTCATTTATTTTTTCTTTAATTTTGATTTTAGTAGATTAAAATAACTTGATTCTCGGTCGCTTCAATAAAATTGGAATATGATGTTATTATAGCTTAAGTGTTTCGAGATTCAATCCCTGAGGAATACGACCTTGCTTGCCATTATTCTATAAACTACACTGTACACTTGCAGTTGTATAAACCAAAATAATTTTTGGCGATCATGTGCCACACTTTCTCTTTAGTTTGGTGCTTGCACGGATTGCCTTTTCCTTTTGGCTTTGTATCCTGCTTTTAATCCGGCTCCCGCTGCCCTTGTTACGAGCTTGTTGTGGTGGCAATGCTGATATCTCCATTTGAGAACTAGAGCCACATCAAGTTTCAAATATTGCATCATTGCCCCCATCGTGTTGTTCATCTTGTTCGTGGGCTAACTTGTTCTTGTATTCAGATAATAAGCGTGCTAAGTCAGCCAATTTTTCCACTCTACCGTTTGCGAGTCGTATGCAGTTGTGGAAGGTTGACCACAATTCATTTAGTGTTGTTGCTGCTTCTTGACCACCGTTGAATTCGTACAGTTGCCCGCTTGTTGTTGATGGATGTATGAATGATAGTCTCATCCATCAATTAGACACGTATTTCCTGGGAATTTCATTGAGTTCCTTGAATACAACGAATATATGTTGACACAAAATACCGTGCATTTCGAACATTTTGCAATTACACACCGCAATTGTTTCTTCCTTGCAGTATTGTACGTTGAAAATAGCACCAAATTTGTCCTTTATTGAGTAGGAACAACTACTACTACCCGACCTGGTTACCATGTGCACTAAACATTTGTAACACACAGTTGCAATCTCAAGGCTTATTTTTTTAAAAATAGCATGTGTGTACAATGTTGATGCATGTTTTTCAATATCTAACGGTGTCTTGCACTCAGGAATTAGGGTGTCACTGTCGTTGTTTAGTTTGTGTACGGCGTGTCGTTATGACTCCATTACGCTATCAAAGTGCATGAAGAACTCGACCAAATTTACTTGTGGATTTGTAATACCGCCAAACCAACTATTCGTGCTTTCAGACCGCGATGTAGTCCACATCAAACCCCCCATGGGAACATCTCGAAAATAAGCAGGGATCCAGCTCTCTTCGATTTCAAACATTTTAGTAAACCACAAATGTTTTTCTAGATCAAAATCTGTCATCACTGAATGCCATAATTTTTCAAACTCAACGGGTTCATTTTTTTCATCCCAAACGGCTGAGTTCAAACGACGTAAGAATTCATCATTCTTGAACAATGCATGTCCCACTTTGGTGCTAACCTTTTCCATTATGTGCCACATGCATAAGCGGTGTCTTGCGGTCTTGAAAACTACTTGAAACGCATTCTTCATGCCGGATCCTGATCAGTCACAATGTAGTACGACTCTTTGCGCATGGTTTCCAAAAAAATTCTGAATAACCATACATAGGATTCCTCATCCTCCTTCAATAGCAATCCACAAGCAAACGTTACACAACGACGGTGGTTGTCAATGCTCGTGAACGGTGCAAACACCATTTTGTACCTGTGTATACGGATGATTTGGCAGACATCAATGTTATAGTAACTGTATACCATGTACTTTATGTATATATACCAAAGTTATTATATTTGTTCACTACAATCATTAATTTCAGAGTACATTATATCAATACCTGAATAAGCAGCAAGTAATGGACATTATACAATACACAATTATAACTTTATTTATACACAATCGCATTTATATATTTATACCACAATAGTACTATTATAACATTTATTTATAAATGTACACATGCAGTCATCTATATACGCCACATTTATACCCCCAACTAACATGTTTCGTCTTTGTAAGTGGCATCGAATGAAATAACATCCCGAACATTGCATAATTTCGTCTTGAAATAAGTCCGCCTTGAAAAAGTCTCGTTAGTTGGTCTTGTTCGTCTACGTCATAACTAAAGGTTATTCCTGGACACGTCTCTTTTTTCTTCAAGAATCTATCGATTATTAATTGTGCATCTACACCTCGTATGTATGCCTTCAAATCTTTCTTGAAATTCTTGAAATCAATTGGTAATGCACACCGCTTGTGAAAATCCACCAACCATTTGCCTGAATAGGTGGTGTGTCTTCGAACTGCCAATGTTGGCCTTTGAACAATTGATAATGATTTGTTTGTGTCCAAAATTTAAATTCCGATTCACCTTAAGAAAATGTCTGTAAGATTCCGAATTGAAAGAATGTTTATGGCGCTCTTCGAAATTTTTTATAGTGTTTGCACCGTTCATCGTGTATTCTAGTATGCAGTTGGCGTTGCACCTACAACGGTTTGATACTCTGATTCGTTGTTTTGTGTGTGAATTGCTTCCTTTGACGCCGCCCACAGACGATGTTTGTTTGTAGCCTTCTCTGTTACAAACAATGTATTGCAGACGGATCTCTTTGTTCTTAAATTTTCTTGACGTGCTTATTTGTATGTCAAAGCCGCATAGTTTACCATATTCCCTATACTCCACACCCTTCTCCAAACTAACAAAGTGCATGCCCACTCGTGGTATTTTATCTTGTTCTACTTCAGGTATCCAATATTTGGTAGAGCCGGGTGATATTACCAGGTGCTCTCGTACTTCGACGAGAGCGCTACTTTCATCACTAGCACCTGCAAAGTTGTATACCGAATAAGTCAAATGTATATACAAAATAATTTTCATAATATACAATAGTTTCAATATTAGAATACAATATTCTAAATTAAACATCTACCAATGCGCTACTGAATGCTTATATTATCACCAAATATTTGTCAAGTGTATACCAAAACATGATTTCAGGTAATCAGTAATGGAATTATTTGTACACCATATTTTAATGATTATAAAACACCGAAGTATGCACATATATCTATATACTATCTTAAAAGTATGAATGTTTCTTGCAATTTTTTATTAGACAAAAATATCCTTTGGACATAGTAAACTTTTAGGACAACTAGGTAATTTGGTATTTATTTAGCTTCTATTTGTTCAATTATAAGACAATGTGACCTTTTATATTCTACATTTTAAAAGTATTTATTCTTTCAGCTATAACTCTTAAAATATTTTGAATTTTCAAATAATATTAGCTTCATATTAAACTAGATTTCGAGAGCTTTCTAACCATATGTCATAAGCATATATAAGGACTTCACATGAGAAAATTTTAACATTATAAAGTTCAACACTATGTAAAAATTAAGAATTTATGTTTTTCTATAGTTTTGTTATTTATTTAATCTTTTTTGTTTAATTATATGAGAGATGTTCATTATAGAAAAAAAAATTAGAATCTGAAAATATATTTTTTTAATCATCTAAAAGTATCATCCTCAGATGAAATTCCGAATGTCTTTGACGCCAAATAAATGTTAACACTAAGAATACTTTAAATTTCTTATAAAATCAATTTCAAATTTAAACTAGGTTTTAAAATCTTCAACTATATGTTCTAAACATATACACAAGTCGTTATAGAAGAAAATTTTAACTATTTAACTTTTAGTATGATGCAAAATTGTATATTTCTTATATTATTTTAAATTTTCACAATAATTAAATATGTCTATTATAATTTATAAGAAAAAGATCAAATTACAATATACACGATAAGAAAAAATAAAATAAAATATTTTAGGTGGTTTTGATGCTAAATAAAAGTAGAAAAAATATATAATTCCTTTATGGTTGAAAAATTCTCCCCAGTTAGTAATATGCAATTTAAAAATTAATTTATTGAGGATTGTTAAAGAAATAATATTGAAAATAAGAGAGTTTCATATTTTATTTTTATTGCAATTTCATGTATATTTTATTTTAATTAGCCATATCAGTAAAACTAAAAGGAATAAGATTAACATGAAGAAAAAAAAGCGAACAAGAACCAAAACGAGTTTGTCGCGGCAAAAAAGTTACCTTTTAAATTTTAACTATATGTGTTAATATGACTTTTACTTAATTTTCTATATATAACATTATAAGTTTTAGTTTCTAATTTATTATTTTTTATATTATGATTTCAATCTTTCGATTATTTATATCCTATAAAATTTAAGAACAAGTGAAAAAAAAATGTTAAAAGGTGTATATATAAATTTATAAAAAAAAACAAAGAAGACAAACTTAATAAACAAAATTCATATGTATTAAATTGACATTTGTGATAAAACTTGAATGTCATTTGAAAATTACACCCTTAAAAATTATAAGTTTAAAATATCAATATGATACATATTTATAATAAAAAAAGTATACCAAAATAATTAAATTTTAATAAAAAATGGTGTGAAAGAGTCAAACATGCATGAGCTAAAATTGGATTAGTGTAAAAGATCATATTTACTATGCAAAACAAAAAAATAAATAAACTCATTTAATATGTAACAATTTAACCACTGAGAAAGTAATTATATATTACAAATTATATATTAGTTCAAATACTAACATAACATTCATAAAAACTAAGTAAATTAAATAATTACAACAAATAAGAGTGAAGCCTAAGAATAAAAAATATTAAAAATAAATGGTTATACTTGACATTAATGAGTTGAGATTGCTCTAAATAATTTTGGGGGGTTAATCTCACATATATAGATAGTTTAGGATTAAACCAAATGAAACATATTATAAAGATGTGAAAGAATAAAAGTAAATAGTTAAAAAAAATATGTGGGTCCTAGCTGGGAATTCTAAAGAAAAATTAAATGGCTTTCATATAATATGTATAATTTGATATTTTCGATAAAATCTCAGTTCATTTGAAAAGCAAACCTTTATGACTTATAAATATTCAAGCACAAAGACAATTATTATAAATTTGGGTGCAAATTATTCTAATTTTTACAAAATCAAATATTATGAAAAACCTGAAAACAAGAATCAGAAATGAAAAGTCACTGTGTGTATATAAAATTATAAACAAATAAATAAATAAACTATACTTATTTAATATGAAATAGTTTGATATTTATGTCAAAGATTAATATTTCTTAAATTACATATTAATTTAGGTACCAATATAATAATCAAAATATTTAAAATAATATTTATGTATCAAATTTAATGTGTTAAACTATATATAATAATAAATTGGTGTGAAGTGACCATGTTTAGTGCCAAGTAATATGAATTATTCCGAGCATAAGGAGGCGAAAGAGAATAGTTAGGGGGGGTTTAACACTTGATATCTAAAGTTTTGGCAACTATATTTTCTTATTTGATCAGAAATTAAATCAAAATTTTAAATAAAGATTAAAGTACTATATACCATTTTCTCAATAAAAGGCACTAAAAATGGATTGATAATTATATTTTACAACAAATAATATAATTTTGTAAACGAGATTAATGAGATCAATTTTAAATTTACATTCCCTTCAAACAAATATAGATTAGTTTCAGTATATTAAGAATAATTGCAATTTTCATAACTATACGGCTCATAAAATTTACAACTATGTAAATTTTAATATAACCAAAATAGTCAAATTCAATTGCAAGTACAAACTCTAATAGTATAGCATATCTTTCTAAAACTTTATGAAATTTATAAAACTATATTAGTTTTTAGTTTATTATGTATAACTTTTAAATACATAAGTTAATGCAAAAAGAAATTCAAACATAAAAGTTAATTATTATATTTAATTATTGAAGATTGAACCGTGAAAATTTTTAACTTATTTTTTGTTTCATAAAACTGTCTTTGGTTTTATTATTTATAAAATAAATATTTTTTGTGTGCAATTGAATAGAGTTTCAAAACTCAGATTTCGACTTAACACTTTTTCATAGTTTTATTTAATACCTGACTCTCGATGAAAATAATGGATTATTTTCTTATATATTAGGTTAATGTTTATTATTATTAAGACATCGAATATAGGAGGACTACAAACTTTAAGTTGAAGTGTTAATGATAAAATATTGAATTTGTCACTAGAATTAAAATAATATATGAATTATTTTTACATATATATTATATTATAATTTTTTTACATTTCTTTAATCGAATAACTGAGATAGAATAAAAAAAGTATGCACATGAAGTATAAGAATTTGACTAACCTTTATTTTATTTTATTTTAATTGAATAACAATAACAAATAAAA
Organism: Rehmannia glutinosa; assembly: GCA_016081115.2. Classification (NCBI taxonomy): domain Eukaryota; kingdom Viridiplantae; phylum Streptophyta; class Magnoliopsida; order Lamiales; family Orobanchaceae; genus Rehmannia; species Rehmannia glutinosa. The sequence goes on along the minus strand of JABTTQ020001454.1, from coordinate 167,127 downwards.
TAGTGATATTATGATGGATTTTGGTATGATATTTATTTAATTATTTTTTTATTAATGCGATAACTTGCACGTGATTTACTAATCATTAGCTTATGATTTATTAGCTAAATTTTATGTCTGATTATGTAAAATTAATGCATCCAATGCTAAAAGAATTCGAAAATCATGTAAGAGAAAATACTTTTCTAGCCATAACATGAAATAAAAGACCGATGAATGTGACTGTAAGCTAATATAAAACTAATTTCGTTGTTATACTAATTGTAAAATTTTTGTGGGATTGAGTTCTTTAAAATGATTATTTAACACTTCATATCGATTTATAATTAAAGCAAAGCAAAATATATATTAAATATTAATCAATAAAATTATTTTAGTAAAGTCATGTTGATCACGAGCGACGCACGTATTTCTTATTAGTACTTATTATAAAAGTGTGAATGAGTTTGAAGGTTTTTTGAAAAATTTGATTTACCAAAAATATCCTTATAGTAAAGTTAGTTTTAAGGGCAATTAAGTAGTTTTCTATATTGATTTTGTTTTTATTTTTTTATAATATGATTAGTGTCTATTTATATTCCACATTCTTCTTATATGCATTCATTTAATTGTAATTCTTATAATATTTTGAACTTTCAAATAATAATAATTTCATATTAAACTAGATATCGAGAGCTTTCCAACTATATGCTATAAACATATATAAAAGACTTCATATGAGATAATTTTAGTCATTCAAGGTTGAGTGTTATGTAAAAAAATACATTTATAATATTTTTATTTAATTTTCTTAATAACTAAATACATCTACAAAAAGAAACAAGAGTATGAATTTACAACTAAATGAAGATAAAAAAATAAAATAAGATTAATTCATTTAATTTGATTTAAATAAATAGTAGGACAAAATACATTTTCCAAATTCACTTTTGGTTGCAAATATCCCATATAATAAATTTAGCATCTACCATCCTCCCTAAATTGTGAGATAATTAAATGACATATTTTTTAGTTACATGAAGATGGAGGTTTGAGACCATTGGGAATTACAAAGAAATATATGTATTTATATTAAAAAATAATTTGTTTTAAGATTAGTGAAATATAAGTTATTACTAAAATTTTGTAAAAAATATTTTGTTATCCAATCTTTATTCATTAATCTTTATCTATGTTTTTTTTTTTTACTTTTTTGTAATAATGGATATACGATTTAACATGATTTAGACTCAATATTTTTATTAATGCAAAAACTTGGGTTATCAAAATTTAGCATGTAAAATTACACGATTAATTATTTATAATACATCTAATACAATAAAAGATATTAAATGTAATATAAAAGGCATCTCCAACCATCAAAACCAAACAAGAGAAAATTTGATTGTAAACTAAACATAAAAACCTATATAGTTTTATAATGTTTCTAAGTTTTTCTTGGATTGAGTTATATAAACAATCGATTAATAATTCATTCGACCTATACATAGTAAAAGTAAATTATATATTGAAACAATATTGAAAATTTAATAATTATATCAATAATGTTATACATGTACTCACAATCTAGAATTAACTTGTGTAGTACATTAACTAATTTCTATTTACATGATACATAATATTATTTCAAAGAAATTATTGATAAAACAGAAAACAAAGCATACACAAGGAAAATGTCACTTACAATAAATCTAACGATGAAGGTTTTGAAAAGATACCAAGGTATTAATAATATTTGAAGTACTTAAATATTTTATTAATCCATCAAATACTAATCATTATTTGATGAATTTTAAATAGAGACTACAACCGAATGTGGTACAAGTTGCTTTCATTTATGTTTGAGTAAGCAATCACTATATGTATCGGATCTCCAATAAGTAAATATTCAACATTGATTGAATATGCAATAATATTATATAATAGATTGCTTATCTTTCTTCATATTTTTATTTTTTCTCTTTCATTAATATATAGTTTGCATAGCATGAAAATGGATCGTGATTTAATATTTTATATGATATAAACATGCGATTTTTCTTTTAATTTTAATTTATTGGCCATGCCAATTCTATTGATTAGTTTATTTTATCTTCATTTTCTAATATATAAATATTTAATTTAACAAGAATAATAAGCGAGTGAGAACATTAGATGAAGCTAAGGGCTCATATGACCACACTTCAATTGAGAATTTACATTTCCACTATTTTCCTTGAGAGTAAGTGTTGGTTTTCGAGTGATAAATGAAAATATGTTCGGTTGAATGTAAAATTTTGAAAATAAATATAGGCTAAGAAATGGATTGATATTTGGTTGAGTATTTCTTAAAAAAAAATTTAACATAAAAAACACGTCATACAAATAAAATAATATTTTTATGTATTTAAAAATAATTTTATTAGTATGTTAGGGGTTAGCCTAACAATTAATTTTTGGTGAAAAGTGAGAGATAATGATGTAAATTTGACAGATGTGATTGAATGACAAGGTAGGAAAATATGTAAGAAAAGTAGAGTTGAAAATTAATTTAAAATGAGTTATTTTTAGTAAAAACACTTGAAACAAAAATATTTTTAGTTTTATAAGTAGTACAAAACTGAAAATAGGTGTTTGGAAATGAGAACATACGAAAAGAAATTTCACTTGTTCATCACTTTTAACCAAAAGGCAAAGCACTGGTGGTGAATGGAAGACTTAATGTTATTGCTTAGTTGAGAGATAACATACATTTCGGAGATGGAGAAAAAGAGGAAGACATTCATACGTCAATCAATCATGTATGGGCTAAGAATGCATAAAAAAGTTACAAAATAAATAAACATGAAGAAGAATGAGACACTTAAAAAAGTAAAACCAGAGTTGAATTGATGCAAAATGAGTTTTTGGAATTATCTTTTTTTTTTTTTTTTGTAATTACTCTTTAGTTTTTTAATATTCATTGTATTTTGTTCAATGATAATATCATGTAAGTATTGTGTTTCGGATTCAAAATGTTCTAACCATATTTCATCTACTAAGAGTTTAATTTAAATTTTGTAAATTTTATTTTAGGATCAAACTACACGAGTGACATTTACCATATATAAAAAATAATTTAATAAAAAATATTCCATTTATAAGATTTAATTTTAATTAAATAAAAAGGAATTATTTGGATTACGTGCAACGCACGTACACCTAACTAGTACACCAAAATATGCTTCTAATGTACAATATTATCGATATTTTTATTCCAATCTAAGTATCAATGCTTAGTCTCAAATAAACACCCAAACACGTCATATTCCATGTTAAATTACCATGAAAATATACATATCTATACACGAAAACTTGCTTCTAGGCCACAATAATATAAACATTTGTACACAACATTATGCATAAAAGGCTCACCATCAACCGTGCATTCCACCACTACATATTGCATTTTTATCTGTGCACGGTAGTATACATAAGCATACACCAACACACATTTACTGTGTACAATTTTTGTCCATGTTTTAAACCTGAGTAACAATTAACGTGTACCATGTGAAGAAGCGAACAAAAATGGCACAATCGTGCTGCATTATGACACAATCCTTTTTATTTTTATACACCAAAATAAACCTAATTTACGATGTCATTTTTTCTCATATAACATGGATAAGATGAACAAATATAATTTGTGATTTTTCGAAACAGAAACACACATACCAGGAAAAAACGCCCATGAAACCCAGCTTTCATCAGGACTGTCCACCAATATTTCACTTTGGTGTGATTCAGTGTACTCATCGCCCATGTCGAAGACATTCTTTGTTGTTGAAAAATGGCGGATATGATTTGTTCTATGAATTTGGCTCGGATGTCTCTTTTCTCTCTTTGTTTTCGTGAATGTAGAGTCAAGAAGAATACAGAATCCATTATTTTTGCTCCTAATTCAGCGTTTCTGTTATGGAAAGATGATAATCAATATATCCCTTGATTCTATGTAAATAATTATGGTATTTTTTTACTCCATTTTGATAGTTACCGATTTGCCCTTTTGACATATAACATAAATATAAAATGGTGTATTTTTAGGCCTAATCTGAACCATTGATTGATTAGAATGGATAGATGGGATACCATCTTATCTTTAGCGTAGTATGAAGAGCTACATGAGATCTCATCCCTTCCAACATAAATATTTACAATAAATCTCGCATTCGCACCGTGAACGTGAAGTGTGTCAAAATAATAATCGGGGGAGATTTAACCCAAAAGCCCAAACATATGTGTCGGCGAAGATCAGTGATTCAGTCCAATTAGTAAATGGGCCCAATCCCAATTCCGACCTCCATTTGTGTGGTTCCTATCAAAACAACGCGCTTCAATTCCAGTTGCAGAACAATTCGTAAAACAGCACTCACATTACTATATTAAAAACTTTCCTGTAGGATTAGTCTCAAGATCAAGTTTCTCAACCCAAGATCAGTTATTTCGGGGTAAGGATGTGTATTTCCGTTTATCGAAGCTCATACGGAAAAATTCTGAATTTTTTTTTTAGTTAATTAAGAACCCCATTAATCCACATTCATTGTTTCTGATATTAATCATTCAGAAATGATCTTCATATTAACTATATAATTTTCTCACTCTGTTTCCTATGCAAAAGCCCTTTATATTCATTGGGGGGTCGTATGTAGCACGAAATTGGAATTGGAATTGGCAATTTCTGCATCACCCTAGGTTATTAAATCCCTATTCCAATACCGAGGTCATGTTTGTTTGAACAAAATTACTTGAGTGAGTGGTGATAATGTGAAGGAATGGTGTGTCAGTAGAATATATGATTGTTTCATCCTATGCAGGAAAATCTTTATCTTGCTCAGGCTATTATTAGACTTGTATTTTTCAGTAGTTCCTATTTAACTCGACGAAAATGGATCAGATGGGTGCTGTCAATTCGGAGCTTGAAGATCTATTTCAGGAGAAAAAGCGTGTTAGGAATCCCCTTGTCCCGATTGGTAAATTTCTTATCCTGTAAAGAATTACTGTTTTGCGCCTAACAGCACTTAGAGTTGGTGCTCTATGTTAGGCCGCACAATCCTATAGGTGAAACTTTTTCTTTCTGTGAATATGTTTGTGTGATTCATATGGCGATTATGATTTAATAATGATTATTACTTCAGTACAATTAGTGGTGGATTTTGAATTTTTGCTGCAACAAGGAAAGGATGTGTGTGTGTGTGTATGAGCTTACCATAATGAGCGATGGATTCTCTTCGAAAAGGTAGTTGAAGAGATGTTCCATGTTCTCAATGAGGTAGCTCTCTTGGTAATTTTCCTTTTTTCTTAAAAAGTTGGTGTGCAGTGCAGAGCAGGCTTAGCAGTGTCTCCCGAAAGGAGTGAAACATTAAAAACGTTAAACCAGTTCTTTGTGCAGATAATTGAAATCTAGGTATATCAAGATGCTCATGCTTCCTTTGACATACTTAAATATGAGATTCGAACTCAAGTGACAAGCCAAGGCCCTGGAAGGTTCCCTTTAAAATACCACATCTGAAGCCCATTTGCTTCACATTGTAGACAAAAAAAAAGAATTGTGATGTTAGGATCATAAAGACAGTTATATTTGAGTAGGTAAATTGACGCCTCAAATGGTGAAAGATTCATTGTATGCCCCGAAGATAGATTATTACGAACGATATACAACATTCAGTTATCTACTTCAAAAGATACTCGGTTAAAACTACTTATGGGCGGTAGGGTTGGTTATTGATGTGAGGTGGATCTAGAAAAAGCGAGTGCCCATAACTGGCAAGCTAGGCCCAAGTGGTTGTGATAAGGAATTTACTTGGGTTATGATCTCAAGAAAAATCTAGCTGGTTGGACTTTGATCTCAACGATCTGTGTTCATTACACTTTATATTGCAATAATAGAATCATATAGTGGGTGTTGGAATGCCTCAAACATTTCTATCTGCAGTTTAAAAAAAAAAAAAAGAAACTGTAATAACTGTGTCATTGTTTCTTCACTTGAATAGACTCAAGGGTTTTCGTATCTCAGGTGCTTTTATGACAGCAGGGGTGCTGACAGCTGGTCTAATTAGTTTCAGACAGGGAAATTCTCATTTGGGTCAGAAACTAATGAGAGCTCGTGTGGTTGTGCAAGGTGCTACAGTTGCACTAATGGTTGGGACAGCATATTACTATGGGGAAAAATTTTGAGGATTCTCCGTGGATATTGCTCCCAAGCCCTAACATCATGAATAATGTCTTTTTGGGTTTACCTTTTTAATTTCCTATATTCTATTTACAGGAATAGGTCATGGTTTGTAAAATGTGGGCATCCTTTATGAAACATTTGGAGCCGTATAGTTAGAAATAGATGCTAAACACAACGACATCAATCACATCATCTAGAGATGCTCCATATTCATTGTGTGAATTGTGCTGAGACCCCGAATATTATCAAGGATTATCTGCAAAATATATTGCAATTGTTGATTTTAAGTATTAGTCGAATGTTTATAGAATCTATCATAAAGATACACGAGTTCTTGAAATATCGACCAAATTCATTATGCGATTATTTGTTTGCTTATGAGAATGTACCTGTTCAAGAACATGTCACCAATGACAGTGACTTGAACTCCATTCCACAGTTGATGGCGCTAGTAAACCATATTCAACATGTAAAGATGAACTTCATCATTCGTCACAGAAGTATATTGATTAGCCAACAACAAACAACTACCGTAAAAGCTTGCAAGTTCAGTAACATTGTCGTCCCAGTAAAACTGGGCTAATTTTTTGACCTACTGTCCCATCATTAATTAAAGAAGCTAAGCTTAAATATTAAATTTCAAAAGAAAAATCTGTAGTACTTGCAACTGATCACTTCAAGCTCACACGAATAAATCAAGCCAAAATTGATTTGCTCATTTTCACAAGCTTAGAATAACAATTCATCCCTTAAATTCAGAGGAAGAACTTTCTCAATCGCCATCTGACTCTCTTCCTAAGTAATGTTGTATAACTGCCGTACAAATCAATAATCGAACCGCGTATCAGAGTCTGTACGGGTATCTCTCCACAACTCTGGTCAGTCTTAACGGTAATCGAACATCACTCAGATTCGACCCGGTCAACAAAAACCTATAGAGAGAGGATTGCCGATTTTGTTGATGTTTTGGTTCATCTACGCCCTCTTCCTCTTCCTCTTCCTCTGTTGTACCCACGAAAGCCTCCTCTTCCTCTCCCACGACCTCGGGTACTAGGTAGCTTCAATGATTCTACACCCCTCCTCTTACCGGGACGTATCTGGTCATCCTCGTCATCATACTCCTTGTATTTCGCTGAGCTTCTGGGGTTGAAAGAGATTTCTCGTGATCCACCTTGTCCGTGTTTGACAACATACCTTGAACCTTCCTGTGGTTTTCTCAAAGCTGCCCTTTCTCCCAAAGGAAGGGACTCCTCGTTTGCAAGGGATTTGTGATTCCAGAATGCTTCTGCATGCCGGTTATCTTTTACTTCATAAAATCTGCACAAATAATATCATATTGTAGACTTGATTAGGTTCAGTTTCATATGGAATTTCGTTATATCCTATGCTTCAAAGGTGGACCTATTCTAGCCATATTTATGGGGATCCAAATCAAACTTATTCACCAATGAATTTAGGGATAATTACAACCAAAAAAAAAAAAAAACTGTGGTTTGGGCTAATTACAAAAAAACTTTAAGAGATGTTTCAAAATTACAAAAAGCCCCCTTAGATTTGATTGTCTTAAATTTTAGGGGGTAACTGTAATATTTCTATGAATATCAAGGGGGTATTTGAAATATTTTGTGCTTATGAAGAGGGGGAATATAAGACGGAATCAAACCTCAAGGGGTTTTTTGCAATTTTCAAAAACCTCTAGATTTTTTGTAATTAGCCCGAACCTCAGGGTTTTTTTTTGTAATTATCCCATGAATTTATGCATTCACACACCCATGACATGGATATTCTTTTTCCCTATTTAAAATGATAATTTACATATAAGTGAATATCTGCAGTTCAAGAATGCAATACTCTTTTTCCTCCCGATAATAGATGACTATCTGCAGTAAGGCCCAGTCAACAAGGGGAACAGAAAGACGGGAGCCAATAGAGAAAAACAAAGAAAACAGATATATATATTTATATATATATATATATAGAGAGAGAGAGAGAGAGAGAAGACATGCTCACCTAGGAACTTGAGATTTTTTCTTAGATTTACTGTTGGTATTTTCAAGCTCATCTTCGGATGATCCACTGGCAGCTGATACATCAGAACCACTAATGCCCTGATCATCTTCTCCTTCAACAGTTTCAAAATGTTCGTCGAGCAAAGATGGCTTCTTTGTGGTTGATGATGCCATAGGGTGCAGAGCCATGTATTCTTGTGAGAATTCATCAACCTCAAAGTCCTGTAAGAGAGAGATCATAATCCATCTGTAATATGGTACCAGGGGTAAACAAAATCCAGCACATATATATTGTTGTTGAAATCTCTTCCCGACGAGATGACATATGGAGCAATATCAAAATGCAATAAGCTTTACCTTTTCCCACAAAAGAGAATGTTTAGTTTTTTTTGTTAATTGTTGAGGTGGTGGGTCTTACTCTTCAAATTTGCCCCTTCAAAAACAATTTTTTTCCCTATTTCATTGGTCAAAGCCAAAGCACCATAATGTCTAAATTTCTTCTCACTCTATAATTTTGTGGTTCTTATTTTTTTACAAGGAGTCTGATAGTTATAATTTTCCATGATCATTCACTAGTCATGAAATTCATTCACAGTTAAATATCATCAGTCTAATCGAGCATTCACTTTTCAACATACATCAATGTTTTGCAGAAGGTTCTGACACTTCAGAAAATTATTCCCATTGATGCGACTTAAATTTCATAAAATAGATATGGTAGAAATGATCAGGATACATATCTATATCTCATTGTTCTCAGTTTTTAATTGGTTTCCTACTAAACCAGAGGATTCCACCTACTCGAATACATGAATAATCTTTTCCTTGAGCATTTTAACATGCTTCAGTAATATTGTCCATAGGTTTTAATGCTTCGACTATTTTCAATAAATCCACTGGAAAACAGAGGGTATTATACCGTTCTGATCATATTTAACAATGACGAGGGTTAATTAGATGCTATCCTATTGGTAGCACCCAACTCCATTGTGATTTGAACACGTGTCCAATTATGACATGTAGATGTGATTTTTTCAAAAAAAAAAAAAAAAAAAAAAAGAAAAGAAAATCAAAATAGGACACGTATCAAAATCACAAGGGAGTTGGGTGCTACCCAATTTGGGTAGCATCTACTTGGCCATGACCGAGAACCACAAGTTTTTGCATAATTATCACCAAACTTTGAAGTACCTTATTTTCAAACATAGCTGTAAACCTCTCATCTTTGAGGACTTCACTGGTGAGACCTTTCCTTTTCTTTGATGTCTTCTTAGCATCAGCACCACCATCAGCATCCTTCTTGTCATTCAGTTCTTCTTCCTCTTCAAGAATTCGGGCTGCCAGAGTACGATTGACTTTGGGTAGCTTCCTCTTGATCTACAAGAATGGTGATGAAATCCAATTATGAAATATCATAAAGCAGTCAAACTAATGTACAGCCATACTAGTCTACACACTCTCTTCTCCCGAGTCAAAGGAAAGAGTGTCAACTGTATAAATATTATAACTCTACTTCACGAACTCCAAACAATGTGGCATGTAATGGAGGGGGTAACATAAAGTAAGTTCATCAATTTTGATGAATGAGAATGAAAATATTTCTGGAATTTATGGGTATATCAAACATCGTTTGTTCTTTTCAACAGTGAACCAATCCTATGAAATCAATTATATCAGAAGAAATCAGCAATAGATACATAGTACACAGAGCAACCAATGATTCATGCCCTCGAGTTTCTTGTAACATGGTTGCATTAAAAACACATAATATATATGAAACAGAATGAACCGTAATTCTGGAGGCACGCTCAGCTTCTGATTTTTCCTGCTTTCGCGCTCTATATAAGACTCATAAGCAAAGGGCTCAGCCAAACTTTGTGCCTGAAGCAACAGTCAATGCCGTATTAGGTCCAACCCAGAAGTTATCATTCATGTCAAAAGTCCAATTCAAGGTATATCTTGCCAATAATTAAGATACATCACAGATTAAATCAGAGGTTTTAATAAGAAAAAGGAAAAGAATTCCATGATGACCAGGCGGCCAGGAATGCAAGGTAAATGCTAGTGTGTTTCTGTTCCCAGGTTATTGATTATTACCTTTTATACAGCCTGTAATCAATAAAGAAACCATGCATATAGGCCCTAAGAAGATTGGTCCCAATCAAATTAGTCAAGTTCAGTCTGGCAAGGTCTTCTTTTGTCAAAAATTTGTAATCGTCATAAATAGTTGTTTGTCCACCCTCCTCAAGCTCTTCCTGCACAACCACAAATTGGCATAATGATTAACATCAAATAAGAATTATCCGTTCGTCCTAATGCCAAACACAAAAATTAATCATACAGTTAGATTCTCTAAATAAGAACACCACTTTGGAGCAGGTCCAAGGGCTGGTATGAAGTAAGAAGGTATTTCTTTACTGTCCAGAGCCAACAAAATCAATCCACTTTCTTTGAAGACACACATATCATTGATTTTGGCATTAGTCGGTTCAATGCTAGTCATACCTTCTCCCTGAAATTAAAATAACACAATCGAGCTTAAACATTCTGAAGAACTAGGTAAATTGAAAGTTTAAAAAAACCTCTGCACCTATCCATGCAGGGGTGAGAAAAGACAACTATCAAGAATCTTCAGTAATGAAGCTACATTAACAACACCTTATATTCTAAAGTATTTATGGCCATGATTGGCAAAAGAGTACTTTCATAATAATATCTTATAACGGTAGCATGTTCAAGTACACAAGAGGGGAAAAAAGAAGATTAAATACCCAAATGCTCAGATTTGATTAAGATGGTATTACAATCTACGGGGCACAAATTGTGAGTGTGGGGAGAAACAGAGACAGACAAACACATATAATAAGATTAAAGAATTTCTCACCGTCTCAGGGTCCCAAACCCTGACTATGTGCTTATCGGTAGTTATTAATTTTGATTGCTGAGAGTTCAGTGTTTTATGCCATTTAATGTTTAGTATTGGGCTGCCATACCTGCAAAAGAGTGATAAATTGTCAAGGTAAAGATCAAGAGTCATTAATAAAATAATAAATAACAAAAAACCAACTCGGTCCTTGTTTAATTAAACGAAGTTGACAGCTAGTAAACAACTCACATGTGATCCTTTACTCGCACAGGATTGGATGACCGCAAATCATAAATTAGAATCTGCATGGTTTACAGAAAGTAGGAAACAATATTATTATTTTGGTCACATTGCATCTCATGCATAAGAAAATGATATATTTATATATAGAGAGAGAGAGGGAGGGGAGAGAGAACACGAAATATAGTTCATCTAAGGATTTTACTTTCCGCAGCAACCCAGTTTCTGAAATATCTGGTTATCCACTGCACATTACCAGATTTGTACCATTTGTACGTAATGCTTTTGCGACCAATAATGTAAGGCTTTCTACTCAATTCTTAGGACTAAGGCGATAGAAACCAATGAGCCCAAGTATATCCACTGTGTTCTCCCACATAAGACCGAAAATAATGCCCTAAGCTCATGAACAACAGCTTATCTAAGAAAGACATAATCCATTTGGGCCAAGAAGAAACGGCAAAGTAACAAGTTTAATCTTATGGTTGGTTCAACTAGTATACCCCAAGGAGTGAGGTACTGAGGTGTAACAGTGGGTGAATATGCCTCATGAGCATTTGATGCATAAAATATTTCTTGACACAGAGCACATAGTAAAATAAATGTATATCAAGCAATAGCAGAACTAAGTACAAGGTAAGTTTTCTTTGAAACAATAAGTTACTCTACACAAAAAATAATATTAAACTTTTCCAAATACTAACAGCCAGACAGACAAGCTGTCATCTTGATGATCTGGCCACTAAATACCAAAAAGCTGCCAGAGGCTCAGTCAAGGTTACAAGAGCATATTGTTTAAAAACACATTTTGGTCCCAATTTACATATTTCCAAGCGTAGTATACAAAACGAGCTAATAGTTTTTGCAAGTGACTCAATGGCCAGTAGTAGTTGAATTTGAATTACTTGCACTTTGAGAAGCATCTCATAGCTATGGTGCCAATTTCCCCCATCAACGACTATTTAGATCCGTAACTATAAACATAAAGCAGGGCATGTGATAAAACACAACAAATTGAAAGATGAGACAATATGATTGAAACGAATGGTAAACATGACACACTCTAGCGTACCTTCCCACCACTGCTTCCGACAGCCATGAGATAACCTCCATCACCGTCAAACTCAATGGCAGTAACCTCCTGAAATTATCAGACGATAATTAAGATGTCAATCAAGAAAGCACATTCGCATTGACATCATTATGCACTACTACAAAGCTTCTTATTATGGAAAGAGCTATTGTATACCAAGCAGGAAACATATGGATATCACACCAAGTTAGTTGTACGTAAGAGCCCCAACAGGTTACTTTCATCTTCAATATAAGGGTGCACCAGTATCTAAGACATCTAGAGCTAGTATGAATCATATTCAAATTCGTGTTTTCAACATTTCTAGGGCCGAAAACTCGAAAAGGTTATAGTGCAAAAATAAAAAGTATCTTTAAATTGATTATGTTTCCTTGTTTATTCTGTAGGTTTGGAAATAAAAATGCATTTGTGGTTATGGTATTTTTGTCCACGAAAAGCCCTAAAATGTTAGTAGGTCTGAAATGAAATTTGTTAGGTGCATGGAAAGAGGTAAACTGTTAGATCCTGAAAATGAAATAAGTTTATTTGTCCGATGAAATGGGTAAAACAAACGAATTTTTGGAGTTTTAAATAGTTAAATGTGGAAGGATACTCTTTGGAAATTATTAAATCAATTCCCTAATATTCTCCAGGACAGATAATAAAATGAGAGCACAGTATCTGGTCATGGTGACCAAAATGAAATAAGCTAATTACCCCATCAATGTCACCAGCAGATGCAACAGCGTCTACTCGACCAACAGAAGACCTTGTTCTCATATCAAAACATTCCACAGCTCCATCCTCACCACCACTAGCAACTAATCCATGGATTTTGCTGAATAGGAAAAAAGAATTCAAATTGTCATACATAGGCCAGCTAGAGAACACCATAAAAGAAAAAAGGTATAAAACAATGCTAATAAACGAAGAGCATGAAACTGGCGTAGAAGGAAAATCAACTTCCACCAACCTTCGAGACACTACATTCGAAGCTGGTGATTGAGTGCTAAGAGAGGATAGGAAACGTCCCTGTCAAACAGATTTATTAGCTTTGGGAAGTTCAACTGGGAGTTTTTCACATCGTAGAGGTAATGAAACAAGATAAAGACACTCAAAAAGAAGATAAAGGAATGGGGAAATATGTTCAACATACAGGTTGTGTGCTTGTGCATCTGCATACATGTGTGTCTCAGAGATGAGAGGTAATAGTCATGTTCAGCATTAAGGTGGTAAAGTTTATAAGCAAGACAAACCTGTTCTAAATTAATTCTATATAGATCTGGAGAAGAAGCAGCACAAATTACATCACAAGACCAGCTGTCATATGCAATATCTCTTCCCATCCTGTTAAAAAAACATGCGTAAGATCACAGTGGAACGGGCACCACAATATTACCCACCAAATATTTCAGGAGATTTTTATTTAAGCCTCGTGTGCTTTCTTGATTGTTAGGACAAACACTGGAAGCCTAACATCTATAATTATATTAATCTCTGTTGGATCTAAATTCAAGCCAGAAACAAATCGCGTTTTTTTTCCAAATAAAAATAAGAAAAAGCCTTCTGGAAGGTTTTATGGAAACCTATTAAAGAAGAGGCATTACAATGACATCAACCAAAGCACGAGGAAATCATTACACATATTAAAGATGCTTATTTTCAAAATAACAATGAAAACCAGTAAATCTGAACTCCAGGAAAGAAAAACAAATGAAGGTAATTTAGAATGAACCAATCTGTAACAACTCAACAACTGTAACAGATTAGAATGAATAACTATAGGGAACTGTATCCATAATAATTTTCCAGCAACAGATTTTCAACAATTGACTGGCTTGGCGAGTCATTGAGAAACTCTTACTGAAAGATAGCATCAGAAAATGGTATACAAATTCTGGAGAACAAATAACGTGAATATTTTCTGAAAAGATATGGGAATAGATTCCCTGAGTTACAAATACAACACATAACAGTCTTTTTCTTATTTGGTGTGTATGTATGTGCAGGAGAGAGAGAGAAAGAGAGAGAGAGAGAGAGAGAGAGAGAGAGAGAGGAGACCTGGGGATTCTTAAGCTATAGTGACTCCCGTATTTTGCATGAAGACAGACAGATCGGTCAGAGCAGAGAAATGCTATCTTTGAATAGTCATCATCTAACACCTATTGGTCAAGAAAACCTCAAATATCCATAAATAACAAAGAATGCAAACACACTATGCACGGCTACAAGAATTAAAACTTATCTTGATCAAGTGCACATAGAAACAGTACTAAATATAAGAACATTACTGAAGATAGTACACAACTAGGGGAACCAAGTTGACCATATGTGTATTTAAGCTCAATTTCATCAACTTAACTCGGTTAATATAGGAAAGTATTACCTGGAAATTAATAATTTCAGAAATCAAATGTCTTTCGAACTTCAGTGACAATTCCCTCAGCTCGTAGACTTTGAATTGTGGAGGGTAAATTCCTGGGAGAAAAAATAAAAAGAAAAGAATCTCAACATAACACCTCATCTCACACAAATACAATTTCTTGAACATTATTAGATGTACATTAAATTTAACACTCACCTGAGGCTATAAGATACTCCCCATCAGGTGTCACCTTAATTCTAGAAGTCGCGGTTTCAAACCTCAAATCCTGTATCAAATCCACCCTTTGCAAATAATCTGAAGTTTGATTAACAAAAACTCACTATTCATAAGACCATCATATGCCGAGATATAAGTCTTTATATCTCTTTAAAATTTCAAAATTCTTTTAACTTACAGCAAAAAATTAAAAATCACAACATATGGCAAAACTACTTAAGCAAATGCCACTAGGTTAGCACTCTTACATTTTCCCATACTTACTGTGTAAAGAAATATAATTATACAATCACTAGAAACATATGTTCAGCCAAATAATGAACATAAAGCCCACGAAAATGTATGTTCATGTATTATAATAATAACTTCCAAATTTAGTTTGAAATCAGACATCTTATTATTCGAATTCACTAGTCACATTTAAAGATTTAATTCTCTAATTGAATAGGTCAAAGAATTGGGGTTAAAAAAATGAAATATTTAGCAAGAATAAAATGCTCATACTTGTAATTTATTTCATCACCTGGATTTTTCCGAAGTGCTCTGAGCTTCTTTGGAGGAAGCCATGTAGCACGTGATCGGTTATCGTCGCGGGAGACGGTGTACATCTTCACTCC
The DNA here is from genome assembly GCA_016081115.2 of Rehmannia glutinosa. Lineage (NCBI taxonomy): Eukaryota > Viridiplantae > Streptophyta > Magnoliopsida > Lamiales > Orobanchaceae > Rehmannia > Rehmannia glutinosa. The sequence continues at coordinate 151,528 of JABTTQ020001454.1, read as the reverse complement.
GTTTATGGAGGTCGACTTCAAGTTTCCACCTTCATACGCCATTTCTCCCAACTATCTCAAGCTTCTTGTTATGTGTTTGCTTATATATAACAACTTGGAATAAATAAATTCACCGCGTGTGCGTTTCAGAATCACTGCAGGCTCCAGGCGGCAGGGAGAGGCGGTCGGGCTGTTGCGAGACGTTGCATAGTGTATATAATTTAGTAGGATATACACTTTGGAAACAAAAATCAAAATAAATACTAAGGAATAAAGCTCTTCAAGAAAAACCTGTTGAGAAATATATAAAACTCTTGCAAAAATCATACTTGTTGAGATTTCTTTTGGTGAAACAGCAAGTATTATACGTACTATTTATAGAGCAGCAATAAAAATAAAAAACCCGAAAGAAAGAAGACTATTTACCATAAAACAAGGATAATAAGATGCCGAAGTTTGAGCTTAGAGCCGCCGCCGATGGCTGTGAAGATGAGAGCGGCCTTCTCGACCTTCTTGCTGGTAGATAGTTTGGGCTGTTTAGCAAAACTAGTGTTTTATTTGAAGAAGAAGAAGAAGAATAGTAAATAACGGGCGCTTAGTTAGACGAACAGCAATATTTTGTGGCCCATAAAGTTTTTTAAGATTTGGAATTAGAGCTCATTAGAGCCCTATTAGACCGCTCATCATATATGGGCCAAGTTAAATGCAGCACCCAAGCCCAACTGTTAAAAGCCCAACACTTGATGAATACACTTTGAATTCAGGGAAAGAAGTAGTTCCCAATGTTGGACCACAGGAAAGAATCTTTTCAAGATCATTGAAATAAAAAAATTGACCAATCAGACAAATTCCATTGGCCACATCCTTGAATATCTTTTTTTTCTCTTCACTTTTTGTCGATAATGGTGGCTGATCCAAGAAAGATAATAAACTCCTAGTTCTAGAAGAGACTTTCACTGGGAAAACAGGAAAAAAAAATTAGCAATGTTTCTTTACAATACGTCATTTTTTTTTTAGCTTAGTTGGTTTTTGGTGTTGAAAGTTGAAACACAAAGTGAAGATTCCTGGAAATATAGAAAAAGCAGTTTATTTCCCGACATGGTGATTTACTTTTATCAAAGTAAAGTCCAAAAATAACACATCCTTGATTTGTCCTATGAGAATGGATTCCTCTCACCTACTTGAAATATATTGTTCTCAACCAATTAATGGTAAATATACTCAAAATAAATATATATTTAATTTATAAAGATTATTCGAGCATCCATTCTTTTATGAAAAATGATAAATACACTATTTATTACGTTTTAAAAAATTGATTGAAAAATATAATTAAAGGTTCTAATCTAATAAAACATAGAACTTTAAAAAACAACTACTATATATCAAAGTAAATAATATTATCCTCAATTCTTTTAATAATATAGTCATGAATCTCAGCCATAGTCGATAAAAAATTTCCCCTTATCTTGCTTCAAGTTTGAAAGTTTAGGTTATGCATTTAAAATTATAATTCAAGTTCAAGATAACCATTTGGAAGCAGTTTAATACGAAAGAAACAGATTGAATGCTAAATTCGGAAAAGGACGTACGTGACGACCTATGTGTCGGCTATATTTTAATTTTTATTCATGGCCGTACGATCTTATGTTTCTTTCTTTCTTTCATTTTTCTTTTCTTCTTTTTGTTTATTTTCTTTCTTACTATTGGTTTGTGCTGCAAGATAAGCACATAAATGAAGATGAACTATATCTTGTCCTTTTTTTTGGGTTTGATGTGATATGATTAGTATGCCTTTTTTCTTTATGATGCTCCAAGTTAATTGTTTGTGTATTGTCCATAAAAGTAAAACCCTCTCACCTCTCATCTAAAAATTAACTTAACATGATTATCTTTTTGATACAAAAATGATTATCGTTGTGATAATTTTCGGACACCGTTATGATTAATGAATTAATTAAGGAGAAGTACTAATACTGCCACTGGTGAAGCTGTTGTCTTTCAAAGCTGACAGGGGAGGGGAGTACTGAGTGAACACAACCAATGTTTTAACCATATGCAGTAGACACACTTCATGCAGTCATTTTTAAATCATGTCTCATGGGTTGAAGTATAATAAATGAAAATAGGACCATAAAAGGCATTAATTGATTAATGTTTTCTCCACAATCATATATATGTGTGTTATATTTGCTTATTTTTCTATATCTATACTTATCTTATTCTTATAAATATAATAATAATAAATAATAATATATATAAATATAGTATAATATATAAATATAATATAATATAAATTATTATAATTATAAATAATATAATATAATATAAATATATATATATATATAAATAATATAAATAAAAATAAATAATAATAATAAAAATATAATATATAATATAATATAAAATAATAAATAAAAATAAATAAAACTTAATTAATAGTGTGAATGTTTATTGAAACTTTTGATTTGACAAAAATATCCATTTGACATGGAAAAAATTAGGGGCAACTAAGTAATGGGATATTTAACCTTTATATTAAGATTTCACATGAGAAATTTGTAACCTTATAAAGTTCAGCACTATGTAGAATTAAGAATTTATGTTTTCTCCCCCTCAAAAAAAAAGAATTTATGTTTTCTTGTAGTTTTGTCATATATTTAAACTTTTTTATTTAGTTATAGGACAAATGTTCATTTATACCCAGTTTGTTTTTTCAAAAAACTGTAAATATATATTTTTAATCATAACACTAAGAATATTTTAAATTTTTTATAAAATCATTTTCAAATTAAATTTGGTTTTAAAATCTTCAACCATGTGTTCTAAACATATACACAAGTTATAGAAAGAGAATTTTAATTGTTTAAAGTTTAGCATGATGAAAAATTATATATTTCTTATATTCTTTTGAATTTTTTCAATAATTAAATATGTCTATTATAATTTATAAGAAAAATATATATCAAATTACAATAGATATATAAGAAAAATAAAATAAAAAATATTTTAGTGGTTTTGATATTAAATAAAAAGTAGAGAAAATACATAATTCCTCTATGGTCGAATACTCTCTCAATTCATAATATGTAATTTTAAAAATTAATTTTATTTATGGTTGTTAAATAAATAATATTGAAAAACAAGAGTATCTTATTTTATTTTTATTGTAATATGAATTTTACTTAATTTTTTATATCTTACATTATAAGTTTTAGTTTCTAATTTATTATTATTTTGAATATTTTATGATTTCAATCTTGTAATTATTTTATAGCTTATAAAATAAAAGAACAAGTGCAAAAAAATTAAAATTGTGTATAAATATATTTATATAAAAATTATAAGGAAAACTTAATAAAAACACCCATATGTATTAAATTGACATTTATGATAAAACCCTGAATGTCGTTTGAAAATTACACCATTAAAAAGTTATAAGTTTAAAATATCAATATGATATATATTTATAATAAAAACATGTACCAAAATAATTAAATTCTAATAAAATGATGTGAAAGAGTGAAACATAAGCTAAAATTGAATTAAGTCCAAAAGACCATATATGATATGCAAACGAAAAAATAAATAAACTCATTTAATATATCAAAATTTAACATTTGATGAGAAATTAATATATTACTTAAATTGTATGTTAATTCAATAATAATATAACATTCAAAATAAACTAAGTAAATTAAATAATTACAATAAATTAAAGTGAAAACTAAGATAAAATATATTTAAAAAGAAATGGTTATATTTGACATTGATGAGTTGAGACTGACCAAAATAATTTTGAGGGTTAATTTCATATATATAGATAGTTTAGGAAACCAAAGGAAACATATTATAAAAAGTTGAAAGAATAAAAGTAAATAGTTAAAAAAAAATATGTGTCATAGCGGGAAATTCTAAAGAAAAATTAAATGATTTTCATAATATGTATAACTTGACATTTTGGGTAAATTTCAGTTTATTATAAAAGTACACCTTTCGGACTTATAAATATTCAAGAACAAAAATAATTATTATAAAATTCGGTACAAATTATTCTTATTTTTACAAAATTAAGTATTATGAAAAAATTGATTCTAGAATCAGAAATGAAAAGTCATTGTATGTATGTGAAATTGTAATAAATAAATAAATGAAATATAGTTATTTAATATGAAATAATTTGATTTTTATGTCAAATTAAGTTTAATATTTCTTAAATTACATGTTAATTCATGTACCAATATATTATTCAAAATACTATTTATGTATCAAATTTATTGTGTTAAACTATACAAAAATAAATTAGAGTGAAGTGACCATGATTAGTGCTAAGTAATACGAATTCTATTGGGCATAAGGGAACAATTAAGAGGTTTTTTACAACTTAATTATCTAAATTTTTGGCAACTATATTTCTCATTTGATAAAATGTTCAATAAAAATTTCAAATAATGATTAAAGTACTATATACCTTTTTCGCAATAAAGGCACTAAACATAGATTGATAATTATATTTTATAATATATAATATGATTTTGTGAACGAGATTAAAAGAGATCAATTTTAAATTTACATTCTCTTCAAACAAATATAGATTAGTTTTGGTATACTAAGAATAATTGCAATTTTCTTGACTATACGCCTTACAAAACTCAATAACTATGTAAATTTTAATATTAACCAAAATAGCCAAAATTCAATTGCGAGTGCAAACTCTAATAATATAACGTATATTTCTAAAATTTTTTGAAATTTAAAAAAACTAAATTAGTGTTTAGTTTATTATACAACTTTTAAAACCTTATGTGTTTACAATAATTTTCGAACATAAAAATTAATTAGTATTATATTTAATTATTGAAGATTGACACATGAAAATTGTTAGCTTATTTTTATTGTTTCACAAAACTATCATTGGTTTTATTATTTATTAAGTGAAGTTATTCTGTGTGCAATTGAATAAAGTTTCAAAACTCAAATTTCGACTTATTATTTTTCATAGTTTTATTTAATACCTGACTCTCGATGAAAATAATGGATTAACTTATATATGAGGTTAATGTTTATTATTTTTAAGACAGTGGAAACATGAAGACTGCAAATTTTAAGTTTAAATGTTATGATAAAATATTGACTTTGTTACTAGAATTAAATTAATATATGGAACAAGTTTTTTTGACATATATTTATATTGTAATTTTATTTTTTTAATTTCTTTAATCAAATAACTGAGAGAGAATAAAAGAAGTAAGCACAAGAAGTATAAGAATTTGATTAACCTTTTTTTTTTTTTGGAATTGAATAACATAATAAATAAAATGATGATATTATGTTGGATTTTTGGTATAAAAGTTAATTAATGAATTTTGTTAATTAATGCGATAACTTGTGATTTATTAACTACTAGCTTATGAATTATAAGTCAAATTGATTGTCTTATTATGTGAAATGCATCCAATGCTAAAAGAATTCAAAGATTAGTTAAGAAGAAAATACTTTTTCTAGCCATATAAACGAAATAAAACATTGATGAATGTCATTGTAAGCTAATATAGAACTTATATTGTTGTGAAACTAATTTTAAGTTTTTGTGGGATTGAGTTCTTGAAAACAAATATCTAATAATTCATATTAATTTATAATTAAAGTAAAGAGAAATATATTAAATGCTTTGTAATATTTAAATTAATTAAGATTTATTTATTTATAAATTACTTTTTAATATTTAAATATTAATTAATAAAATTATTAAGTAATATAACTATTTAAGTAAAGTCAGTGGATCACGTCTACGTACATATTTTTACTAGTATGTTATTTATACTAATATGTTGAAATATGTTCTAGTTGTACTATTTGTTCTTGAATTGACCACCTAACAAAATAAAATGAGCAAGTCTCTTGTGAGACGTCTTCACGGATCTAAATCCGTGAGACGGACCTCCTAAGGAACAAGTGTTGAGAATATGAACCATGAAAATAAATTTAAAAATAATAATGAACCATGAAGAAACAAAAATAAACCCTAAAAATATGAACCATGAAGAATAAACCCGAAAAACAAAAATAAACCCAAAAAATAAAAAATAAACCTAAAAAAAAACTAAAAATCCTAAAAACCCAAATCAATTAAAAATAAACCCAAGAAACAAAATAAACCCTAAAAAAACAAATATAAACCCTAAGAAAAATAAAATCTGAAAAAAAAAACCTTTAAAACTTTGTGTAAAAGTCTCGTCTCACTGATCTAATCCCAAGCAAACCGTCTCAAGCAAGTTTTTGAAAATAAAATAGCAACAAATAATTAATTAATGGAGCCAAATGTTGGCATGCATGTGCTGCTGCATGTGATTGTGATGCTACAAAACAAAATAGAGAGGTCGAAGCTACCACATGCTTTAGATCTACCATTTTATAATATGCATGAAAATGAAACTTTTAAGATAAATCAAATGCAACACTACTCTTCTTTCATTTAATATTATTGGGTCAATATCAGCAACCAATGGGGTAGCCACGAAAAATTTCGGGGTGGGCCGATCTGTAAAATGGGATAAATCATATAAAAACTAAAAGAAAAATCATACAAATATATTTTTAAAAAAATTTACTTAGTAAAATTATTTTTTGTTAAAAAGAGGAGCTTGGGGCCTGGCCCCTGCGCACCTCCGCTTGGCGTGCCAAGTTGATGGGGCGAGGAAAAAAAAGAAAAGAAAAACGTTTTAAAATTTAATGATTAATTGGGGATTGATTGCAGTGGAACGACCCACTACTTGCTATAGTTTAGATTTAACTTTCAATTACAATCTAATCTTAATTTCATCCTATTGTTTATATTTACATAGTTGTTTATGATGATAATATTGTTCATATTGTTAATTTTAGTGTCATAGTTTATAATAATTATTGTGTGTTTAAAGGGATTTCTTCCCACATGGTCTCTAACCACATATTGGAATTACTGCTCCCACCAACCCCAATCATTTTTAAAAAGAAGTGAAATATATGTATATGCATATATATACAACTAATTGATGCTTTTGTGTTTTGTCCTAGCCTCTCTTTGGTGTTGATTATATTTCTTATTAATTTGAAACACATAATTGCCTATTATAATGTCGGCTCTAACTTCAAGAAAAACATCCCTTTATCATGCTGCCTTCTAAATCAAGATATTAGAAATAATAATATGTATGAGCAAATGCAACTGTTCTGGGAAAAAAAACCCACATGGATCAATCTGATTTTTAACAGCTAGATCTTGAGATATTTTAAACAAATTTTTAAAGGTAAAATGACTACATGTACAAAAATGGGGAGGGGAAGCCAATAAAAATCTAAAATGACAATTTCACGGTCAAATATTACATGTTTGATGCTGCTTTTTAGGACAGATCATTACAAGTCAACGGTGTTGATTTTATCCCTCTTCCTAAGGGGAAGTCTTCAAATCTTCTTCTCCGGAAGTTGGAAATTCTTCAATTGGAAACTTGATTGCACACGTACGCAAATGTTAGGGGGGTCCCTGGAGATTGCTCAGGGAGGCCCCTCCGACGCTCAAGTCAGCATGGTGAACGAGAGAATAAAACAATAATTGAATTTTGAATTAAATGCGTAGGAGAATTATGAGTTAATTAACTTACAAATAAATAGGAGTGACCTTTTTATACCTGGGAGATGGCCATGTGGGCCGTGCAGGAGAAATAGGCCTATGGGCCAGTCCGCGTAGGAGAAATCGGCCTATGGGCCAGTCCCGGACTCCTTTGGGCCGAGCTATTTTATTAAGAGCCCATTGGGCAATTCATATTAAATTAATATATAAACCCAATTATATATATTAAATAATTAAATATCTTTTTCCCCCAACATAAGTCCCCCAAGCTCCGGTGCTGCGGAGGAATGAAGCAGTACGGGAGCTAAACTGGTACCATGTATGGCTTGTCTTGTTGTACATCTTGTCTTGCATTTGGAGAATCTTTGACCGCTTTTGCATAAAGATGCTTGAAAAGAGAGCCTTTGACCATGTCTTCTAAAGGTAATGTTTCTCTCTCTTTTAATTTTGAAATTTTTGATTTGTAGAAGACTTAGAAAAATTTCTTGAAAGTTGAGATGAGAGTTGAGGTGAGGAGAGATTGCTCTGAGACGCCTTCCCGAAGTGAACAAGGTGCCCTCTAGGCGCCCTTGTGGGTGCCTCTAAGGGCGCCCCCACGCGCCCTCTTGTGCGGAGGAGGGCGCCCTCCAGGGGCGATCCAAGCACCTCGGTCCTTCATTCCTTGCATTTTTCTCCGTCTTTATCGAGTTTTTCACTTCTTCGAGCCAGATTTCGGATTTCGGCCTTTCTTCATTTTCACGTTCCTTCGTCTTCTCTGCAATTTAGCTTCTGATTCCTTGTTCGTGGGGGCTTGTTCTTATTTGTGTAGATATGAACCATTCCCTTTGGAGGGACTTGCTTATGATTTTCCGGAGTTTTGCTTTATCCCTTCCGGAGCTCGGAGAAAGCACCCTTCTGGAGCTTGGAGGGAGCACCCTTCTTGAGCTTTCTCCAAGTTCTTCAGTCCACATGTGTTAGCATTTTTTGCTTTTTTTTTCTTACACATTTTTGTCGTAGAGAAGAAATTTTCGGGGACCCTTCCGGAGACCGGACGGGGCGCCCTTCTAGAGCTTTCTCCATAATTTTTTGCTTTATCATTTGCATCTCGTCCCCACATGTGTTAGCATTTTTGCCTTATTTTTCTTGCACATTTTCATCGTGGAGAAGAATTTACATGGATCCTCATGAGGAGGCCCCTTCCTATGGGGTCTTAGCTGGAGGGGGGAAATTTACTAGGACCTCTCCTGTGAGGAGGCCCCTCTTATCCGGGGTCTTAGCTGGATGAGGTCTTCCCATTTGGGGTCTTAGCCGGATGAGGTTAATATGTTGGGGGGCCCGAATAGTGTAACGCTACCTCACTGGGGGCATTACCCGAGAACCCTGGATAGCATTAAGCTCCCTCACTATGGTTTTAATAAGGCGCCCTAGATATCATGAAGCTACCTCATTATGGACGACCTATGTAGCCCTGGATAGCATAATGCTACCTCACTATGGGTATTAATAAGGGGCCCTGGATAGCATTAAGCTACCTCACTATGGGCAAACCCCGGGAACCCTGGATAATGTTAAGCTACCTCACTATGGGTTTTAATGATGGGCCCTAGATAGCGTGGAGCTACTTTTCAACACTTGTTTAATTTTCTAAGTCAACTAATAATAACTAAGCTTAAAATAAGTGTTGAAAAATATATTTCAAACAAGGGTGAAAGTCTTCCGCTGTAAAAACCAAGTCTGCTGAATATTTAAAAAGTTAACTGAATCAGTGGTATCAGAGTCAGGTTAATGTCTATTGCTTTTCTTGCATTCGTAACCTTCTCTCAGAGTATACCTCAGCCTTTTATAGTGCTTGTTTGAAAAATATATCCATTGAAGAGATATATGTATTTTTCAAACTACACTTTGAGGTCGTTAGCTTGTCTTGTCTTCCAGCTTTGATGTTGTTAGAATATTTGATATTATTCTATTGTATATTTTCTTTATATAGGTTGATTTGATATCTTATATGTATGGTAGGTAGATCATTGTATTTTTGGTATATATTATTGTCTTGATTCTTTTTTCCCAATATATATAGTGGAGTTGTATTCCTCAATGATATATGAAATATGTAAAAATTTTCTACATCTCTCTTTAGTTTTAACATGGTACCAGAGCAGGTTTAACCTGTTACTGAATTTTTTTTTCTGTTTTCTTTTTTTTTTAAACCGCAGCCCTGTTTCTAAAGAACAAAAAAAAAAATCACAAAAAGGCCAGAAACAATAACCCTAGTCGTCTGCTACTATTACCCAGTAAACCCTAATTGTTGGTACCTCCGCCCCGCCACCTCAAGCGTTGCCATCACTTTCTCGCCGCTGTTCTAGCGTCGTTGCCTATCGTGCACCCACTGCATATCTACTGCCCGACTCACGTCGCATCGTTCTCTGCTCCCTACTGCCATCTGCTTTGTGTGTCGTCCACCACAACGCCACTTATATCTCTGCCTAGACTGACCTATTTGGCTGCCCTTCACATACTTACTTTGTTTGGCTTTCTTTTTCCCTTTTATCATTATGGCATCTACTGAAAACAAGCAGGCTCTGGGAACTACTATTAAACTTAATGGTTCCAATTATATTTTGTGGTCTCGTGCATTTAAACTTTTTCTTGGGTCACAAAATAAATTGCAACATATTTTTTCTGGACCTCCTGACTCTAAGACTGACAACTATACTACTTGGACACAGATTGATTTTTCGGTTATGACATGGCTACTTAATAGTATGGATGAATCTGTCGGCAGTAACATCATGTTTTTTAACCCTGCTAAACAAATGTGGGATACTTTACATGACATGTATTCACATGAGAAGAATGTTTCTCATGTCTTTGAATTATACGAAAACTATTCTCTCTTCGCCAAGATGGTCGATCTGTGAATGATTACTTTGCATCCTTGAAAGGGGCTGCTCATGAAATATTATTATACCATCCATTAGCTTGTGATGCCCAAACTAGAAAGAATCAATGGAAAGAGTTTTTTGTTGCTAAATTCTTATCAGGCCTAGATTCCTCTTTTCGGGATAATCTGTTGGCTAGTGACATTCTAACCTTATCTAATGCTCAATCTCGAGTTCTCCGTGTTGCCACATGTCGCTCTAAGTCTAACTTTTCTGTGCCATCTGAAAATTCTGCATTGGCAACTCGAGGTCGAGGATCCTCCCATGGACGACGTGGTGGACGTGGTCGGGAGGTGGATTCATCCAAGGGCTCCTGCTCTTGTATTCATTGCGGCCTCTCCAATCATGCATCCGAGAAGTGTTGGGCTAAATTTGGTAAGCCTGAATGTGCTAACACTATATCTGACAACCCTGGAGCACCCCCCTCGATTTATGATGTGATATCGGTTCCTCGTAGGGAGTATGAAAATTGCTACATCACTCTGCTGACAACTCTTACGCCATCGCCGCTTTGCTTCCTCTTCCCTCTGCGGTAGCGTTTATTGTATCTCATGGTAAGTCTTGGATGTTGGATTCTTGTGCCACAACTCATATTACCGGTAACAAATCCCTTTTCTCCTTTTTTTCTCATTCTGTATCTTTATCTCCTGTGCGCCTTGCCGATGGCACTTACTCACCCATCACTGGGACAGGTGTCGTAAATTTTACTAAAAACATAACCCTTGATAATATTCTTTTCGCTCCTCGTTTTCTAGTAAGCTTACTATCAATTAGTCACCTTACTTAATTTGATATATATTTGATGCATTTGCACGCATATTTAATGTATTTTATTTGGTTTCCTTATAAGGGCATGATACTGCGTATTCTTGTATTTTTTACAGGAAATAGAGCTAGAATGAGAAGATATCAGTTAGAAGGCCCAGACAAGATTGACGAATGCGAAGAGATGATCGAACACGCGAAGAAAACAAGGAAAACAAGCCTCATGACCTGACCATGTGAATTCACACGACCGTGTGAATTGATTTCGTGTGTGTTTACACGTTCGTGTGACTTGTTCGAGGGAAGCATTTCAGAGACAAAACACACGACCTCCCGTATCAAATCACACGACCGTGTGAATGGTTTGGAGCAAAAATAGAGACAAAAACACATTACATGGCGGTCGTGTGGTTTCACACGACCATGTGAATTGTCTACGTTAGAATTTTAGATCCTAATCCCGTCGAACTCTACCAATGATCTCTCAAAGCACCTATATAAGGGGGCCGAGGCATGGATGAAAAACAAGTCATTATATCTCGAGAATACACCAAAATACACTAGGGTTACACAAATCAACAGATCTTACGAGAGAGGAGGGCAAATCTACGAAGAACACAAGGCCTTTTGCATCTACAGAAGCACAAGGGTTTGAAGACTGGAAAAGAGAGACGATCCTGACAAAAAAGGTTCTATATTTTCAGTTTATATCTCTTCTTTGTACTTAAACGATGTCAAACTATTTGGTTCAACTTTTTCTATGAATTTGTTATCAAATATGTTTGGCTAATCATTCTGATCCTAGGGCATAATCAAAACTGTGGATTCATGTTTAATCTATAATGATTATTTTCTTAATTGGTTTGTGTGTGCTTTATATGAATTCGAATGCTTATTTCTTGTAGATTATTTGGCCAATAATTTGCATGTATATTTGATAGTTCATAATTCGGGAAATGTGTTCTAACAGACGAAAATCGAATTCAGACATGAACGGGTATAGAGTCGGGAGGCTTATAACTATTTATGGGGAATACTTCAATTCAAAGATCTTTTGGGAGTTAATATTAATTGTTGAATAGGGATGCTATCAATTGGTATTAATCAACTGTTTATTTGCTTCAGAAGGGAGAACAAACAAGTCTAGAAATTTAACTCATAGAAATACATAAACTGGTTTTGATAAACATTAATTGGATTTAATATTAAATAAGCAAGTTGAGATTATGTGCCTAGGGTTGCTTTCATATTCGTTGCAAACTTATGTGCCTAGGGTTGCTTTCATATTCATTGAAAACTTGTGGATTTCAGGTTTATAAAATTATAAATATTTTTACTTAATAATTTAAGGTTTAGTTTAGATTAGATAATAATTTTCTGATTTTCGACCGCTTCAATAAAATCGGAATACGATATTTACTATAGCCTAAATGTTTCGTATTCAATCCCTGAGAAATACGACCTTGCTCGCCATTATCTGCTAGCTACGCTGTAAACTTGCAATATAGTGAAAAGATTTTCACGACCAAGTTTTTGGCATCGTTGCCGTTATTGAATGATTCAACTTAGATATAGTAATAAGTAGTTCAATATTAATTGAAGCACAAATTTTTAATCGCCTTTATTTATTTGATTTTTGTTTTTATTAACTCAATTTTTAATTTTATTTTTGTGAGTTGTTGTGTAGGAGGTGTCACGACAAATTCTAGGTTTTATAAAAAAAATGAAAAATCAACACACACGACCGTGCGAATTGCCAAAACAGAGACCAACCACACGGGCTAGATGTGTGATTTCACACGGCCGCGTGGTTGGTCACAACCGAAACAGAGACTTTGCAGGGCCGCACGGCCCGATCATGCGATTTCGCACGTGCCAGTCAAAAATCTTACTCTATTTTAAACTCAACTAACACTCCAAATTTATCCCACTTTCTACTTTACAAACCCTAAGGACCGAAAATTCTCCTTCAAATACCCCATTCCATCTTCAAATTTCTTCAAATTCAACTTTAAATCTTCAAACAAAAACACAAATACTTCATTCTTCAAGAAACCCACCACAAAAATCTTCTAATTTCTCAACTTGCCCAAGTTTTCCTTCAAGTTTGGGGCTTTAATCTCAAAATTTCAGATTTTAAAAAGCTTCAAAATCTATATCCATGGCTTCTAGAGGAGTGAGAAGGAACACACGGAGAAGAAGAGAACCTACTCCGGAGCCCGAACTCGAGTATAAGGTGACCAGAGCTCGAAATACTACAATGTCATCCTCACGGATGAAACACACCATGCTCGGTGGGAGATGCACAATAACCAAAACATGATTTCAACGAGGTATCTCGATGAACCCACTATTTCTAATTTGGATTTGTTGGATGTTTTTCGCGCCTTGTGTGAGTGTATTGATTGGTATGTTTTGTTGAATGAGAATTGGACTACCTATGTAATTTATTCGTATGAATTTTTGAGCACTTTTGAAATGGTAGTCCGAAAAATAAATTTGATGGGTATTCGGTTTTGGCTAGCTAATGAGCCGATGGAGTTATCGATTGATGATTTAAATGCAATTTATCAAACTCCTAGAACTTATGGGGTTGAAGAGCATGAGGATTTTGACATGCTCGGGTTTTGGAGAGAGATTACGGGAAGGAAAGTTTATACGTCGGGTACCTCTAGAAGGCGTCTAGTATAAGGAAACCCTTGCACTATGTGAAACACATATTAGTGGAATCGATATTCGCAAGATAGGATAGTAAAGGGCCATTTGGGTTAATGAACTGTTTATATTATGGTGTATGACCTCGGGGACAGAGGTGGTACCCGACGCTAGGGAGTTTATAGCTAGACAATTTGAGAGGGTGAAAAAGCAAGAAAAATGGGGATATGCATTGGTGGGCTAATTACACCTATTGCCGAATATTTTAATATGAGCTTTCAAGGGTATGCACACGCGGATGGGGGGCAGAAGATTGATTTTACTGTCTTATCCTCAATGAAGATGATTCGATATGATCGGCATGATTATTAGTTAATTCGTGCGGATATGACCAAAATTAAGCTCCCGAACCCTGACGCTACCTCGATTAGGGATATGGGTAATTGGTTGATGAGAGGAGAGCAAGGGACGCCTAGGCATGAGTCGGATAGGCCGAATTTCTCTAGGCAAGGGGATAGTTGGCACGAGGACTTTAACGATAGGCTTGAAAGGATAGAGGTCAATATGAGCTCATTGATGGATGATACTTATCCGTTCTAACTCGATTGATGAGTATCATCTCGAGTATTTGCGCGCTTTGACACCATCACATAGATCGCCGAATGATGATGTGCGAAATGATGTCTTGTATGGATTAGTAACACATCCAAAGGCCACTATCCTCCATCTCCTCCACCACAAAGTGAGATCGATAAGTACTTTTCACACATTCCTCTTTCATTGATAATTTCCTCATATGTTCGACGAACATAATTTAAATTTGAGGGTTGTCAAAAATGCGTAATTAAATATTGTTGCATTTTTGCATTGCATTTAGGATTGCATGTAGAAGCATAAAATTTGCATAAAAATTTTAACATTTAGGATTGCATGCAAAAGCATAAAATTTTTAAAAAAAAATCGATTTTTCCTTTTATTTTAGCACGTTTATCGCTTTAGCATGTTTATTGCTTTTGTGTGAGTTATGATTAGAAATTCGAATAAGTACAAAAAAAAAAAAAGCTTTTGTATGATTTATTATGAGCATTGATTTCATGAAAAGAAGTATTTTGGTGAATTATGTGATGAATTGTTGAGAAGATGTATGTTGATGTTTGGCATAGATAGAGAAAATTGGGTATTTGAACATGACGCAAAAATAAGCTTGTGAGATTTTGTGCCTTTAACTGCTTTTATATTATGCAGTCTTATTTTTTCTTGAGTGTGTCATTCATGATTGGTAAAACTCTAGAACTTGCATTGGTACCTATATTGAAACCACATGTATGTGCAACTTTTGAAGATGATTTAAAGCCATTTTTGTTTAATCCTACTTAGTTTAAAAAGCCTACCTATGAACTCATGATTCTTTAGTTAGCAACTTTGAGCCTAAACTTTTTATTATTAGCCACATTTTGAGCTTTGAACTTCAAAATAATTTTATCCCTACTTGAGCTTATAGAGATGTTTATTTTGAGGGAGATGTGGTGTAATATTGAGAAAGAATGTTGGAAAAATAAAGAGGATTGAGCATTAACTAAGTAAATGAAAGAATGATGAAACTTGAAAAAAAGAAAACAAATGTGTGAATAAAAACAAAAAAAAAAATCGAGCAAGAAGAAAAAAAGAAGAGAAAAAAAATCGTCCTTACAAGAGCTTCGAGTGCATTCCGGTGTGTCTGTCACATAAAGAAGCTCAGCAAGCCTGAAAATTTTGAGAAAAATTGAGAGCTTAAGGCAAAAGAAAGAAGACAAAGAGCCTAAGAATGAAAAAAAGAAAAAAAAGGATGGAGTATAAGTTGAAACAAAATATTGAAAGAATGATTCTTAGATGAAATTAGGTTGGTGAATTGAAAGTCTGTATACTTAAATTCTATTTGCTCAAGTCAAGTCACTTAATCCAAATTTTCTCTACCCTTACCAAAGAGCTTAAATACAACTAAAGAAAAAGTCATTTTTGATTCTTAAATTGTGCACACTTGAGTGCTAGAGATGTTAGACAATTTGCAAGCCTATGGTAGTTCTACATCATTGAATTGATTTGAGCGTATACACGTCCCATTTACTTTGAGAGTTGAGTGATATACTACTTCTTGCGAGTCGCGGTGTTAAATACTCGGATGAGTATTGATTATATTGCTGAACTTGTGATTGATGACTTCTTGATAATGAATTGCATGTTTACTTGAATATGGATTTGAATGAGATTAAGGGTATGATTGATATGTGAAAATGAGGTAGGAATGAAATGATCATTCCTTTATTCATTCTCTTTCACATGATTGGTATACTTTAGTAATGAGAATACTCATTCCCGTGGGAATTCCTATTCCAAAAAGTAAGGGAATGATCGGGCCTGTTTGTTTATGTTTCCATGGTCCATTTCCAGTTTATGGAGTTGGAAATAGAATTTTGAGAATTTATTGGTTTTCGTGTGGAAATTGGGATTGTGTTTGGATGAATGAATTGAAATGTATTTTATGTAGGGTTGGAAATGAGATTGTGTTTGGTTTGAGTAGTTTTGAAATATTATTTTATATATATAATAATTGAAAAGTTGGTAGTGGTGGGGTCCACTTCAATATTTTAATTTGAATATATAATTATAGTTGGTGGGTCCCATTAGATAATTATAATTTAAAAATAGTAATATTTTAAGTAGATAAAGTTGATAATGGTGAGTGATGGAGGGTGGTGTATAGGTTTGAGAATAGAAATTATAGGTTTGAGATGTTGTTTTATGTGAAAAATAGAAAATGAAAATGATGATTTCCATTGGAAATTTTATGAACAAACATGATTCCACTTTTATGTAAAGTTGGAAACTGGAAAGAGGCCATTAGAAACATAAACAAACAAGGCCATCATTTCTCTTCTCCCTCATGAGTTTAGCTATTCCTAATCATCAAGAATGACTCAAATTTTATTTTTAATAAAATTATCTTTTTATAAATGACTAAAAATATTGGATATATCTATATTTTCCAAAAGTAATGTTTAAATAAACAAATTATAAAATATAAGTAATATTTAATATTTTAATAAATCATAGTCAATTTCTATCAATATTCAATAGTTAAATCAAAATTTTGATATAGCATTCTTTTGTTGATTTTTTATATTTTCTTATAAAAAATATTATATAAAATATTGTTGATATCATAGATATAAATGTGTAGATATATTATGTAACACACATTAAAATATTCTTATATCAATTTATGCATAACATATTTAATAAAATTTATTTAAAAAATCTTATTTAAGAGTAATTTGATACTTAAAATTGTTTTTCTCAAATTACTATTACTCATCTATAATTACCAATCAAAATATTTAAATCAAGTAAAAAAATCGTCATCCATTCATTTATCCATTCCTTATACATACCAATCATAGGAATAACAGTACTACATCATTCTTTTTTATTGTTATTCCATTCCTAAATTCATTCCATTCACACCTAATTTCATTCATTCATACCAATCAAGCCGTAAGTGTTTATAGTTTCCTTATGTGTTCTACTTATCCCATATGATTATTTTTCTTAGTTTTGCTCGAGGACGAGCAATGATTTAAGTTTGGGGGAATTTGATATGTGTAAAATATACGTGCATTTAGGAGCTTAATTTGATATATATGATGCATTTGCACGGATATTTAGTGTATTTACTTGGTTTTCTTAGAAGGGCAGGATACTGCGTATTCTTGTAATTTTTACAGGAAACAGAGCTAGAATGAGAATATATCAGTTAGAAGGCCCAAACAAAATTGACGAATGCGAAGAGATAATCGAATACGAGAAGAAAATGACAAAAAACAAGCCACACGACCTGACCATGTGAATTCACATGACCGTGTGAATTCACATGACCGTGTGAATTGATTCTGTGTATTTTTACACATTCGTGCGGCTTGTTCAAGGGAAGAATTTCAGAGACAAAACACACGACCTGCCTGTGTCAAATCACACGACCGTGTGAATGGTTTGGAGCAAAAATAGAGACAAAAACACATTACACGGCCAAACCGCGTGGTTTCACACGGTCGTGTCAATTGTCTGCGTCTGAATTTTAAATCCTAATCCCGTCAGAACTCTACCAATAACCTCTCAAAGCACCTATATAAGGGGGACCAAGGCATGGACAAAAATACAAGTCATTATATCAGATAATACACCAAAATCACTAGGGTTATACAAATCAACAGTCTTCTGAGAGAGAAGGGCAAATCTACGAAGAACACCACAAGGCCATTCGCATCTACGAAAGCACAAGGGTTCGAAGGCTGGAAATGAGGATTAGTTCATAATTCGGGGATGAGTTCTAACAAATAAAAATCGAATTCATACATAAACGGGTTAGAGTCGGGAGGCTTATAACTGTTTATTGGGAATATTTCAATTCAAAGATCTTTTGGGAGTTAATATTAATTGTTGAGTAGGGATGCTAGCAATTGATATTAATCAATTGTTTATTTGCTTCGAGAGGGGGAATAAACAAATCTAGGAATTTAATCCGTAGAAATACATAAATTGGTTTTGATAAATATTAATTGTATATAATATTGAAGAAGCATGTTGAGATAATAGCACACTCTCCTAGTTTAGGTCTTGGCATGACTAGACGAGGTCTTTAACTACGCCGAATCAACTACTCCCCATATTCTCCTAGTTTAGGTCCAACCTAAACTAGAGAGTACATAGTGATAGTCTCCTTCAACTACGCCGAATCGGTCTGTTTTTCTTTTTTTTTTAAGTTCGCCCGTCATTGTTATCGATTCTCATTCCATATTTATAAGTCTAGTATGGAAAAAATGGTAGTTTTTTTTCCAAAACGATAGAAATATATATATATTCATAACTCAACAAAACTTACACGCTAACTCCAAGAAAATGACCACCTTGAACATACATACATTGATACATGTCAAGGGGAGAACTCCATATGAGAGGTATAACCACCGTAAATCGAGGGAGCAAAACAAAAAACAACTAAAAAACACAAAACAAAAGAAAACTAAGCACTCCAAAGGAGACTAAACCACCTCCGAAAGGAGGACTATGACACTCCTCAAGGGAGACTACCCAACTCGAACAAATCCGGGCACGAGCTACATCACGCACTGCAATACAGAAATTACTGACCGCCTACGAGATTCGCAAATCAATCGGTAAAATAAAGACTCAAGAAAAAAAAATACAGAAAAAATCGAAAAAACAGAAAAATGCCTCTTCCCCACCCGATCTTCAACCGCAGCCCATCACCTACCCGGCTCCAACTCTCCTCTTTGTAGCTCCGACCTCCGACTTGCCTCTACTCTCGATCGAAAAATCCGATCACCTCCGAATATCTGAGATATGCCCATCATTGGCTTTCACCATAAAGCATGGTTGGGGAGGGGAGGGGATAAGGGGAGGAAGAGGAGAGGAGGGGAGGGGAGGGGAGGGGAGGGGAGGGGAAGGGGGTGGCGGGTGGGGAGGGGGAGGGGAAATTGGAAAAATGAGAGTGGAAGATAAAGCATGGTTGACCACTCTTTTAGTGAAATTGAAAAATAATTGCGTCTTTATTAAAGTTTGTAAAGCAGTTTGAGGAAGAAATGAGAGTGGAAGATAAAGGCGGGCTGAGGGAAGCCATTCGTGGGAAAATTGTCGTCACCCACCAATCCTTCGCACCTAAGTCATACATGACTTGAGTTCATTCTAAATTTTGGATAATTTTACGTCTGATTATAATTATTAAAATCTCTTTTCTTTTTCTCCAAATACCTTAGAGTAAAAGTTTTTAACTACTTGAAAGACGGACAGCAAGAAGGACAACTAAAGAGTGTCCTGGTGATGTAATTGGCAGAAGTTAGGGTCTAAGAGCGCGATTGGATATACTTTCATTTTGAAAATTTTCATTTTGCTAGAGAATAGTGGTAAAAAATATTTTAGAAGAAAAAATATAAATTTTGAGATTGTGATTGGATGTGAGATGGAAAAGTAATGATGAAAGTTGATTTGATTTAAGAATAATAAAATAATGATTGGTAGTTAGAAATGTGTGAGTGAATGAATAGTGAAATTTGTGGGAGAATGTGTAATAATTATTAGTTTTTTGTGAAAAAAATGTGTAGATGTGATTGGTGATAGAAAAAATAAGAAAAAGTGAAAGTGAGAGAATAGTATATTTTCTGAAAATTTTCATAAACAATCATATGTTTGGTGTAAAAAATTTCTCTAGCGGAACGAAAATGAATTTGGTTTCTTATCCAATCGCGGCCTAAGAGTTCTATACTTTTCTTTTTCTCCCCACTCAAAATAGAAATTATATTTAAACTATATCTTAATTACAATTTACAAAACAGAATAATTACAAAGAAAAGTTACCAATTAGAACAAGTTAAGAAACGTTAAATAGGTGTGTGTATGGTATATTGTGGTTTGAAGATTCAAATATTTCAAGAAGCGTACCAAAGTTCAGATATTTAAAAAATTGATATCTGTAATCGTATCATAGCTAAAAATTATCCGTACTGTCCCGTCCTAAATTTCGGGACTGTTTGGTACGAATATTTTGTACTAATTGATCGGTTTGGTCCAGAACAAAGAATCGAAAATCAAAGATTATTCATGCTTTTAAAAGAGACAAAAGAAGATAAATAACATAAAATTATTAATTAAATCTTAATTTAATTGTTTAATCCATCACACAAAAATATAAATCACCATATGAATTGGCAAAACATCTCTAGCAATACTGTGTAAGATCGAATATCTAATTACATTTACTTTCCACCAATCCATGTGTATAATTTTCAGAAAACTCATCAAGATACCTTTCTAATTCCCATTTGACAGCCAATTTTTGCATATTCCCATCTTCTAGGAAATATTCTTTATATATGAAATTAAAGTTTATATAAGTTTATAGACTTGATTAGAGGATTACTTTAGTTTAAGTGTAGTATACTAATCATTTTAACTAATTTTAATATCAATTAATTTTCTTAATTAGAGGATAGTTATGATCGTTAATAAGTCAAATATCATTAAATTAAAACGTATTCTATAAATCACGTATGAATTAACAATATAGTATAACTCTTAGTGAATTAAATTCCTATTCAATTTTCCATTCAATATATTGTTAAAGTATGCTAATTTTAGTTTGATAATTTTTAGTATTATGTTTTATATAGTATTAAATTTCAAAGAATGTGTAGTTAATTCGCCATCAAAATATAAATAAGATAAAGATATTATATATGTATATATAAAAATTCCTAAAATCGGTTCTAGTTTCTGGATCGTTGGTTCGTGACGGTTCTCGACGGTATTTGAAAAATATTCAGAATCGCACCGATAAATTTTTTGGGATGGTTGATTCGGGAAAAGTCAAAAATCAACGGATATTTTTCGATTTGGATATCGATCCTGTTTGTGAATCTCTCCAAGTTACGTATATACCCCTAACATCAAGTGCCATACAAGTCGAATAAAAGGTATTTGTGAAAAAGAGTTTGATTTTGTTTTATTTCTTTTAAAATTGTTTTAACTTATACCAACTTCTTTCAATTCTGTGACAAGAAAATGAAAACATGATTTTACTATTAAGGATAACTTATAATGTGAATGTGGAGTACTCTTATATATAGTGGACTTTGGAAAAAAATCAGGATGCTTAACCTATAAAGTTCAAACAAATGGCTAATGACTAAAAGCAATAATGTATATTCCCTAACACCCTTGAAAGGGAAATCCCATCAAACTAAAAGACGAAATGACTTTTTGGAAAGTTTTTCTTAGTTTCCATGAATGTATCCATTAAAAAGCGCTACCCTTACAACTAATCCCACTAAATTTTCCATCCCCACACCACAACATAATCAGTCGCCCCACTCCAATAAGTGTGTATATATATAGTATGTACACACACAAAACTACATATATAGAGAGGCAAATAAAAAAAATCACACAACAAACGGGCTACACTATACTAATTTTGAGCAATATTTTTAAACCCGGATGAGATATCGAACCATATTAATAACTGAGTATTTAGGCCATTAATTCAATCGATAGACCGTTCTTAAAAAATCAGTTGGCTAGTATACATACACACACATATATATATGTACATACATGTAAAAGATAAACACAAGTGTACAAATGTAAAACAACTAATAAATACAAATATATTGGGTGCAATTAGGTTGCATCCATATTCGGATAATATGAGTCTTATTTAGATAAGATTTATTTAGAAACCTTTCATATGAGGAGTCTAATGAAATATAAGATTGAGATATATATTCATATATCTCCCTACAATATCGAAAATATACGTCTTCCACGAACAAAGAAAATAATCTCTCTCCTAAAATTTCTCACATCAAAAGTAAACAACTCTAGTAGTTATTTACACCAACGAAAAAGGTGGTTCGTGATCTTATTCGTGGTTCAACCAATCTACGGGTTTCGCTTCGTTGTTCGCGGTTCAATCAATAAGGAAGCTTGTAGATGACTTAATCATGGATCAAAAGAAGTTTGTAGACGAGCGAATTCCTGCTACGGGATTGATAGTTCCTCGCAAATAAGTATACTCAATCCATTTTATAATATGCAAATATGTGATTTATATTTTGACCCATATTTGCTAACAATAATAAAAACTAAATCAATAAATTATAATATTCAAATACATATGTAAATTGAATGCAAGGAGGAGTTATATGCAAATTTACTAAACATATTTTCCTTCAATTTTTGTAATAAAACAAACAAAAGTTTATTTACTGGAAACAATTGCATTGGGTTAATAGAGTTGCCAGTTTCCGGGTTTGACAAATTGAATCAGACATGTGAGCGGTTCACAACTAAACTGACCTGTCCGGATTTTACAACATTGATTTTGAGTAGATCGATAGATCACAAAATAAATAGTACTGTATTTACAATTAGTACTATTAAATTAAGCCAAACTAAATTTAGACAAGAATAATTAGGCTTAGGAGATTAGTTTGTGTGTGTATATAATAATAATGGGGATCATCATCATCATCATCATAAAGGGTCAGAAAAAAGTGATTCTACTCCGTTGCAGGAGATTAATACTAATAATAATAATAATAAGTTCGATGACCAGGAGTACTATTATAACAAGGAAAGCCATGAGAAAAACAAGAAAAAAAACAAGGAAAAAGAGGTGAGGACTTTTTACTCCCTGGGGACTGGGGCTGAGAAGCCGGTTTTTGTGGAAACCCGGAGCGATTTCGCAAAGGCTGGATCAGCACCGGCGGCCACCGTGATGCAAATGCAATTTCCAGGACAGAAACCCGAGTATGGAGTGGTGGAGACTAGGCCTCCTCTGGCTGCAAGAATGGGGTATTGGGGCAGGGACAAAACTGCGAGCACTTACGATTTGGTGGAGCAGATGAATTTCTTGTATGTCAGTGTTGTAAAAGCTAAGGATCTTCCTGTGATGGACATATCAGGAAGTCTGGACCCTTACGTTGAGGTAAAAGTTGGGAATTACAAAGGGGTGACTAAGCACTTGGAGAAGAATCAGAACCCATTTTGGAATAGCGTTTTCGCCTTCTCAAAGGAGAGATTGCAGAGCAACTTAATCGAAATCACCGTCAAGGACAAAGATTTCGGAAAAGATGATTTTGTTGGGAAAGTGTTGTTTGATGTAGCGGAAGTGCCTCAACGCGTCCCACCGGATAGTCCCCTGGCTCCTCAGTGGTACAAATTGGTGGACAAAAAAGGTCAGAAAATCAATCAAGGTGAAATCATGCTTGCAGTTTGGATGGGGACACAAGCAGATGAATCTTTCCCCGAGGCTTGGCATTCTGACGCTCACAGCGTAAGCCAGCATAACCTTGCCAATACCAGATCCAAAGTATATTTCTCTCCGAAATTGTATTATCTCCGAGCCCACATAATTTCGGCTCAAGATTTGGTTCCATCGGATAAAGGGCGACATCCTGATACCTTTGTCAAGGTGCAGCTAGGTCATCAGGTCCGTGTCACCAGGCCTTCACCAATGAAGCACATTAATCCAGAGTGGAATGAGGAGCTTATGTTCGTAGCATCTGAGCCATTCGATGAGTATATAGTTATCAGCGTGGAGGATAGAGTTGGACCGGGCAAGGATGAAGTGATTGGTAGGATAATTATACCAGTTAGAGAAGTCCCACAGAGAATCGAAACATCTAAGTTGCCAGATGCCAGGTGGTTTGCTCTCCAACGCCCATCTATGGCAGAGGAAGGAGAGAAGAAAAAAGAGGCCAAATTCGCTAGCAGAATTCTTATTCGCCTCTGCTTAGATTCGGGTTACCATGTCCTTGACGAGTCCACACATTTCAGTAGTGACCTTCAGCCGTCGTCCAAGCATCTGCGAAAGCCCTGCATTGGAATTCTTGAAGTTGGCATTTTGAGCGCTCGAAATCTGTTACCAATGAAGGGCAGAGATGGTAAAATGACAGACGCCAGACATTGCGTAGCTAAGTATGGGAACAAATGGGTTCGAACGAGAACCTTACTAGACACTCTGCATCCCCGTTGGACGAGCAGTATACTTGGGAAGTTCATGATCCTTGTACTGTAATAACAATCGGTGTTTTCGACAATTGCCACATCAATGGTAATCATGATGTGAGGGATCAGAGGATTGGGAAGGTGAGAATTAGGCTGTCAACTTTAGAGACTGATAAAATTTACACACATTCATATCCGTTGCTGGTTCTTTCCCCGTCTGGTCTGAAGAAACACGGGGAGCTCCACTTAGCAATACGATTCACGTGCACGGCTTGGGTGAACATGATGGCGCAATACAGTAAACCGTTGCTCCCTAAAATGCATTACGTTCAGCCCATATCGGTTAGGCACATTGATTGGCTACGACACCAAGCAATGCAGATAGTGGCTGCAAAGCTATCACGGGCCGAGCCGCCACTCAGAAGGGAAATAGTGGAGTACATGTTGGATGTGGATTACCATATGTGGAGCCTTAGAAGGAGCAAAGCCAATTTCCACCGCATAATGTCGCTTCTTTCTGGGATTTCGTACGTCTGCAGATGGTTCGACGGGATATGTTGCTGGAAAAACCCCCTGACAACGATCCTTGTGCACGTGCTGTTTTTGATATTAGTGTGCTATCCGGAGCTCATATTGCCCACGATTTTCCTCTACCTTTTCGTCATTGGTTTGTGGAACTACCGGTTTAGGCCTAGGGTTCCGCCACACATGGATGCTCGTCTTTCTCAAGCTGAAAACACTCATCCGGACGAACTCGATGAGGAATTTGATACGTTCCCGACGTCTCGGCCGTCTGATATTGTGAGAATGAGATATGACAGGTTGAGAAGCGTGGCTGGAAGAGTTCAAACTGTGATTGGAGATATGGCAACACAAGGAGAAAGGGCACTTTCCATATTGAGCTGGAGGGATCCAAGGGCCACAGCCATATTTATTATCTTCTCGTTGATTTGGGCTGTGTTTTTGTATGTTACTCCATTCCAGGTTGTGGCAATGCTCATTGGTCTTTACGTATTGCGCCATCCTCGGTTCAGGAGCAGGATGCCATCAGTACCTGTCAATTTCTTCAAGAGATTACCAGCCAGGTCAGACTCACTTCTGTGAGATTAATAAGCAGCGGAGAGTTTATTTGGTAAATAAATTCAATAACGCCTGCAGCAGAAGCAGTTGCAATTCTCACCTAATGACCAAGAGCCACAGTTCGTTGATCTCCAATTTATGTATTCAGAAAAATTTTCCTTTTGGTGTTCTGATTTTGATAATATTCTATGTTTTATTGATAGAAATGGAGAGATTTAAGTGTAAGTATTACTATGCTAATGCCAATGTGATGGTGAATGCTTCCATTCCTTAATCAAATTCTCAAACAATTGGTGCAATTTAGTTTAGTTTGCATATATCTATCTGATAAGGATAAAAAATTAAAGGAACTAAACTCATGCACCCGACCAGGCTTCCTTGCTTTTCATCCAATTCCAATAACACCTTTTCTCAACATTTGCAGCAGGCCTTCCTGTTTGAGATAGAACATCAGAAACAAAATACATCATTACTGCTCTGCCTTGACTAACTAGTTTTCACTAAAAGCATAAGATGTACACTATTAGAGCGTTGTTGACTTTCAGTTTTCAGGCCCAAATAAATTAATATATGGTTTCAATCATAAAGGTTGTCACTAAATTTCAATATATATATATATATATATATGTGTGTATGTGTGTGTGTGTGTGTGTGTGTGTGTTTTTGAATAATAAGTCATATTTCATGGAGGAAAATATTGGGGAGCAGAGGAGGCCACAACACAACAAACAGGAAGTTTGGCACTCTAGTGCTGCATGTTTCCCATAGAATTCAGAAAGTTTATCCTCATACACATTCAAGTGAAGATGGGCTGCTTATCCCAAATATTGAAAAAATTTAAAAGCATTTTGTTTACTTCTGTCGGTAAACAAATGTATCCACATTGTGTAAAAGGACTTCATTTCAAAATATATAGCACGTGTTGCAAACAATCTGGAAACAACCACTTTAATAATCCATTATTCATTATTAGAACCAGAAATATAAAAGCTAAAATGATTCTTCATATCACATTAATTCTTCAATGTACAGAGGTCTGGGATTTATATACAAGCAACGAGAGCAGTTAACCATCATTCAACTAACTAACTACAAGTTAACAACAGAATACAACTGAATGTAACAATATAACCACTATATGTAACAAAATAGAGAAAATATACTCTAATACGCCCCCTCAAGATGGACTATAAATGTTAATGACAGCCATCTTGGAGAGAAGAAAAAGCAATGTGGAAGAAGGAAGAGGTTTAGTGACAAGTCCGCTAATTGAAACTGAGAACGCACAGGAAGAAGTTTGTTGGTACCATCAACAACACGATCCCGAACAAAATGGCAATCTAACTCGATATGCTTGGTTCGTTCGTGAAATGTTGGATTATTGGCAATATGAATAGCCGCTCGATTGTCACAAAATAAGGTGGTTGTCACAGATAAATGAATTTGAAAATCCAGAAAAAGTTGATGAAGCCATAAGAGTTTGCTGGTGGTGGCTGCCAAAGCTCGATATACAGCTTCGGCAGAGGAACGTGAGACCATTGTCTGCTTTTTAGATTTCCAGGAGATCAGGGAGTCACCCAAAAAGATGCAGAACCCAGTTGTAGAACGACGAGTGTCAGGGCATGACGCCCAATCCGAGTCAGAGAGCGCCTTCAAATGCATTGGTGAATGTGAGAAAAATAAAATACCTTGGCCTGGTGAGCCCTTGAGATAGCGTAAGAGATGAAACACAACAAGAAGATGAGGAGAATGAGGATTGGCAACAAATTGACTAAGTCTATGGACGGCATAACTGATATCAGGACGAGAGTGCTTGAGATACAAAAGACGACCAACGAGTCGACGATATTGGGATGCATCCTCCAAGAGATCCCCATCTGATGTAGGATCCATGGGGCTAGTGGTAGGTTTGGCAGCCGTTAAACAGTGTCATCAAGGAGTTGTAATGTATAATGACGTTGGGTCAAGAGAATACCCTTAGAGGAACGAGCAATTTCGAGGCCCAAAAAAAAACTTAAGTTGTCCCAAATCCTTCATTTTAAACTGATTTTGTAAGAAATCCTTAACCTCAGAATTGTAACAGAGGAAGGACCAGCAACAATGATATCAAAGAAGTATAGCGACAAATGAAGAACCCGAACCTTTTGTAAAAAGTGAATAGTCAGACTTGCATTGAAGAAATCCAAATTGCAACAAAACCGAAGTGAATTTGGAGTTCCATTGGCGTGAAGCCTGTTTAAGGTCGTAAATGGATTTGTTTAAACGGCAAGCAAGTTGACAAGAAGGAGCTAACAAATCCTTTTGTCCCGAATATCCAAGAGGCAAGTCCATATATACTTCCTCAAAAAGATCCGCGTTGAGAAACGCATTGTTGACATCCAATTGCATAAGTGACCAATTTTGTGTTGCTGCCCAAGGGAAGAAGGACTTTGACAGTAACGAGTTTAGCAACGGGAGAAAATGTATCACGATAATGCACACCTTCTTGTTGATTATAACCCTTTGCGATCAAACGAGCCTTATTCCATATACACAAAAGTTCAAACATCAATAAATTTGACTGCAATCAACGAGGCACAACAAACCAGCTGAGGATAAAACTCAGATATGTGAACTTGAGGAAACTTGTACTCTTTGATGAGGTTGGTCGTCTGTTCAAATTCTTCATCAATTTCCCCTGAGTGAGAAACAGACAAGTAAAATGTACACAAATTACGTATTAATTTGGATTGTTTATCTGGATGGACTAGTAAAATAACTTGAAGAACTATTATCAATAGAAGAGACCATAATCCAAATCCCCTATAAATAAGCATGTTAAATCATTCATCAAAAGACATTTCACCGAGCTCTAATTCAATGTACTCGGCGTGTATCATGCAAAGCAGAAAAACATGGTATCTTGACTTCTTTTTAATTTCAAAACAACTAACTAAACTTAGGCTTTGACATTTTGAAGACACCTCCTAAAACAAACGGAGCTATATCGCTTGATCAATCGAAGCATGAAAAATAAAATGACATCAATTTACTTAACATTTATTTAAGACAAATTCCAAATTATAAATTTCTAAATTAAATGGAACATAGTTTACCTGATTATGTGAACACCAAAAGTTATCATGTAGATTGTCTGCACATCGAACAATATAATTAAGAATCAGAAACAATACAATCAAGACTTGAAAAACTGAAAATATCACACATATAAAACTATAGTTCTGTAGAGAATATTTGAAAGAGATTTTCGTTTTCTTAGGCCTAGGGTGGTTGACACCGACAGAGGCCGCCACTGGCCGTCGGAACCCCGGCAGCGCTGCGCTGCCCCCTGATAATAAATTCGATTAGTTATTTGTTGGTGTCGACGAGGGAGATTGAAATGTACTTGGGTATTTAAGTGGGCTTTTATATCATGTGGACCCGGTTAGCCAATGAGCCCGTACATAATTTCAATCGAATATGTAATTTATATCCATTTTATACTAGAAAAACACCCATTTGTTACACGAGATTTGTGCTAATTTTATTAAATTTGAACTATTTTTTCATTTTTTTTGGCTTTTCAAAATAATGTAATTTTTTTAGTTTTTAATTATATTATTACAGTCATTTTTACATTAATTTCTCGCAAATTAATTATATATTGCAATGGCTGATATTCAATTTTTTTGGCATTTAAAAATCACTTTAATTTGATTTTTGGATTGTTATTACCTTTTGTATTATAACAAACTGTATAAAAATAATCTTTGATTCACGAAAATATAGATTCTATAGATAGAACTCTTGGTTTTTTTGATTATTTGTTGTCTTTTGGATTATATATAAAAATATATATAATATAGGCCGAGTTGCCACATGAATAAATATGAAATTGCCAAATGGAATTGGGAGAATGAGGAGTTTGACAAATATTTCAAAATAATGATGCGATGACATGTGTCTTATTTATTTTTCATTTAATATATAGGGTTTACGTGAATTCAAAATTTAATTGTAAATACTAGAAGATACATGGTTGAAGACTTGACAATATTATATTGGACTATTACTTCCAAAAAAATGCATTATATTCGATTATGAAATGAATCCAATCAAGATCAATAAATGTAATTAATTTTCTAAAAGATGTTGATTTATTTTAATTTTTTTTTTATCTTATTGTTGCAACAAGAAAATATGTCCTATATAAATATAAAATCTCATAAATGGCGAATCATAATTGACTACAGGAGTTAACCATGCATAATTTATTTAAATGACGGGTGATATAGTTAAAACAATGACTTATACGATGTGTAAATTTTCTAGTATGACTAATTAGATTAGAACTGATAGGAAGTTAACCATGCATATTAATGTCATACATTTTCTACATACTACATATACAAATAAAGAACACTATACATGCATAACGTAAATATGTAGTATGCAGGGTATAAATTACAAGGACCAATGCCTAATATTTTTCATAATTTTCCAATATTTTATTCTACATAATACACATTAACAAATCTATATATGCAATATCCGTATGCTAAATAAGCATATTATTAAAATTTCTTATGCATGTTTATTCTTACTAAAATTGAATATTATGCAAATAGCTAGATTGTAACATGCACCTGCCTTCCATTGGTTTGTTTATATACGATGGAAATTACTTTGTGTACTCGAAAATTAAATTGATTATTGTTATCTGAAAATAATTTATACTGAATAATTACTCTAAGTATAAAATATATTGATTCTAAATATGCAAAAACATTTTGGTAACTATGCTCTGATTGTAAAATTTTGATTGTTCATTACTTTATGCGTTTGATCCAAACATTTTGTAGGAATTATTGGTAAGTGATTACCTTCATTCGAATAGACTGTGGAGTGGAATTCCTGGTTTTGTGACATCATAGTTTTGAATTTGTTGAAATATATGACGATTCCGCCGATCGTGTTGTTTGATGGATTGTTCTTCGATATCTACGCGATTCAATTTCTGATGTTTTTGCTGGTAGAAATGAAGATTTGAACCAATGTTGAATTGGTTCTTTAGTTATGCAGGCTTCTGGCGTGAAGGGAGGGAAAAGGAGGTGGTGATCGCGTGACTTTGGGATATGGATCAAAAAATAGATTTCATCCCTTAAAATTAGCATTAATTAGCTGGCAGTTATTTTAGTCTAATTATCCGATTCCAATTATACCCATGCACGGTTTTTTCCTATTTTTTAATGCTACAAAAATTTCCTAAATCTTAGCCGTCCATTATTTTCTTTGGATGATGTAGATGTGTCCTTACGGTCTCACCTAAAGATATGATCTCACAGGATCCTCTCCATATATATATATATATATATATATATATATATATATATATATATATATATATATATAGGAGAGGGTTATATGAGACCACCTCATAGGGTGAGTCCATAGGGACCAATCCTAGCCATATATCTAATTTTTTCAAGGGTTGTGATTTAAGAGGCAAAATTACAAATTACAAGCTTGTTAATTAAACACAAGGGTAAATTAGTCATCCTCTCAAATCAATATTCATGGGATTCACGGTATTCATGGGATTCACGCAATCCTTCCAAATCTCAAAACAAAATCACGTAACAAACCTACTGCTTCTTCAACATACTACTATGAAAAATCATTCATCTTTCTTATGAAGATGTAATTTATTGCTTATATAGATGTGTCATGGTGCTTTTAGATATATTAACTACATAAGCAAGTTATTAGCAACAAATCCACACTACATAAGCAACAAGTCTATACTACATAAGCAACAAATATACACTATGTATGCACTACATATATATTAACTACATAAGCAACAACCCCATATTACATAAGCAGCAAGCCTATACTACATAAGCAACAAATATACACAACGTATGCACCACAATTACATTAACTACATAAGTAAGTCATAAGCAACAAACCCATACTACATAAGCAACAAGTCTATACTACATAAGCAATGAATATACACTACAAATGCACCACAGATACATTAACTACATAAGCAAGTCATAAGCAACAAACTCATACTACACAAGCAACGAATATACACTACATATGCAACACAAATTTATTAACTATATAAGCAAGTAATAAGCAACAACCCTATACTACATAAGCAACAAATATACACTACATATGCAATACAAATATGATTAAATTACACATGCAATATGGTTATACTACACATGCAATATGATTATATTACATAAGCGATTAACAATAGAATACACCGGAGATAAAAAAAAGTGAACATGAGGGATATGGGTTACTCAATAATCAAAACCACGTGCGCGTGAAAGGAGGAAACAAATTGAACGTGATTGAGATCTCATCAAATCTCAATAACTGATTCTATATTATAAAATGACCACCCTACCCTTTTTAGTTGTTGAAACAAAAAAAATAAATATAAAACCCCCTAAAAATCTGGACCACCCAAAAATATTAATCTATGGTTAGGATTGGGTCCTATGGACTCACCCCAAATGGGAGGACCTATTTGATCCATATCCTATATATATATATATTTAAATACTATCAAGAGTTTTATCTAAACTTTTTCTTAAACCCGTTTAGATAAGTTTAAATCCCTTAATTATAGGAATTTTGAAGGTAAAAAACTTTCCACTTCCTTTCCTCCCACGTTCCATCTGCCACATTTTGAGCTAATTTTAAAAAAGCAGTAAAAACCTCCAAGACCCACTTCTTCCCATGTTTCAGCAAAATTTTGAGATATATAAATTTTCTCACACACCCATTTTCCTACGTTGAACATTTCTTTAAAAACAAACATCTATACATCTAAGAACTGGGGTATATGGGTTTGTTATTTTCCCAAAGCCTGAAATTTTAGAAGGAAAAATGGTGGTTGATTTGGAATTTTATGAGATGTGTGTGCAATAGTGTATAACAAAAGAGTGTGTGTGTGTGAGAGAGTGTATAACTCGCCGTGTGTGTGTAACTTTGTGTGAGTGTATAACTCACTGCGTGTGTAACATAGTTTGTGTGTGTGTGTGTAATGGAGTGTGCGTGTGTGTGTGTGATTTGGTGTGCGTGTGTGCTGTGCGTGTTTGGTGTGTGTGCGTATGTGGGATCGATAGTTGAAAGAGATGCCAGAGTGGTCGCCGGAAGTGGCGTCGATGGTCGGAGCGAGGGATGGAGACTGGACAGCCGACAGAAATGGAGGTTTATGGGTGACGAGGAACCAAACAATTAAGCTTTATACTTCCGAGCTTTGTGCAACTATCTCTTGCTATTGAGGTGACGAGGAACCAAACAATTAGGCTTTATACTTTCGAGCTTTGTGCATCCATCTCTTGCTATTGAGGTATGGGTTTTCATTACACTTTTAGGTGCAATTTTAATTGTTTTTATTATATATATATGCATAATTTTATGAGTTATTTTCTTGTCAATGTGATTTTAATAGTTGAATTCGATGTGCATATTATAAGTGTATTGCTACACGATTATCTATGTTTAATGGCAAAGTATATGTATGGCTTCGACCAATGGCAAAGTAGGCTTCACCAATGGCAAAATATGGTTTCGACCAATGGCAAAGTATGACTTCAGCCAATGGCAAAATAGGCCAAATGGCAAAGTACGACTTCAGCCAATGGAAAAGTAAGCTTCGACCAAAGGCAAAATATGGCTTCGGCCAATGGAAAAGTAGGCTTCGGCCGAATGGCAAAGTATGACTTCGGCCAAATGGAAAAGTATGACTTCGGCCAAATGACAAAGTATATGTGATGACATCGGCCAATGACAAAGTATATGTGCTTGTATTCGTTAAATTATGATGTTTTATACTAAATTTGGAAAATTAGATTCCTTACTGGGTATGTGTTACCCACACCTTATATTTAAATACTTTTCAGATTAAATAGAAGGATGTGTTGCCGATGTTGGGGATAGTCGAGTACTTTCACACTTTAGTTATTTAAATTTTAGGACCGTTGACTGGTTTTCGAATTCAAACAAATGCGACGTACTATCTCTTAATTTATTGTAATACTATTAACATGGATTTTCAATCTTAGCTAATACTCTAAGGTTGCTTATTTAAGAATTATTGTTAGTAATTTATTTTAAATTCCATTATTGCTTCCACTCGAGTTATCTATTTTATTTTAAATTATATAAATAAATAAATGGCATAGCGAAATTTTTATAATAGGCTATGTTTTATAAAATCAGAGTAGCGCAACAAAAGTGTGATGGATTTTTGGATTTATTAATAAATAGTCCCACTTGTTTTTTTTTGAGTTGTGTCTTATTCATGCGCATTTAAATACACTTTCTTATTATATTAAGTTGCAAAAAAAATTAACGTATTCTCTATTTTAATAATGCTAAAAAAACCCTTTATAAAAAGTGGGGCATTACAAGAATTAAGTACTTAGCCGACGAGAATTTGGTAAAAGTTAGATCGATACCCACTTTATCAAAACCAAATTTCCAACATTCCCCCACATGAGTGGTGATTAATGTATGTATGAATGCAAACACACAAACTAGTCCTCAAGAGACAATATTGCATCTGAAAAGATAGCTTGTGGCTTTGAACCTTTTATAGTCAATACCATCGTGTACACTGGTGGCTTAATGGACGCAATACTTTGAACTATTCCTCCATGGTGTATACCGAGTCAACAGTATTAACATAATAAGGTCTCAACACCTTATGTTCTCACATTTTGTGTTTGTTTCGTCCATGGACATCTCTTTGGATTCATAAGTGTTACTTTGAAGCGACCTACACTTCTCACTTACATAGGTGATCTCCTATCCGAGTATCCTGCAATACTCAACCTCAACGAGGTGTAGGTGTTAAGTTGGATTTTTACCAACAAATTAAGTATCTTAGATAGAAGTTATGTTGTTTTTGAGTAGATCGAGTCAAAATTATTGTTGAAATTATATATCGAGTTGTAATAGGTTTCAAAGTATCAAAGAATCAAGAAACGGACAAAAATGATGAAAAATGAGCCACGCCAGTGAAAGAGCTGAAGAAAATAAGAAAAACGGGTACCGCAAAGTGTACCGCGGTACAAAATAATCCTGTACCACGATACAAGATTGTGTACCATGGTACACCTTAAAAAATGGCACCTGTACCGCGGTACAAGGTGTGTGTACCGCGGTACACATTTATTTTTCACTGTGTACCGCAGTGCAATATTCTGTGCCGCATTTCAATCGCAATTTCACATGTTTTCAACCGCGATAGATTCAACACATATCGCGGTACCTATAAAACAACCTTCAATAATAATTCAACTTTACATAATGAAAAACCACGAAAAGTTTACTTTACACCGAGAAAAATATTCGATTTAAAGAGAAGAAGAAGACAACAAATCACACATCAAAAGAAAGAATAGTGGAATACATTTGATGATGGACAGTAAGGAGACCCATTTGCTTGACAACAAACACTTATCAGCTGAATGAAATCTTTTGCTATAAATAACCTTCAGTTCAACCAATTGAATACACCTCCACAGCTGAGAATACCTTCAGTTCTTAGAAATGCTTCCTTCAGTTTTTATAGTTTTTAGATTTCTACGATTTGCATGGTTCTGCACATTTGCTCAGCAGCAGTTGACAGGAAGGGTAGCAAGGAGCACGAGCTTACAACAGAAAGCTTGAAAAATCTCCCAATCCGGATACAAACAAGTTTCATTTTACCCTCTCTTTTAATTCTTGCTTGTAAATTGTAGAACATGTTTGATTATTTGTTGTTGAATTTTATGGATATCATCATGAGCTAAATTTCCATTTCTAGAGGATGATGTAACTTAATCGAATCTTATATTTTGATGCTTTTATCTATCATGTTTCAGTAGTTAATTTATTTATACTATTCATTTTAATTACTTCTTACTTGATCAATAATTTGGATTATTTGGTGTATATAATTATAGTTCGAGAGAATAAATTGTTTAACTGGCCTAATAATAGTATAACTTAGAATTTCATATAATTGAGAAATTTATGATTTCTTTGAAATCTTGCTTATGAATCTACTAATCTTTATAAAATTTTGTGATTTTTATAGAGATATTGTAATCCAAATTTAGATCTTTAAATCAATTACTAATCGAGAGACAAAATTGATTATTTTCTGGAATTCCTGATTTATAGATTACTAATGAATAATTGATAAATTAAGTTGAAAAATATAAGATAAGATTAAGTGAATCATTCCTCTAGAGTTTCTTTGTTATTGCATATTTGATAAATTGTTCAAGCCAACAAAGTGCTCAAACTTTGTGTTAAATTATATTTTTGTTATTTATTATTTTTTAAAACACCAAAACTCATTGTTCGATTTTTTAGATACTATTTTTATTACAATATTTAGTGCTTATTTAATTATTATTTCCTATGGATACGACAACTTGATTTTTATCACTATAATAAAATTTATCACCATACACTTGTGGTAATATTTCACAAACAAGTTTTTGGCGCTGTTTTCGGGGAATGAATTAATTTGCGCTAATATTGTTACCACCTAGTCTTAATTTTAATCTAGATCTTTTTAATTTTTTTTGTTATTCATTCAATTCTTATTTGTTTTTACCGCAGTTCATTCGATGCAGCGATCTCAAAGTACTAACTTAATCCCTTTTGATCCAAAAATCGAAAGGACATTAAGAGAGCTCCGAGCACACCAACAAATCGAGGCACCTGCAATGGATGAACAAAATGGTGAAAATAACAACAATGCTCTACCAATACAAAATGGACAAGAACGAGCTATTTGGGACTACTTTCATTCCAATACCAATCAAAATTATTCGGGTATTTTACGCCAACCTATCAATGCGAATAATTTTGAGTTGAAATCGACTCTCATAAGCATGGTTCAATAAAATCAATTGGGGGGAGTGCAAAGATGACCCGAATGCTCACTTGACCATATTTTTGGAGATTTGTGATACCATAAAAATGAATGGTGTCTCCGACGAAGCAATCCAATTGAGGCTATTTCCATTTTCACTCCGGAACATGATAAGACAATGGTTACAATCATTTTCCGTGGGAAGCATTAAATTGGAATGATCTTACTGAAAAATTTATGACAATTTTTTTTCCACCAAGTAAGATACTTCAATCAAAAAGTGAAATAGCACAATTTCAACAAATAGACTTTGAACCTATGTACGAAGCATGAGAACGATTCAAAGATCTACTTGTTAATTGAAAATATGTGCAATATTTTTACAATGGAATGAACGTGCAAACACGTACAATTATTGATGCTGCTGCAGCTCGTTTATTAATGAGAAAAACTCCAATTGAAGCTCTTGCCTTACTTGAAGAGATGGCTACAAATAGCTATCAATGGCCTTTCGAACAATCTATACC
Source organism: Rehmannia glutinosa (assembly GCA_016081115.2). NCBI lineage: Eukaryota > Viridiplantae > Streptophyta > Magnoliopsida > Lamiales > Orobanchaceae > Rehmannia > Rehmannia glutinosa. The sequence goes on along the minus strand of JABTTQ020001454.1, from coordinate 114,547 downwards.
AAAAAAAATGCCGGTGTGTTTGAATTAGATGCCATGTCGGCTCTATCTGCTCAAATCTCAGCCTTGACAAATCAATTGGTTGTAATAAATTCAAGCGGCAAAACACAACCGATAGATAAGGCTCCGATGGCCAGTCTTGAAGGTGTAACACAAGATGCTAATGAGACAAGCAAATTACCTAAACAACATAAATTTTAACAATCGAGGTAATCAATTGCCAACTCATTATCATCCTGGTCTTAGAAATCACAAAAGTTTTTCTTATAGTAATACCAAAAATTTGTTGCAACCACCCCCGGGATTCCAAAATTAAGCAAGCACAAGCACACGGTTTTCGGAGAAAAAACCCTCCCTGGAAGAACTACTTGTCACATATATTGGGGAAACCCGATCCAAGTTGAACAAAAGTGATGCTCATATGGATAGTTTGGATTTAAAGGTAACAACAATGGAAACTCACCTCAAATCCTTGGAAACACAAATGGGGCAATTAGCTACTGCTATTAGCTCGCAACAAAAGAAAGAAAATTTTCCAAGTAATACCGAGGTAAATCCACGTGAGTATTACAAAGCCATAAAATTGAGAAGTGAGATGGAATATGATGGTCCATAAATGCCAATTCATGCCACCAATGAGACACAAACAAATTCTGAAATACTCCACAAAGAAGAGAACATTGACAAACAATCAAAAATTGAGAAACCCAAGGTAACACCAATTTCTAATTATGATCTCAAAGTATTCTAAATTCATGAAGGATGTGATATCCAAAAAACAAAAATTGGAGGCATATTTGAACAAATGCCAAAGTATTCAAACTCAAAAAACAAAAATTGGAGGCATATGAAACAGTCAAACTCACAGAAGAGTGTAGAGCCATTTTACAAAAAACAATTACCACTGAAGTTAAAAGATCCGGGGAGTTTCACTATCCCTTGTACTATTGGTGATTCTTTCTTTAATAAAGCTCTTTGTGATTTGAGTGCTAGCATTAATTTAATGCCTTTGTCTGTTTTTAGGAAACTTGGCCTTTGAGAGGTGAAGCCATCCACCATTGTCTTGCAATTAGCTAACAAATCACTCACTTACCCAAAGAGAGTGATTGAGGATGTTTTGATAAAGGTAGACAAATTCATATTTCTGGTAGATTTTGTGGTGTTGGACATGGAAGAATACCGAGAAATTCCCTTAATTTTTAGGAGACTTTTTCTAGCAACTGGATGGGCTTTAATTGATGTGCAACAAGGTGAGTTAATATTACAGGTAAATGATGACGATGTTTTGTTTAATATTTATAAAGTTATGAAATTTCAAGAAGAACATCTAGCATGTAATTTTATTGATATAATAGAACAAAGTGCTCAAACGAATGTTATTAAACAAAATTCAAGAGATCCTTTGGAATATATGAGATGCGATGATGAATTAATTGATGACATTGATTTACTTGAATATATTCTTTCCCTTGATGCCAAACAAGTTGAAAAAGAAAACCCAAAAGAAGAATTAGAAAAAGGAAATATTGAAAATTCCCCGAAAGGAACTTTAGAATTTAAAAACTTCCAGAACATCTTCAATATGCGTTTTTGGGAGAGAATAAAACTTACCCAGTCATTGATTCAACCTCTTTGTCTCATTCTGAATTGGAAAATTTTTTGCGTGTTCTTCGTGAACATAAGTCGGCTTTGGGATGGTATATCTCTGATTTAAAATACATAAGTCCTTCCATTGTAATGCACAAAATTTTAATGGAAGATTCATATAAATCATTCATTGAACACCAAAGGCAACTAAACCCATCAATGAAAGAGGTAGTGAGAGCTGAGGTTCTCAAATGACTCAAAGCAGACATCATTTATTCCATTTCTGACAACCCATGGGTAAGTATGGTACAAGTTGTTCCAAAAAAGGGAGGTATGACAGTAGTAAAAAATGACAATAATGAATTAATCTCAACATGAACTGTCACAAGTTGGCAAACATGTATTCATTATAGAAAATTAAACAAGGCTACTCGTAAAGATCTCCCTTTATTGATCAAATATTGGACAAGTTAGATGGTTACAGATACTATTGTTTTCTTGATGGTTATTCAGGGTACAATCAAATCGCCATTGCCCTTAAAGATAAATAAAAAACAACTTTTACATGTCTATATGGTACATTTGCATTTCACAGAATGTCGTTTTGATTATCTAATGTACATGTTACTTTTCAGAGGTGTATATGATGGTGATTTTCATAGAATGGTAGAAGAAATAATGAAAATCTTTATGGATGACTTTTCTATTTGTGGGACTTCTTTTGACCATTGTTTACATAATTTATCCCTAGTTTAAAAATGATGTGAAGAAACAAATCTTGTTCTTAACTAGGAAAAATATCATTTTATGGTCAAAGAAAGTATTGTACTTGGTCATCATGTTTCTTCTGCAGGTTTGGAAGTGGATCGAGCAAAAATTATAGCTATTGAAAAGCTGCCACCACCAAATGTTAAAGAAATTCGACGCTTTTTAGGACATGCAGGATTTTACATGAGATTTATAAAAGATTTTTAAAAAATTGTTAAACCTCTTTGTAATCTTCTTGAAAAAGATTCTACGTTTTGCTTTGATGAATTATGTTTGCAGGCTTTTGAACAAATAAAAAAGGCACTTGTTTTAGCTCCTATCAGGTAGTGCCAGATTAGACTCAACATTTGAGCTTATATGCGACATGAGTGATTATGCAGTAGGCACTATTCTTGGTTAAAGGCGAGATAAAATTTTCAAAGCAATTTATTATACAAGCCGGACCATGAACAGCGCCCAACAAAACTACACCACCACTGAAAAATAAATGTTGACAGTAGTTTTTGTATTTGATAAATTTTGAGCTTATTTGGTGGGTACCAAGGTAATTATTTACACGGATAATGCGGGAATTCGATATCTTTTTTTGAAAAAAGATGCAAAACCTCATTTAGTTCGATGGATTTTGCTCATTCAAGAATTTGATATTGAAATTAGGGATAAAAATGTATTGAAAATATTGTTTCCGATCATTTATCCCACCTCGAGCAACCACACTAGGTAATAGAAAGCCCAATACAAGAATCATTTCCGGATGAACAAATCATGCTTGCCAAAACAACTCTACCATGGTACGCAGATTTTGTTAATTACCTTGCAGGTGGAGTTCTTTCCCCGGACTTAACATTACATCAAAAGAAAAAAATTACATGATGTTAAGTTCTACTTGTGGGATGATCCGTTGTTATTCAAGAGATGCACCGACTCTATTATATGCCGTTGTGTCCCCAAAGAAGAAATTGGAGAAATTCTCCAACACTGTTATTCTTCTTCGTATGGAGAATATTTTGGACCAACCCGTACCGCTGCAAAGGTATTACAATTCGGTTTGTATTGGCCTGCTCTATTCAAAGATTGTTACACCTTTGTCAAGACTTGTGATTGATGCTAGCGGGTTGGCAAGTATCAAGGCGTCATGAGCTTTCTTTGACAAATATGATGGAGGTGGAACTATTTGACGTATGGGGCATTGTTTTCATGGGACCATTTCTGACTTCATATGACAATCTCTACATCTTGCTTGTGGTTGATTTCGTCTCCAAATGGGTGGAGGCGATTGCTACACCAACAAACGATGCCAAGGCAATGATAAAACTTTTACACAAGTATATATTCACCCATTTGGCACTCCCCGGGCTATCATAAGTGACGAATGTATGTATTTTTGTAATAAATCATTTAACAGCCTTCTCACTAAATTTGGTGTACGTTACAAAGTTGCTCTTGGTTATGACCGTCAATCAAATGACCAAACTGAAATTTCTAATCATGAAGTTAAGCAAATTTTGGAAAAAAAGGGTAAGCTATAATCGAAAAGATTGGTAAAATAAACTTGATGATGCGTTATGGGCTTATCAAATGGCTTACAAAACACCCATTGGTATGTCACCATATCGATTGGTGTTTGGTAAAGCTTGCCACTTACCGGTTGAACTTGAATATCGTGCCTACTGGGCAATAAAAAAATAAAATTTTGATTTAAATACGGCTGGTGAAAAACGATTACGTCAGTTAAATGAAATGGAAGAATTCCATGAGGAATCATATGATAATGCCAAGATTTATGAAGAGAAAATGAAAAAATGGCATGATCAAATGATTTTACGACGCGAATTCTTACCCTGCCAACAAGTGTTATTATTCAATTCTTGATTGAAGTTATTTCCAGGTATGCTTAAATCATGATGGTCCGGGCCATTTGTAATTGAACGTGTATCCCATTTTGGTGCTGTTGAATTACGTGGAAAAGACGGGGATACATGTTAGATAAATATTTTTATCAAGATTTTGATGATTTTGTTTAAATAAGTTTTTATACCAAAACAATGTTTATAAATGTTGTCCAAATACTCCCAATTGATTTAAAATATTTTTACTAATTTTTTGGAGTATTTCTTGAAGTTTATTTTTGACAAAATTCGAACAACACTTCAATTTGGAGGTCGACCGGTCGAGCAAATGGTCGACCCGTATCTGAAAGTACGAAAAATGAAACAAAAAGCAATTCTGTGAAAAAAAGAGGGAGGGCAACCGATCCAAGGTAGGACCGACCGGTCGGACCCTAGGCCTACCGGTCGGACCCTCCTGTGACCGGTCGGACCCCCCTGCAACCTGTACCTTGATCGCACTATTTTTCTCTAACGTTCGAAATTTTCTATAGAGCAACCGGTCGCGCTGTGTAATCTTTTGACAGCAAAATTTGTACCGTTGGACATCCTTATCAGCAGATTTGCTCTTCATTTTTGTACAATATTTCTACATCTTGTGATCTTCTTTTTGTAGACAAAAGTGAAGAAGGAGGAGCCTATGTTTGTGAAGACTCTCCTATAAATAGAAGATGATTTGAAGACACAAGAAAATAACTACACAAGCAAATACACAACAAGAAATCTGCAAATTTCTAAGCTTTCATATTCAACACTCTTGTTGTATTTATAACCTAAGTATTGTAAGTCCAAGCGGCTACGATAATCTAGAGGGGGGAGGGGTGAATAGATTATCTCCATCTTTTCGAACCAAATGCTCAAACACAATAATAAAGGTGCAGAATGTAAACAACACACGTCGATTTAAAGAGGTTCAACCCACCAAGGGCCTAATCCTCTACCACCCCAGTATATCCGGGATAGATTTCAAAAAGAATTTTTTTTTTTTATTAATTTACTACAAATTAATACAACACCAACTTACAACAATACCTTGAAGAGCACCACACTCTTCTTCAACACCACCTTTGAGATTACCACAATCTCACTTGAAGATTACCACAATCTCCAACGGCACCTTGTGAAGATTACCACAATCTTCAACCTTGAAGAATACCAAATTCTTCAACACCTCAACAAGAAGATTACCACAATCTTCTTACACCTAACACCTAGATCACCCAAGTGTGTTCTTACCACAAGAACACTCACAAGGATATCTTGTGTTGAATGATAACCCAAAAATTCAAGATTACAACTCGATAATTGATAATACAATAGAGTGCAAGTGTAATCAAGAATAGCCTAGACCTCAAGGATGTGAAAGTGAATAGCTAGGAAAATTACAACAAGAAATAAGACAATGTAAGAACAAGTGTATTCTTGAGTGTATCTTGTTGTGTTGTAGTTTTCTCTCATGTGGTTGTGCTTCAAATCTTCTTCTATTTATAGGAGATGATTGATACTTGATAGGCTCCTCTCGGGGACATGAATTCTGTAAAAAATTGCAAGACAATTGAAGAAAAGAGCTGTTAGAAATCAATCCCACAAATTAAGGAAAAGATGTCTGCTGCACAACGGTTACATTTTTGCTATCAAACTTAAGGGCGACCGGTCGCGCACTATTAAGTTAAGAAAAGAACGCAGCAAAAAATCAACGGGGAGACCGGTCCAGGGGGTGGTCGACCGGTCGCCCTAGGGTGCGATCGGTCGCCCACCATGGTGACCGGTCCCCCTGACTCATTTTGGGAGTTCCGTGAGTTCTATTTCGTGCAATGCATTCCCAGGTACCGGTCGCCTCTTTGGTCGACCGGTTGACCTCCAAAATGATATGTTGTCCGATTTTTGTCGAAAATAAACCTCAAGAAATACTCCAAAAAATTCGTAAAAACATTTTAAACCGATCGGGAGTATTTAGGACAACATTAGAAATATAGTTTTGATGAAATAACACATTAGTACAAAAAGTGTTGTCCGATATAAATTCCAATAAATACTCCGAAAAATTCGTAAAAACATTTTAGACCAATCGGGAGTATTAGGACAACATTTGGAAACTAAGTTTCCATGTAAAAACCCATTGACATAAAATCATTTAAAAGTGTTGTCCAATATTATTGAAAATAAGCTTGAGGAAATACTCCGGAAAATATTAAAACCATTTTAAATCATTTAGGAGTATTTGGACAACCTTTAAAACATTGTTTTGGTGTAAAAACAAAATCATCAAAATCATGATAAAATCATTTATCAAACAATCTCCCCCTTTTTGATGATTACAAACCAAAACAATTTTAACGAGGTCGATTTTGAAAACAAAACAATTTTACCGGTTAAAGAGAACTATCCGTTGTGAGCGACAACATTCCATGCAATAAAAACACAAAGATGGGAGTAGAGATATTCAAACACATATAGCAAATGCTCCCCTATCAACATGCACAACAAGAGTTATATAGAAGCAACTTAAACATAAGCTAAAATATTAGCTTTTCGATATTGAGCTTAAGTATCAATAACTTAAAAGCTCCCCCTGTCAAAGAGACATCATTAGAAACATATATAAGTCCATACTACAACCAATGGACCAAGAGTCATACACAACTTATGGCTTTAGGAAGCCATAGCTTATAGCTTCTTTTCGTTTGAGCTTATCTTAGCTTCTTTGAGCTAAAGAGCTCATAACCTGTTTCTCCCCCTTTGGAATCATCAAAAAGAATGTTAGCACGATAAATACATCATATATTCATATCAAAGTGCGCAACTAAACCGATGTACCGAGCTATTTGAACATTGAAGCTTATAAACCAAATAGGAGGGAAAAGTCGAATTATACGACTTGAAGAAGCTTATGAAATATCACTTGATAAGCAAAACATGATCTCTATAAATATATAAGACTTTTGAAATCGAGAGAATCATGTAGGTGATGAATTTTTTCATTGAAACATTTTATCGAACACTTGCAAGGCCAAAATTAGAAAATGATATATATAGCCCTTGTAAATGTAATCAAGCCAAGTTTTTCATCACCAAATACAATTAAACAATTATCATTCATCAACAATCAATAAGCTCATCACAAATATATATGAATTGCATCAAGAAAAATGCATATAAGCCACAAACTCAAGGGTTCAACCCAATTGAGCTAAAGAAGTAGAATTCTTACCATTCGATTGGTAAAGACGAGCAACAATGATGATAACCGATCTATGTAGTCCCCAAAATATATAATGCATGCATCAAAACTCATTTGAAGTGAAATGTGTGTGAAAATTGCAAAGGGGACGAAAAATGAACCAAAAGAGCCAAAATGGCTAAGTCTGGAAAATGAACGTTTTTAACAAGGAAAATCATCAAGGGCGACGGTCGAGCGGGCGGCCGGCGACGACATGGGCGACCATCGGCCTTGCCCGACCACCCACTTTGAGTTACGCTTTGAAAAATCCGAAGTTTGATCCAAAAATCCAATTTTTCGCCCCTAAGTTTTAAAACGTGCAAGATGCAAACGTAAACCTCATTTAATATACATTTTGTCATAATCAAGCTCGAAATGAGGTAAAATACTCGGCGGTAAATGATTAAAAAGTCCGCGAGTTAACTTTGAGACGGAATTAATAACATCTCAAGTTTTTGATAAAAATGCAATCCCTTAGAAAGTTTTTCGAATCTCAATATGTTTAGTTCGATTATGATGAACCATATTTTGAATACGAATAGCCGTATAATAAATACCGAACTTGTTATTCCTAAAAATAAGAACGTTTTAAATCTATGGATATACAAGTCATAAGAAGAAGTGCCTTACAAATATTTGAAAATTTCTTTTAACGACACTTTAATGAGATTCGTTGGGATAATTTTTGAAGTCGAGCATATAGACATAAGGCATATGGAATGTCGAGTCTATAGAAATAATACAAGAAAACATACCTCGAATTTGTTTGTCAACCGACATGCCTTTCTCAACCTTTGTCAATCTCTTCATTGGTAGCCATAGAGGTTGAGATGATTCTTCCTTCTTCAATGCCTAACTCCTTCAAGAGTTCTTTTGAAATGTAACCATCTACTTGGCATTGAATGATTTGAAGTCCAAGCAAGAAATTGAGCTCCCCTATCATGCTCATTTCAAGTACACCTTGCATCAACTTGGAAAAATATCTTGCACAAATATTCATTAGTAGTACCAAAAATATTCTCATAAATATGCACAAGTAAACAATCTTGCCCTTTTTCAAAAACAAAGAGAGTAGTATCAACTTTACCTCTTGTAGAATCATTTAGCAAAAATAGCTAAGTCTATCAACCGTACAAGGCCTTTAAAAAAATTTGGCCTAGAATTTTAAACTCCGATAGACTTCTATATGAATAAAACCATTTAGAAAATTAACATCCATTTAGTAAAGCTTGAAATTTTCTTAAAACAAGAATGGGCAAGTAAAATGCAAATAACTTCTAAAAGAGCTATGAGTGCAAATATTACATCAAAATCATTACCTTCTTCTTGAAAATACCTTCGAGCTACTAACCTCGCCTTAGTTCGACCAATGTTGCCTTGGTCATCGAGTTTGTTCCGGAGTGCCCATTTTGCATTTATAATCGTTTGTGATGAAAGACATGGCATCAACTTCCAAGTATCATTTCCGTTTTAGCTCCTCTTGCAATTCTAAAAACCAATCTTCATCTTGAAGCATCAATTGAGGAATTTGTCTTCTTCATCACTATTGGGCATCCAAATGATCTAAGGTGTTCATAATAGAACATTTACATCCAAATATTTGGAGTATTTTCTTTTCTACACAACTCAACAAACTCATTAAAGGCATTTCTTATATAAGCAAGAAAAATAGCCCAAGTGTAATAACATGCCTCAATTGTCAACCACAAAATATCTTGCAAAAGAGCATAGTAGGAATAGACACTATATATATATAGACCATGAAGCAAGAAACACATACTATGCATTTAGAAGATCATTAAGAGTCTAATAAATCATGCAAGTTCAAATAAGCTTAAGAAAGCTACAAAAGGTCTCTTTTGAAATTTGAAAATCCGATAGCATATAGTTGAGACCTCATTTAAAAGAAGTATTTGAACAAGAGTAGACAAAGCAAATATGTGCAATCAAATATCGAATAGTGCCTTTCAAAAAATCTAAAAATCCTCTTAATGACACTTGTATGAAATACTATGAAAAACAAGCACATAGGCACATGGCAATACATATATCGAGTCTATAAGAGTAAGAAAAACACAAGTAAACGTACCTCGATAATTAATGCCTTTCTTGACAAATAATGACGTAAATGGCCATATGTGAAAATATGTAGATCCTACACAATTCTTAAAACAAATCTAGCACAAATCATAATGATAAAAGTGTAGGCTAAAAGATATTACAAGTAAACGTACCTCGATAATTAATGCCTTTCTTGACAAATAATGACGTAAATGGCCATATGTGAAAATATGTAGATCCTACACAATTCTTAAAACAAATCTAGCACAAATCATAATGATAAAAGTGTAGGCTAAAAGATATTACAAGTAAGCTCATGCCATAAAAATCCATAAGAGATGATAACACACTTTAGTCTACAAAAGTGCACAAGAGTTTCAAAAACATCATATAAGGTCTTCTTTTTCAAAAATATTTTAAAAGCACAAATATATATTGAAGACCTAAAAAAAATAAATACTTGAAAACTCATTTTACAATTAAGACATAATTAAAAACATGCATTAAAATAAAATGCATATATAAATGGGGAGATACGGTTTACCAATTACGTCGTTTCCATGGGTTGCGCCATTCCCATTGTTGATTATATCTTCCCCTTGAGAGGTCACTTTGTTGATGGTGACTTCTTTGATTACTCCATTTCCAAGGTTTGTTGCCTTCCCTTTGTTGAGAGTCTCTTCTTCTTTGAAAATCATCTTGTTGATGATGTCTTTGCCATTTCCAAGGATTGTGTTCTTCCCATTTTTGATTATATCCTTTTCTTGGAAATTGGCTTTGTTGAGAATAGTTTCTCCTTCTTTGATCAAATGAAACGGTCATTTGATGCCTTCTTGGCGGTATGAATTTTCCTCGATTATTATGTCGGGTACCTAATATGACATTATTTTGTGGTACCCTCAAGTGTTTGGGTCCTTTAGGATTAGCTTTGAGACTTTTAGGTCTCCAATAATGATTAGAGCTATTTCTAGTCCGACAAGTATTAGCCGTATGACCCTTTTTACCGCAATAGAAGCATGTAATAATTCTAGGAGCATAATGACCAACATGCTTAGAAACTTGATTCTTTTTCATATGATTGACAACATTAAGCTTATGATCAAGTTCTAGTTTCGAATTATCACAACAATCAACAATTTCATCGGTACTCAAGTCGGATTTAGATAAATCCTTTTTCATGCAGTTAATATCCTCAACAAGAGTACTATTTTATTTTTCAAGGTTTCTAACCTTGTCAAGTGTGGTGGTGTGAGCATATGATAGTGATTCATAGGAAGTAAATAAACTCTCCTTATCATTTCTCAAAACATTGAATTCCTTTTTCAAATTTTTGTATTTAACAAGTAAGCTTTGGAATTCATTTTGAAGTTCATCATAATGATTTTGCAAATCACTATAATCATTTTGAATAACAATGTCATAAGAAGTAGAGGGTTTAAGACATACCTCGTTTTCTTCTTCGATGCCCATAAAACAATATTCAACTTCTTCATAGTTGGAAGTTGTAGGAGGCTTGTTCCTTAGATTTGAGCTTGTATGACCTTGAGAAGTAGATGCTTTTGTTTGACTCCTTTCATTTGCAAATACTCCATAGATGGCTTCTAATTTTTGCCATACTCTATGTGCCGATCGAATTCCTACAATATGTTCATATTCCAAATTAGTAAATGAACAATATAAAATATTTAGAGCCTTACCGTTTAAAGAGATGATTTTCTTCTCTTCATCATTTAACTCTTTGAGGCTTTTGAAGGTGTGTGGTATATCTTTCATTGGAATGGATTCTCCATTAATGACGGTGTTCCAAATGTCGAACCCGCAACCTTGTAGATAACATTCCATTCTTTCTTTCCAAAAATTAAAATTTTTGGAATCAAATAGTGGTGGCTTGGTGGTGGAGGTGCCGGATAGATGAGCTTCGTTCGTAGCCGATGATCGTTTCTCTTCACTCGCGATGTGAAACGAGCTTGCCAAAGAGTTTGGCTCTGATACCACTTGTAAGTCCAAGAGGCTACGATAATCTAGAGGGGGGGATGAATAGATTATCTCCATCTTTTCGATTTCGCCCTCTTTTTCGAACCAAATGCTCAAACACAATAATAAAGGTGCGGAATGTAAACAACACACGTCGATTTAAAGAGGTTCAACCCACCTAGGGCCTAATCCTCTACCACCCCAGTATATCCGGGATGGATTTCAAAAAGAAAAAAACATTTTATTAATTTACCACAAATTAATACAACACCAACTTACAACAACACCTTGAAGAGCATCACACTCTTCTTCAACACCACCTTTGAGATTACCACAATCTCACTTGAAGATTACCACAATCTCCAACGACACCTTGTGAAGATTACCACAATCTTCAACCTTGAAGAATACCAAATTCTTCAACACCTCAACAAGAAGATTACCACAATCTTCTTACACCTAACACCTAGATCACCCAAGTGTGTTCTTACCACAAGAACACTCACAAGGATATCTTGTGTTGAATGATAACCCAAAAATTCAAGATTACAACTCGATAATTGATAATACAATAGAGTGCAAGTGTAATCAAGAATAGCCTAGACTTCAAGGATGTGAAAGTGAATAGCTAGGCAAATTACAACAAGAAATAAGACAATGTAAGAACAAGTGTATTCTTGAGTGTATCTTGTTGTGTTGTAGTTTTCTCTCATGTGGTTGTGCTTCAAATCTTCCTCTATTTATAGGAGATGATTGATACTTGATAGGCTCCTCTTGGGGACATGAATTCTGTAAAAAAATTGCAAGACAATTGAAGAAAAGAGCTGTTAGAAATCAATCCCACAAATTAAGGAAAAGATGTCTCCTGCACAACGGTTACATTTTTGTCAAAACTTAAGATGGCACCGTCGCGACTATTAAGTTAAGAAAAAAACGCAGCAAAAAATCACCTCCCTTTAGCTACTATTCTCCGGGCTTAGGAAAGATTATTCTATAAAATTGCCCGCGCTAGGCATCTGATCTTTTAAGAATTTCCTGTGCTAAACATATGGGCCCAGTTGCCATTTGTCCGTAGTACCCCCTTTTCTTGATCGATCCTTTTCTTCGCTTCGGTCGCCCACCATGGTGACCGGTCCCCCTGACTCATTTTGGGAGTTCCGTGAGTTCTGTTTCGTGCAATGCATTCCCAGGTACCGGTCGCCTCTTTGGTCGACCGGTCGACCTCCAAAATGAAATGTTGTCCGATTTTTGTCGAAAATAAACCTCAAGAAATACTCCGAAAAATTCGTAAAAACATTTTAAACCGATCGGGAGTATTTAGGACAACATTAGAAATATAGTTTTGATGAAATAACACATTAGTACAAAAAGTGTTGTCCGATATAAATTCCAATAAATACTCCGAAAAATTCGTAAAAACATTTTAGACCAATCGGGAGTATTAGGACAACATTTGGAAACTAAGTTTCTATGTAAAAACCCATTGACATAAAATCATTTAAAAGTGTTGTCCAATATTATTGAAAATAAGCTTGAGGAAATACTCCGGAAAATATTAAAACCATTTTAAATCATTTAGGAGTATTTGGACAACCTTTAAAAACATTGTTTTGGTGTAAAAACAAAATCATCAAAATCATGATAAAATCATTTATCAAACAAGTATTTCACTTTCACATCTTGAGGTCTAGGTTTGATTCTTGATTACACTTGCACTCAAAATTGTATTATTCATTATCGAGTTGTAATCTTGAATTTTCCATTCAACACAAGATATCCTTGTGAGTGTTCTTGTGGTAAGAACACACTTGGGTGATCTAGGTGTTAGGTGCAAGAAGATTGTGGTAATCTTCTTATTGAAGAGTTTGGTGCTCTTTGAGGTGTTGAAGAATTTGGTATTCTTCAAGGTTGAAGATTGTGGTAATCTTCACAAGGTGCCGTAGAAGATTGTGGTAATCTTCAAGGGAGATTGAGGTAATCTCCAAAGAGGTGCTGTAAGGTGATGTTGTACTAAATGTGGTAATTAATAAAATCTTTTTTTCTTTTTGAAATCCATCCCGGAGATACTGGGGTGGTAGAGGACTAGTCCCTAGGTGGGTTGAACCTCTATAAATCGAGGCGTGTTGTTTAATTTCTGCACCTTTATTCTTGTCATTGATTGATCATTCGAAAAAGAAGGCTAATTGCGAAAAATCGGCATAATCTATTCACCCCCCTCTAGATTATCGTAGCCACTTGGACTAACAATACATTCCAGGTAAATGGGCAACGGTTAAAATATTACTTTAGGGATGAAACAAGGAATGTTTTAAATCTTTCACTTGGTGAAACAAATTCTTAAGACGGGGTAATTAGTCTGGCTGAAAGACTATAAACTTAGCGCTTCTCGGGAGGCAACCCGAGATGTGTGTGATTTTTTTTTAAAAAAACTCTTTCGTTTGCGCATTTATATTTTTTGTATTTTAATATGGGTAAATTTCCATAATATTTTATATTTTTTATATTTTTAATTTTCTGATTTTTTATTAAAAAAAATGGAAAATATTGTACCGTGATACACATGTGTGTACCGTGGTACACAAAATGAGAAAATAGAGGTTCCGTCTCTGTACTTGGTATAGTGGAGTTGTACCGCGACACAAAAATATTTTAAAAACAAATTGAAAATTGTGTACCGAGGTACAGGGTGTTTTTTCTAAAAAAAAGATTTGCTGAAGCTTTATGAAGACACAATTCGGCAGTCAGCAAACAACAACCCATCTCCCATTTGATTTTTTTCCTTTCAAAAGTTCCAACTTCAATTCGGCTCGAATTGTTTTTGCTTTCTTCTTGAATTGAACAAGTTCTAAGGTAATTCTCTTCCCCTTATTAATAAAAAATCATATAAATTGGTAGAAATTTTTTATTTTGGAGCATGTGAGCCCTAAATTATAAAAATATGAATTTTCACCAAATTGAGTTTTAATTGTTATGATAATTGATGAATTTTGATAATTTGCAATTGTTTAGCATATTTGATGAATTGATTGCGATTTTTGGGGTTTAAACACTTTTAAATTTCACAAATTCACATTATATTAATTAATACTCACAAGGTGTTCGATAAAATGCTTCAATGAATTTTTTTACTAATTTTTGAATAAATTGCATACCATGTCCAAACATTACTTCATTTTATATTTGGGTGCAATTTAATCAAAATACATGATTTTTGAATAATAATTCGACGTTTAACGGGGTTAAGAATACAAATTACCTTTTTTTTTGTCGAACGATAGAATTTTATTGATACGAAAATACTCAAAAGAGGGATTACAACTACACGTAGCTGACAGGCTAAAATACCAAGAGGCTAACACAAGAGCCAATTGGGGAATTGGTCAACCCAATTCAAATTCAGATTTCCATCTAAAGCAAGCCTAGCAAGTCTAATACTGTTCCTATTACACTTGAAATCTTGCACACCAAACACAACATGTTCAAAGAGAAAACATAAAAGGTAGATGTCTTCGGCTATTTTTGCACCTTCACCATCAAATGCATGACGATTATTGAGGTTGCAAGCAATATCCTTGTCAACTACCATTATGTTTAGACTAATCACATCAAAGTTCGAAGCCGTACAAAGAGCAAGACGAATTCCAGTCAAGGTAGCTTCCATTGGATTTGGAATAAAATCCCTAGAAGATGCCCAAACCTTCATTAAGTTTCCTTGCAAATCACCAAGCCAGCCCCCAAAAAACGATCCCTGATCGAGCAAATTCACAGCATTGATCACCATGAGATGGTGTCCTACTGTAGTATTACTCAAACCAGCTTCAGCCTCAGTCTGCACCAAAGTGGGATCTTTCGGTTGTTTAATTCCCATAGAGTTGCAGTCCTTTAGCTGGTTGTATTCCTGCCACTCGAAAACTACAAATTTTATAACATCACGTTCATTCCAAGCATTCTTTTCAAACACCCAAACACTCCTCGACTTCCAAATCCACCAAAGAATATAAACCGAAAGATGTAATCGATCATGAAACAAATGCATCCGATTATTAGAACAACATACCTCCCACCAATTCGCCACCTTGAAGTTAGGATGATTCTCAGTATTCCAGCTAATAGGCAAACAATTATGCAAGATTTTCCACAAAAAGTGCTTAAGTTTATTTTTAACTTTAAGCTTCCAACAAGTTTTCCAAGCCAATGCAGCAACAGAGGATCCATGACTAGATTCAGGTCAATCTTTTTCATTTTTCCTAGCTTGCAGCAATTGATCATAGGCAGATTTAACAGAGAATTGCCCCTTGCTATCCCAGTGCCAAATCCACTTGTCACTACTCCCATCCTGCTTAATAGGAACCTGTAAAATATTTTTAATATCTTCTACACAAAACAACTGCTCAAGGATCCCAATGTTCCAATTTTTGCCATTGTCAGTCATAAGCTCCCTAGCCCATACAATCTCACAATCAGCAGGTTTGATTCCACTAATCATAAAAGCAGGGGTTTTAAGAAGCCAAGGGGCTTCCCAGATTCTAACAACATTGCCACTTCCCACCTGTAACCTAAGACCCATCTCCAAAGCTTTTTTAGATTTTAACCAGCTTTTCCAAACCCATGAATCACCACTCCTAGGGACACAGCCCAACAAACCCCCCTTAGAGAAATACTTAGCTTTAAGCACCTTGCTAATGAGAAGATTAGGTTGTGAGACTAATCTCCATAATTGCTTAGTGAGTAAAGCTTCATTAAAAAGACCAAGATCTTGAAAACCCAAACCACCATCAGACTTAGGTAAAGCCAATTTATCCCATGCCACCCAAGATATTTTTTTCCCACTATTTTTAGAAGAGCCCCACCAAAACTTGGTTGAAATTTTGCAAATTTCTTTGTAAATATGGACAGGAAGTTTAAAACAAGACATCACATAGTTAGGAATGGCATTAATAACAGTTTTGAGAAGCACCTCTTTACCAGCACACGAAATAAACATGTTACTCCAACTATTGACTCTTTTTTGGACACAATCAATGACAAACTGAAAGACTTCCCTTTTGGACCTCCCAATAATCATAGGTAAACCTAGATATCTAGATTGGTGTTGCTCAGTGACACCATTCAGAAGAGCACAGATAGTAGTTTTACCTCCCACCTCAACATTCCTACTAAACATAATAACAGATTTATCTAAGTTGATTAGTTGACCAGAGGCTTTGCAATATCTATCAAGAATTGTTCTGATACTCAAGGCAAAAAAGGAGAAGCCTCACAAAACACAATGGAATCATCAGCAAAAAAGAGGTGAGTTAACACAGGCCCTCCTCTACTAATTTGAATGCCCTTGAAAAGATTACAAAATTGTGCTTGTTTGATGAGATTAGAGAGTATTTCAGAAAGTAAGATAAAAAGATAGGGAGAAAGGGGATCCCCTTGTCTTATACCTCTAGAAGGAACACAATATCCAACAACCTGCCCATTGACATTAAAGGAGAAGGAGGAAGAGTTAATACAATTAAAGATCCAATTCACAAAAACACAATCAAACCCCATTTTAAGCAAGACAAAACTCTATCGTAAGCCTTTGACATATCCAGTTTAAGAGCTATAAATGTTTTTTGACCTTTTTTAATGCTTTTAATATGATGAATGCACTCATGTGTCAAAACAACATTATCGATGATTTGTCTACCAGGAACGAAGGCAGATTGATTCACACTGATACAATTATGAAGCACAGGTTTCATCCTATTGACAATGATTTTGGAGATAATTTTATAAATCACTCCACAAAGGCTAATTGGTCTGAAGTGTGCCATAGATGAGGGATTTTTAATTTTAGGGATGAGTGTGATAACAGTGTGATTGATACTTCTGAGCATTTTACCAAATGAGAAAAAATCTTTAATAGCAGTGCAAAGATTTTCAGAAATAAAAGGCCAACAATGCTGGAAGAAAAGGGGACTCATACCATCTAAACCTGGTGCTTTGTTGGGGTTGAGATCAAAAAGTGCTTTTTTGATTTCCAAATCCTCCACTTGGCAGGTGAGAACCCGGTTCATCGAAGCAGAAATGGATTGAGGAATCCCCTCTAAAATGGTAAGATCAAGGTCCTGGATGCGAAGTTTGAAACAACTATTGATAGAAACCTTCCACCTCAGATTCCACATCTTTAGAGGAGGAACAGATTGAGCCATCCATTCTAACAAGATTCTCTATACAATTGCCTTTCCTTCGTTGCATTGTACAAGCATGAAAAAACTTCGAATTCCTATCACCCTCCTTCAACCAATTAATTCTAGCTTTTTGGCTCCAATAGCCCTCTTCCTCTTTATAGGCCCTTTCAAGCACAACCCTCAATTTAGTCCACTCATTCCAAAAAGTGGTTCCACCATTATTTCGAATATCAGATAATCTTTCTTTACAATTCTGAATAACCTTAGAAGAGTTAGTTCTTCTATCCTTGCTCCAATTGACGAGAGCCATTCTCACTTTACCAATTTTCTGTTGCACTTGGTACATTGGGTCCCTCTGATATTCATCCTCCAAGCATGTTCCACTGCCAAATCAAAGCCATGCCAAGAAATCCATCTTTTATTGGCCCTCTCTGTTATTGGCCCATGTAAATGGATGGCCCTGGAATTGAATATCTCCCATGCAGAGATTACCAATGAAATCCTTGAAGTCATTACAACTAGCCACACTCCGCATTCTACCCCCTTCTTCTCATTCGGGTCTACAATGTCATTAAAGTCTCCCCCGATGAACCAAAGCTGCCCCCATTTGTCCTTGGCTGCATTCAAATATTGCCATTGCTCTCTCCTCGTAGCTTTATCCATACTTGCATAAATGAACACTACCCACATACTTTCCGGCTGATCTTCCAACAAAAATTCAATCTCCAAACAAAAATGAGAGCTAAGAATACTGATCACTGTTACATTAGTGGACCAAAACTCAGCCAACCCACCACTTTTACCCACCGGGTCCAAACAAAACCATCGATCCTTCAACCTCAATTTATTACACACAGTCCTAACAAACGCCCTTTTTTTTGTTTCGCATAAAAACACCAAATCGGGGAGATGAAGCCGAAGAGACTCCTTGAATTGGGGAATCGTAGAGGGTCCTCCCAAACCTCTACAGTTCCATGAGCATATCTTCATGGATAACTTTGGGCCCAATTTAGACTGGCCACCTCCACCTTTTCCGAGTTCAAAAGTTCTTCCTTTGACAGACTAGTAGCTTTTAGTTTTTTATTCCAATCCACTTCACACTCAGTACTTTCATCAATCAAGTTCAAATTCCTCTTAGTTCCACCCTTGGTATCATCACCATCAGTATTAATTTCCATTGGTTTGGGGGTAGGTCCTTTGCCCCCATATTTCTTAATAACTTTCCTCCCTTGATTACCTTGGCCATTATTCCCAGTAGGACTCTCCTGGTTACATTTATTTTGGATTTCAGAAAAAGGGGTTCGACCAATGTTCACCAATTTTTCCTTTGCTTTAATCGGATTAGAGTCAATCTCCTTACTCTGTTTCTCATCTTCAATTATCTCATTACCTTGCACCCCCTGCTCCTTCAAGCAACTCGGTTTTAGATTTTCTTTATTTTCTGGGCTGTTCTTATCCTTGGGGAAATCAGGGGTTGTTTCCTTGAAATTGTGCTGAATGGTCACTGATTTAGATTGAGCCATTTTACTCTCACCCTGAAATGGAGAATTCACTTTGCCTAAATCCAAAACCTTGGGATGATCATGATTCATGAATGAATTTGGACTACGAGAGTGGCTAGGACCAAATCTAGAGGTCCCCACATCGCTTGCCCGAATCCATTCGCCAAATTGACCTTCATTAAACGAATTTGCTTCACGGTCAGCCTTTCTAGATTGACACCCCCTCTCGGAGTGTCCAATTAAACCACAATAAAAGCAAAATTTTTGCAAGTTTTTATATTTGAATTCAACCCAATACGACTCATCTCCCAACGTGATATTCGTCCCTCTCATAAGGGGCTTCTCCAAATTAATCTCCACTAGAATCTTGATGTGTTTCCCTTTAGTGCTCCCAGTTTCAGGAATTATGATATCACCCAGTTTCCCAAATTTTCTAGCAATTTTTCTTCCCGTTTCTGTGCTCAGCCAGTGGAAAGGAATGTTCCAGAGTTGGACCCAAAGATCAACCGTATTGAACGCTTCCAAATTATTTAGAATATCCTCCTTCCACTCCCGCAGAATAAGGTATGGGCTATCAAAACTCCAAGCCTTTCCTTTACCCACCTTAATTTTATCTTCCTGCGCTTTGAAAACAAATTAGAACAAATTAAACCATATTTCACAGACAGAGAACTCTTCTTTAGTTTGCCAAATGTTACTGATAGTGTTCTTAAATCCTGTGAAATTGATTTTTTTTGATCCATAAATTTTTCCAATCAGACTCATATGACATTCGGCTTTTCTGTTGGCGACATCCTCCTGCTCGAGTTGTATTTCCTCATTTTCAGCCAAGGACAGGGAGAACGCACTCAATCTAGCAGCAATATCTTGGTCCATTAAAAGAGATGATTCTCAACCCTTAGATCTAGCCTTCAACACCCTAGATCTCGCCACCTGGTAAGAGAAAATGAAAACACAAACAACAACTATGGAAAAAGGGGACACGTGGGGACCAAAGCAAAGGGTGGGAAATAAAAAACAAGAACAGTTGTAAGAATCAAACAAAAAGTCACAGAAAAAGGATAAACAATGGAAAGTGTGGGAATAAAATAGTAAAAGCATAAAAGCATTAAAAGTTATCAACATCATTAAGGCTCAACAACCGAATATGAAGCCAAAGGCAAACATTATTAATGGTCCACCATGGAGACTCCAACAAGCGCAACAATAGGAGAACCGACACAAAGAGGCTAGGGCAAAGGACAAGCAAGACAAAAGCAAAGACACCAAAACTAGGGTTCCCTCTCTAGAGAGAGAAAATTACCACTCCACACAAGGGAGACTTTGTAATTTTTTTTCCACTTTAATACAAATTACCTTATAACTTGTTTAATTATGGATTTCACCTTTGCCTTCTTTTGGCTCTAATGTTTCAAGATGGCTCGCACAAATCAAGGACGTGCATCTTTATTACTCCACCGAGTTTCACTCCCGATTCCCCTGGTTTAATATCGACCAACAAAGAATGACGACCCACCATATAATTCTTGAACGAGTAAAAACCTCATTCAATTTTACCCGAACATGGATTTTCACCGTCCCCAAAGACGGGGAATTACTCACCATGCTCCACAAACATCAATGGACGGGCTTTACCATAAAACTTGCTCTGGTCGCGTCCTCTATTTTCCATAAAAACACCAAGAACTCCCAAACAACGTACTCGGGTTAAGATGCGCAGCTGCACGAAATATTGTTTTTCGCCAAATTCAATTCGCCTTATTTATCGCCTATCGGAGATTGATGATGCTCTATCCACATACCCCACCCACTTCATCAGATGACGATGAGCCCACCAGTTGATGGATTCTCAGAAGTTTTATTGGCCTTAAACTCCTTATTGCATATCATCCGTACATTGAGGTCAATGCACATTTTAAGTTTGGGGGAGCGGTAGTATTTTGACACTTCTTATGCATCATGATACCTTTTGAGTACATTTATGTAGCCTATGATGTTTTTGATTTTGAATTTGCATGATTTCATGAGTTGTCTGAGTGTGACGTGTTTAACAGTATACATAATCTTTCAATCAATTGTGACGTAGTTATTATACATAATATTTGAATCAATTTTTTAATAAGTTGCTCAAATAAATTTTAAAATATTTACTAAATGATCCCCTATAACTCAAAAATATGTTTAAGCATCTTTTGAAACAATTTTGTATAATGATATAACATTAGGAAAATATTTTAGGCCATTTTCTTTTTCCGAAAACGCTATAGCATATATATCCTACCATAATAAGTTTTTCCCTAGTACCCCCTTTTGAGCTTAATAAATTTTATTCGTTGACAACCTATTGATTATACAAGCTAAAATTGAGAAAATCTCCCAAAATAACCTGTTTTCACCTAGTTATATGAAATCCATACAAACGAGATATTTAAAGTCAAAATGGGTATATTTTTTATATAGGAAGATTGTCCACGAGAAATGCATAAAAAGAAAAAAAAAATTGGGACAAGAAGGGAAAACACTTACAAATCCTTAAAATTGGTTGTTTCTATATATGGTTGATGAATTGTAGCCACTTATCCTATATTTTCATACCTTTAACCCGGGCTTACATTACAACCCGTGAAAGTCCTATGGATTCTTATATTTTTATTGCATACAATGTGGAGATTGATGTTAGAATTATATCCAAGAAGTTAAAAAATGATCACTAGAAAATATTTAACTATTTATTTGAGCAAGAAAAATAGAATTGAGACATCGATTGCATTCACATTTGAAGTCACGAATTTGAGGTGAACATGCATGCTTAATTGATAAATGAACATATTTACATTTTTGCAAATTCCTTAAATCATGTAATATTTGAAATCTCATGAGGCATTAATATCACATGTAAAACTCAAAAAGTTATTCTTTGTTGTAGTGGTTTCAGTTTGCTTGAGGTCAAGAACAATTCAAGTTTGGGGGTATTTGTTAAATAGGATTTTTACCAACAAATTAAGTATCTTAGACATAAAAATTGTGTTATTTTTTAGTAGACCGAGTCAAAATCATTATTGAAATTGTATATCAAGTTGTAATAGGTATCAAGGTATCAAAGAATCAAGAAATGAATGAAAAATGGTGAAAAATAAGCCACGCTGGCAAAAGAACTGAAGAAAAATAAGAGAAACGGGTACCACAAAGTGTACTTTGAGGTACAAAACAGGTTCAAAAATGGCACACCTGCATGCAGTACAAGGAGTGTGTACCGCAGTTTACGGTTATTTTTACTATGTATCGCGGTGTATTGTTCTGTGCCACGTTTCAATCCCAATTTCACCTGCTTTCTACCGCGATACATTAAACACATACTGCGGTACCTATCAAACATTCTTCAATAATAATTAATTTTACACGGCGAAAAACCACGAAAATCTTACTTTACACTGAGAAAATTTTATTCATTCACCGAAAGAAGATGAAGACAACAAATTACACATCAAAAGAAAGAATAGTGGAATATATTTGATGATGGAGAGACCCATTTGCTTGACAAAGAAATACTTATCGTGTGAATGAAATCTTCTCGCTAAATAAATAGCCTTCTATTCAGCCAATTGAACACACCTCCACAATTGAGAATACCTTCAGTTCTTAGAAACTCTTCCTCCAGTTTCTATAGTTTTTAGTTTTCTACGATTTGCACGGTTCTGCACATTTGCTCACCAACAACTGATAGGAAGGGTAGCAAGGAGCATGAGCTTACAACAGGAAGCTTGAGAAATCTTCCAATCCGGATACAAAAAGTTTCTTTTATCCTCTCTTTTAATTCTTGCTTGTAAATTGTAGAACATGTTTGATTATTTGTTGTTGAGTTTTATGGATATCATCATGAGCTAAATTTCCAATTCTAGAGGATGATGTAACTTAATCGAATCTTATATTTTGATGTGTTTATTTATCATGTTTCAGTAGTTAATTTTTTTTACTGTTTGTTTTAATTACTTCAAAACTACTTGATCAATAAATTGGATTATTTGGTGTATATAAGTAAAGTTCGAGAGAATAAATTGTATAATTGACCTAAAAATAGTATAACTTAGAATTTCATATAACTGAGAAATTTATGATTTCTTTGAAATCTTGCTTATGAATTCACTGATCTTTATAAAAGCTATTTTTGTGAAGCCCCGATTTTTTCGAGCTATTAATTGATCCTTATTGTCGTTTATACTTTTGATCGACTATTTTACCGCGTCATTTTGATGGGTAATTATTAATAATATATACATTTTGTATTTTATTTCATTTTATTTAATTACTTGTGATCATGATCTTATTTAATTCTATTCCTCATTTATGATCACTTGATTGATCATTATTACTATTTTTGTATTTATTAGTCACCTTAGAATTTTAAGAGACTATTTATTTTAGAGACTTTTACCTTATAGAATTAAGACTTTGATTTAGATTAAGTGATCATGAGACTTACAAGTGATCAAGGAAATCACTAAATATTTTGGAGATTGATATATTTCATCTATTATCATCAAATTTGGGACAAAAAAATATATATGGAATTACCATAATACCCTTGAAGTGGACGGCCAACATGGTATTTTTGGAGTAAAAATATCATCCAACTCTTGTACACCTACACCATATATTAGTCATCTTTTGTATAATTATATCATTAATTCAAACATTATACACATCATCTTATACACCAATTCATTATTACTATTTTTCCCAACTTATTCCCACTTTACCAACATTCTTCTCAATATTCCCCAACACCATTCAAGCCCATACTTTGACTTGCAAATTGTCTCCCATGCATGAGGCAAATTGCAAGACACAATTTGAACAAAATTTTCTCTCCCTCTCTCCTTGGTGTGGACGGCCATATGGCCTATTACACAAAAAAAAAAATTCATCTCATTTCATCTAACACATTTATTCTCTAACAAAAATCCTCCTCATTCTCTCTAAAAACTCCCAACTTCTCTCTATTCTTCCTTTCACTTTCTTCTTCTATACTTAGAAAAATTTTCAACATTTTCCTCCTTATACTCCATAAAAATCGAACCAAATCATACCAAGGTAAGAAATTTTATCTTCAATCCATTTTTGGATATCATATTGTTCATCTCTTCCACCTTCTTAACTTAAGTTTGAATTTGGTTTGGAGGTACATTTAGAAGACCTTGAAGATTAGAGCTTGACAACACTTTTGAAGAAGGACCTCAAGCTTGAAGAAGAAATAGTAGAGGAAATTAGACTACAAGGTAAGAATTGAGTACTAGACCCTTTCTTTCTAATTTTTTCAAATTTTAACACCCCTTTTTCATTTTTGAGAAATAGGGGCTGACCTTAGGAGATTTTGGAGTTGAACCAAAATTTCCAATTTTTAAGATTCAACTAGTCTCCAAACATCCACTACACAAGGTAAAGTGTAGTCCTTCTCATTTCCTTATTTTCTTCTTTTTCTCCTTAATTTTTCTCTCATTTTTATAACTCCAAATTTTGATATTTTCTTGACTTTGGGGCTGACCTAAGAAGCCTCATCCAAAAATTGTGAAATTATCCTTTTATTTCACAATCTCCAAATTTCAGGTGGGTGGAAAAATATTTTCCAACTTTTAGGTGTTTTGATTAAATGCATGTAGAAAATTTGATCATGAGCCTTGAGATGTATAATCTATGTATTGCATGTCAATTTTATATATCAAATCATGAAAATTCTCAAGAGTTGCTCAAAATTACTATTTATTGAATTTTAGGTGCATGCATGTACACTTTAATGTTTTAATTGATGAATTCTTGTATGTATTGGACATGCATGTGTATGATATTTAAAATCTATGTTTTGGATGCCTTATAACCTGGAAAAGTCAAGCATAATTGATTAAATTTCAATTTTGGACTTAAAAATGTAAAAATGGAAAGTTGGTGGACTAAATTGCAAGAAAATGAAAGTTAAAGGACCCTCTCTGCAAATTTCGAATTTTGGGATCGTACTCAGGTTCAAAAATGACTTTTGGACGTTTTAATAAAGTTTTAAGAGTTTTAAGATAAATAAAATCAACCTTTAAAAGCCCAAGGACTAGATTGTAAAATTTTGAAAGTTTAAGGGCTACTTTGCAATTTTTAAAATCTGAGGACCTTAACTTTAAAATTTGAATTTTTTACTCTTAAGGTACTTGGAATCACATATTTTAAAAAGTATTTTAAAACACCTAAAATACTTTTTAAAATATGTGATTCCCATAGCTTAAAAGTAAAATTTTCAATTTATAAAGTTTAGGTCCGTGCGCTTTTAAAATTGCAAAGAGTCTTTAAACTTTCAAAATTTTTACAATCTAGTCCTCGGCTTTTAAAGGTTGATTTTATTTATCTTAAAACTCTTAAAACATCATTAAAATGTCCAAAAGTCATTTTTGAACCTGAGTACAGTCCCAAATTTCAAATTTGCAGAGGGTCCTTTAACTTTTATTTTCTTGCAATTTAGTCCACCAACTTTCCATTTTTGCATTTTTAAGTCCAAAATTGAAATTTAATCAATTATGCTCGACTTCTCCAGGTTTTAAGTCATCCAAAACATAGATTTTAAAGATCATACACATGCATGTCCAATACATACAAGAATTCATCAATTAAAGCATTAAAGTGTACATGCATGCACCTAAAATTCAATAAATAGTAATTTTAAGCAACTCTTGAGAATTTTTATGATTTGATATATAAAATTGACATGCAATACATAGATTATATATACCTCAAGTCTCATGATCAAATTTTCTACATGCATTTTAATAAAACACCTAAAAGTTGGAAAATAATTTTCCACCCACCTTAATTTTGGAAATTGTGAAATAAAGGGATAATTTCACAATTTTGAGTGAGGCTTCTTAGGTCAGCCCCTAAGTCAAGAAAATATCAAAATTTGGAGTTAGAAAAATGAGAGAAAAAAATTAAGGAGAAAAGAAGGAAATAAGGAAATGAAAAGGACTACACTTTACCTTGTGTAGTAGATGTTTGGAGACTAGTTGAAGCTCAAAATTGGAAATTTGGCTCAACTCCAAAATCTCCTAAGGTCAGCCCCTATTTCTCAAAAATGAAAAGGGGTGTTAAAATTTGAAAAAAAATAGGAAGAGTAGGAAAGAAGGGGTCTAGTACACAATTCTTACCTTTTAGTATAGTGGTTCGATTTTTATGAAGGATAGGGAGGAAAATGTTGAAAATTTTTCTAAGTATGGAAGAAGAAAGTGAAAGAAAGAATAGAGAGATATTGGGAGTTTTTAGAGAGAAGGAGGAGAAGGCTTTGAGTATTAGAATGTGTTGATGAGAAATGAGATGAAAATTTGGTGAAAAATTGCCATAATGGCCGTGTAGTATGAGAGAGAGGGAGAGGAAATTTTGATCAAATTGTGTCTTGTAATTTGTCTCTTGCATGGAGACAAAAATGCAAGTCAAAGTGTGGGTCAATTTGAATTTGAGAGGAATAAGAAGAATGTTGGTTAAGTGGGAATAAGTTGGGAAAATAGTAATAAAGAATTGGTGTATAAGATGATGTGTATAATGTTTGAATTAATGATATAATTATACACAAGATGACTAATATATGGTGTATGTGTACAAGAGTTGGATGATATTTTTATCCCAAAATATCCATCATGGCCGTCCACTATGAGGGTAAAATGGTAATTCCATATATTTTTTTTTGTCCCAATTTTGATGATAATAGATGAAACATATCAATCTCCAAAATAATTAGTGATTCCCTTGATCACTTGTAAGTCTCATGATCACTTAAACTAAATTAAAGTCTTAATTATATAAGGTAAAAGTCTCCAAAATAAATAGTCTCTTAAAATTCTAAGGTGACTAATAAATACAAAAATAGTACTAATGATCAATCAAGTGATCATAAATGAGGAATAGAATTAATGATGATCATGATCACAAGTAATTAAATAAAATGAAATAAAATACAAATGTTTATATTATTAATAATTACCCGTCAAAATGACGCGGTAAAATAGTCGATCAAAAGCTTAAACAACAATAAGGTTCAACTAATAGCTTTTAAAAATCGGGGCTTCACACTTATACGATCTATGTACCGAAATACTAATTTAACTATAACTTAATGATATTTTGTACCCAAGGTTCAAATTCCATGACAATTGGACCCCTAAAAGCCTTAAAGGCAATTATTTTAAAATGGGGCAAAAATGAGATTTTCAAAAGTTAAGGGACCTATACATATTTTTTTTTTAAAACTGTTTTTATCCCAATATTCCACTGACCTTAGTGACATTTTACAACTGGAATCACATTGAAAGCCCCCAATTATTTTAAACTTAGAGCCCGAAACGACAATTTTAACAAATTTGGGGCCAATGTGAGAATTTTATAAAAACTCGACCTCAAAACTTTAGAAACCAGGAGCGTAACGCCAATCCTATGCAAGGCAAATAATGGTTGCGTGGATTTGTAGCGCCAACCAATGCAATACGGTGCGATGCGATTTGCGGAAATATAACGCCAACCAAAACGGGTCCGATAACTCCGAATCGTGTGGATCGACAAATGATTCCTTCGTTCTTCCTTGTAACTCCCGGTCGGTATGGTCCAAGACCGGCACCTTATCGCCAGTAGCCAAAGACAAAATCCACAGTGGATCTTGCAAGGTTCGGATCTGTCATAATCATGATTATACCTCGATCTACGACCTGCTTCCCTTGGACAAACTCCGTCCCTCGATTGGGGATTAGGGCGATGGGGGGAAGAGTGGAATAGCAGCCGAGCTGCCGTTCCATCCCCCGTATCCATTCCGACTGTGAGCTCGACACACCAAGTTGACTCAGGCAGGAAAGTAATTACAATTACAGACAGTCAACCAGGCAGTCGAGTATTATTGATTCAGGGAAGCAGTTTTAGGAAAATTTTTGAAAAACGCGAGTGGCAATTATGGCGTTGGTGGAGTATTTGGATGAAGATGATCATCGGAAGGATATTCAATCTTCGATATCTTGAAAGATTAGGTGGAACATAAGTCCCGTTATAGATTCAAAATCGCAAGGCGAGGAAGTCGCTCCGCGATCGGGTATTAATCGGTCAAATTGATCCGATAAGTCAAGGGTTTTGAGAAAATAAAATACTTTAATTAAATCTCCAAGTCAGAGGGTCTAGGGCTATTTTAGTAAAAGAGAAAATAATTTGGGTTAGGTCCTTTTTATAAAGCAAAATTGTAATTTAGCCCCGTTTTGTAAAAACTAACACCTTTGGGGTTAAAAATTGAATAAATAAATATCCCGACTTTGAAAAATTAAGAGGTCAGTTCCTAAATTCTCCAAATTGTCCAGAGATTCAGGTTTTTAAAGTTGTGAGGTCGAGATTTTATAAAATTCTCACATTGGCCCCAAATTTGTAAAAATTGCCAATTCGGACCATAAGTTTTAAAAATTCGGAACTCACAAACCGGAATGGATTTTAATGTGATTCCAGTTGGAAAATGTCACTAAGGTTAGTAGGATATTGGGACAAAAGAAGTTTTTAAAAGAAATATGTGTAGGTCCTTTAACTTTTGAAAATATCATTTTTGTCCCATTTTGAAATAATTGCCTTTAAGGCTTTTAGGGGTCCAATTGTCATGAAATTTGAACCTTGGGTCCAAAATATAATTAAGTTATAGTTAAGTTAGTATTTCCAGGTGCATGGGATGCATAAGTCCTGGAAATTTCATTTGGGTCCTCAAGTTTAGTATTTTACACATTAGTCCCTCAATTTTAGAAAAATTGTTTTCCAAGCCCTAACCACTTGGGCTTTTAAAGGTTGATTTTATTTATCTTAAAACTCTTAAAACTTTATTAAAACGTCCAAAAGTCATTTTTGAACCTGAGTACAGTCCCAAAATTCGAAATTTGCAGAGGGGTCCTTTAACTTTCATTTTCTTGCAATTTAGTCCACCAACTTTCCATTTTTACATTTTTAAGTCCAAAATTGAAATTTTGAAAGTTTAAGGGCTACTTTGCAATTTTTAAAACTGTACCGGACCTTAACTTTAAAATTTGAATTTTTACTCTTAAGGTACTGGGAATTACATATTTTAAAAGTATTCCAAAAATCCAAGTGGTTAGGGCTTGGAAAACAATTTTTCTAAAATTGAGGGACTAATGTGTAAAATACTAAACTTGAGGACCCAAATGAAATTTCCAGGACTTATGCAGCCCATGAACCTGGAAATACTAACTTAACTATAACTTAATTATATTTTGGACCCAAGGTTCAAATTTCATGACAATTGGACCCTAAAAGCCTTAAAGGCAATTATTTCAAAATGGCACAAAAATGATATTTTCAAAAGTTAAAGGACCTACACATATTTCTTTTAAAAACTTCTTTTGTCCCAATATCCTACTAACCTTAGTGACATTTTCCAACTGGAACCACATTAAAATCCCTTCCGGTTTGTGAGTTCCGAATTTTTAAAACTTAAGGTCCGAATTGGCAATTTTTACAAATTTGGGGCCAATGTGAGATTTTTACAAAAACTCGACCTCAAAGCTTTAAAATCTGAATCTCTGGACAATTTGGGGAATTTAGGAACTGACCTCATAATTTTCCAAGGTCGGGATATTTAATTATTCAATTTTTAACCCCAAAAGTGTTAGTTTTTACAAAACGGGGCTAAATTACAATTTTCCTTTTATAAAGGACCTCACTCAAATTATTTTCTCTTTACTAAAATCGCCTAGACTCTCTGACTTGGAGATTTAATTTAAGTATTTTACTTTTCCAAAAACCCCACTTATCGGATCAATTTGACCGATTAATACCCGATCGCGAGCGACTTCCCGCCTTGCGATTTTGGAATCTATGACGGGACTTATGTTCCACCTAATCTTTCAAGATATCGAAGGTTGCTTATCCTTCCGATAATCATCTTCATCCAAATACTCCACCAACGCCATAATTGCCACTCGCATTTTTCAAAAATTTCTCCTAAACTCGCCTCCCAATCAATAATACTGATCGCCTTGGATCGCTGTAATTGTAATTACTTTCCCGCTGAAATCAACTTGGTGTGTCGATCTCACGTCGAATGGATACGTCGGGATGGAACCGGCAGCTCGGCCGCTATTCCACTCTTCCCGCCCCATCGCCCTAATCCCGCAACCGAGGGACGGAGTTTGTCCAAGGGAAGCGGGTCGTAGTCTTGAGGTATAATCATGATTATGACAGATCCGAGCCTCGCCCGGCTCTCCGGGATTTTGTCTTTGCCTACGGCGATAAGGTGCCGGTCTTGGACCATACTTGACCGGGAGTTACAAGGAAGAACGAAGGAATCGCTGTCCGATCCACACGATTCCGGAGTTATCGTCCCCGCTTTTGGTTGGCGTTACATTCCCGTGACGCAAAATCGCCACTTTTTTGCATTGGTTGGCGCTACAAGTCCGTGCGCAACCATTAATTGCCTTGCATAGATTGGCGTTACACTTCCGCACGCAATCCTACTGTCTTGATCAGTATCACATAGTGCTGTGTGACCATGAATCGCTTTTCTTAAATCGTATAAATATATTATTTAAATAATTTATCACGACGCTAGAATCGTGTGTGAAACCATGCATCATACTCACGCGTTTTTCGTATAATCGCTTTCTCACATTAACTATATTACGCCACACTCGCATTACCCATCACCCCATCCACCGAGATTTTTGTCTCATCCCCTTTGTTTTCTAACCTTAGATGAGGATTTCTGGGGATGCTTTGAACCGCTCGATTGAGACCTTGTACTACGCTTGTTGGATTTATCGCATCTTGTTGTTGATCGACTCTTTTCTTATTATGTTGTTGTTGGACTTTTGTATCCTAATCAATTCGGGTTTGTAATTGAGGGCGTATGACCCTTTGACGTTAAGTTACTACCTTGTTGAATTTCGGATTGTAATTTGGTGATGGGATGTAGACTTTAAGTGATAACTTGTATCCGTTATTCATTTCCACGCTATTTAGACTCGCTTTATTGGGTTCTCATTGGTATTGTCCGGAATGTTAGTCCATTTGTATTTAAGTTGTGAATCGTTCGTCGCGTCCGTTTGGGCGTGACGAAGAGTGGTATCGAGCTCGGCTAGTAAGATGGAACTTACACCGAGCCGACCCGGATAGGACCCTCGGTGCGTGTTTTGGGTAGTACCGCGACTTGACCAATTAAGTGTGAAATCGATTTCAAATTGGCATATAACCGTCTTATTGATATTTGAACTAAGTTAGAATGCATACTTTGAGATTCATAATCATACTTGTCTTGACTTAGTTGATTTTTTGATCGATTTCCTTTACTCGCTCTTCCTTATTCTTTCTTATCTTTCCTCTACCTTTGACTGATCCGCCTTAGTTTGTTTTATCGGGATGGAGCCGACGCCGCCACGTGGTGGGATGTATTCCATGCCCGTTGCCGAGCGGGAATATTACCGGCACCGATGATTCATTGGCACCGGAAAGCGAACGCGCGACCACGTAACTAGCCCGAGCGCCAACGCAATGAGACTGACTTCGGCGCTTGGCGATAAGCCAAGATGAGAAGAACGAATCGACCATCATGTCATCAAGGACCGCGATAACACCATAAGAGCGCGGGAGGACCAAATCTGAGTATCCGGAGCGCCTGGATAACATGAGGGAGAAAATGAAGAGGACGAGCGGCGGTCGCCCGAAATGGGAGATTGATGCCCGTCTATCCCGTAGCATCGCCGATCGCTTGGAGGAGACCCTCATCAAGCAGATGACAATCGTGAGGACCTTACACAGGCCCTATCTCGAGGGACGCCGCACTAGAGGCTGCGCTTTAGCAGCTAATGCTCGCCCCATTGCCACCGCCGAGGCGAACCCGTACCGATCCCGAGGAGGATCCCGAGGAAGATCCCGAGGAGGATCCAATGACATTGGAGAGCCGAGGCTGCTCCACTCGATGAGGCTCGGGGATTTGAGCAATGGTTGGACTTTGTGGATTGGCCTGAGGTTGAGGCGCCGCCTCCCGACCACCCCAATCATGTATACATAGGCTGCGAGCGATGATGATGGCGATCTCACCGATTAGCTAGCGATTTTCTGTTGTACTTTTGTTGTTGTAGGCTGTGTAATCCAAAGATGTTGTACCTTTCATTATTGTACTAGATTCGGATGTATTTTGATTCCATGTATCCGACTTAGTATTCTCAATGATGTACTTTGGGTGTATTCAATTTTATATTAATGGATATGCCTTTTGCCATTTATTCACCTGTCTTGTGTTGATGTTACTATCCTGCGATATCTTTTACTTTACGCGAATAATTATTGTATTCATTTACTCGCAAATCGCAACTAACGCTCCAAGATACAGAATGGCAGAACATCGAGGACGTGGGAGACCTCGTCGCGTTCCACGAGGAGACGACGATGTACCCAGGGACCGGGTACCCTCTCCGAATTACCACCACCTCCTCCACCGCTTTGCAGGAGACAATCTGACGCACAAGCATTACAACAAATACTTGGTGTTTATGAGGCAACAGGCGAAGCCTAACCCCGTGCTCCCGAACCCGCCCGAGAGGCGAACGATCGCACATTGGAGCGATTCCTGCGGTTCGACCCACCAACCTTCTTGGGAGAGCCGGACGATGTGAAAGCGGAAGAATGGATAGAGAAGTTGGAAAATATCTTCAATGCTCTTCAATACTCCGACGAGCAGAGAGTCACACTAGCTGTATTTCGTCTGGAATCAGCTGCTAGAGACTGGTGGAGGGCAGTTGAAAGGAGATGGGAACAGGACCGAGTAATCAGAACATGGGGAAATTTCTTGGCTGAGTTCAATGAACAGTATATTCCCCAGGTCGTGAAGGAAGCACGCCGGGATGAATTTCATAGATTGAGGCAAGGAACCTGACTGTGGCTCGATGAGTTCGACTTTCACCGATTGTCCAAGTATGCTCGGGGACAATCGATCGATCAAGAGGATAAGCTTTACAAGTTTACTCGAGGATTGAAACTGAACTTGAGTAAACAGCTTGTTGGCGACAGTTGAACGCAACCTACTCACCGCATGATAAAGCGCTCTCCGCATCGAGTCGGGATCGAATCAGTATTGGACAGATTCAGCAGAGTAGGCCTCGAACAGTTTTAAGAGGCCAGCCGTGGGACAGCCTGCCTAAACCGCCGCTAAGTTTCGAAGGGACCGGTTAACAGATGCACAAAGGAAAGAGACCAAGATAAGGAAAGCCGGGTCGGGAATGTACGCATTGCCGTAAACCGGGACATACTGCCGACAATCAAGCTGGCGTAAACAAGGAAGGTGTTTCTTGTTGTAGTAATCAGACACACCGCAAGATTGCCCGAAGTACAATGACCGATCCAAACCAACGCAACCACGAAGCGAAACGGCCAGGGTAATCGGGCAAGATGCCCGCCGAGCATTTGCACTAGCCGGACAAGAGGCTCCGGAGGCAACAGACGTGGTGGAAGGTACGCTTCTAGTATCTAACCACTATGCTAAAATATTGTTCGACCCTGGATCAACGCATTCATTTGTTGCACCGCATTTTGTACACAAACCGCATGCATGCATGGAACATATGCCTATATGCTTAGAAGTGTCAACTCATATGGGTGCGAGTCGGATAATGATATTATCTATAATGCATGCGAAGTTAAGATTGCTGAGATAAACTTTCCTGCCGATTTGATCTTATTACCTATATCCGAATACGACGTAATATTGGACTGTCATAACAAGTCCATTAAGCTATGTGAACCCGGAAAACCCGAAGTGGAGATTTCGGGAAGGGCACGAGTTAAGATTGCCCCAATCATTTCAAAGAATGAAAGCGAGAAGGGCGATCACTCGAGGGGCTCAGGGGTATTTGGCGTTTGTAATTAACAAACCCAAGGTTGAGATACAAATCAACCAAGTACCTATAGTATCAAAGATATACGGACGTATTTCCACAAGAACTCACCACCGTCCCTCCGGATAGGGAAGTCGAGTTCACCATCGAGTGTTGCCAGGGACTGCCCCGATTGCCAGAACACCGTATAGAATGGCTCCTCTTGAGTTACAAGAGTTGAAAACGCAATTACAAAAACTGATGGATGTGGGATTTATCCGACCGAGTACGTCTCCGTGGGGAGCACCTGTGCTGTTCGTCAAAAAGAAGGATGGCACATTAAGACTATGTATAGATTATCATGGACTTAATAGTGTGACCATCAAGAACAAATATCCCCTCCCGAGGATAGACGAACTATTTGATCAACTTCAAGAGCAACGGTGTACTCAAGTTTGATTTACAACAAGGATATTACCAACTGAAAATCCGCGAAGGAGACATTTCCAAAACTGCATTTCAAACCCGATATGGACACTACGAGTTTGTAGTAATGCCTTTCGGTCTGACGAATGCACCAACAGCATTTATGGACCTGATGCATCGAGTCTTCCAACCTTATTTGGATCAATTCGTAGTGATATTCATTGATGACATACTTGTATACTCTAAGTCTAGAGAAGAGCACGAACGTCACCAAAATCGTTTTAGAGACACTACAAGAGCATAAGTCGTATGCTAAATTCAGCAAGTGCGAATTTTGGATTAGTGAAGTCGCATTCTTGGGACATATAGTATCCGACACTGGGATTGCAAGAGATCCTAGATCCTTGAAGGTACAGACAGGTGGTTGAATGGAAACAACCCGAGTCCGTAACGGAAATCGAAGTTTCTAGACTAGCCGGATATTATCGAAGATTTATCCAGACTTCTCTAAGATAGCCGACCACTCACTCGACTAACCTGCATAAGCAAGTCAAGTTTGAGTGGAACGCGACAAGTGCGAGACGAGTTTCCAAGAGTGAAGAAACGACTTACTACAGCTCCAGTCTTAGCCCTTCCAAAGGGAACAAAAACTTTGTCGTCTACAAAGTGATGCATCAAAAGAAGGACTAGGAGCGTGACTCATGCAGAAGGAAAGGTTATCGCTTATGCATCACGAAAGCTCAAGCCGTATGAGGCCAATTACCCAACGCATGACCTGGAATTGGCAAAATGCGATAGTTTTCGCGTTGAAGAAATGGAGACACTATCTCTATGGAGCAACATTCACGGTTTTCACGGATCATAAGAGCTTGAAGTATCTATTCTCCCGAAAGATCTCAACCTGAGGCAACGGAGATGGATGGAGTTGATTGAGGACTATCACTTTGATATTCAATACCATCCCTAAAAGCTAACGTCGTAGCAGACGCTCTAAGCAGAAAGGCGAGCTTAGCCGGACTTATGATTCGAGAGTGGGAATCATTAAAGGAGCCGAGCAATTGGAATCGACGAGAACCAATACTCGATTTCATGTGCTAACATTTCGATTACACCCACCCAATCTTGAGTGAGATCAAAGAAGCACAAGAAAAAGATACACATCTTCAAAAACTCGAAGGAGAAGATACTTAAAGGAGAAAGATCGTAATTCTCGATACCGAAGATGGAGTTATCGGGTTCCTAATCGAGTGTGTGTACCAAATGACGAATGACATTAGGAATAAAATCCTAACAGAGGCACACCGCTTCAAAATACACTATACATCCTGGAGGAAACAAGAAGTATAAAGATTTGAAACGAAGTTATTGGTGGGTAAACTCAAGAACCAGGTGCAGCGAGTTCATTGCGAGATGTTTGACTTGCCAACGAGTAAAAGCGAACACCAACGACCATCCGGTTTACTACAACCGCTGAGAATTCCCGAGTGGAAATGGGAACATATAACAATGGACTTCGTGACGGATCTACCAAGGACCGTAAGAGGCCAGGACGCTATCGGGGGTCGTTGTAGACCGACTCACGAAATCGCACACTTTTTACCCATCAAGAAAACCGATAGCTTGCAAAAACTTGCATGCATTTATATCCGAGAAATCATTCGACCGCATGGAGTACCAATCGATATAGTATCCGACAGAGACCCGAGGTTTGTCTCCAGATTTGGAAGTGCTTACACGAGGAATTAGGTACCTCACTAAGTTTCAAAGACAAAGAAGACATCCACAAACCGATGGACAGTCCGAGAGAACAATTCAAACCCTTGAAGATATGTTGCGAGCCCGCACTTGATTTTCAAGGAAGTTGGGATTCGCACTTACCATTAGCCGACTCGCCTACAATAACAGCTTATCGTGCCACGATTGGGATGGCACCCTACGAGGCATTGTATGGGCGAAAATGTAGATCCCCACTACACTGGGAGATTGATGACCAATGGACTCCGAAAGAGAAACGAAAGTCGCTCTCGATTCCAAAGATCGACTTAGTTCAGAGGCCATGGAGAAGGTTAAGCTGATCAAGGAGCGGATTCGCACACTCGTAGTCGCCAAAAGAGTTACGCGGACAAGAGAAGAAAGGATTTGGAATTTGAAGTCGGTGATGAAGTATTTCTTAGACTCTCACCACGGAAAGGATTAATCAACCAAGAAAGGAGGCAAGTTAAGTCCGAGATATGTTGGACCTTACAAGATTTTACTGAGAGGATCGGGAAGCTAGCCTTTCTGCACTCGAGTTACCAAAGACCATATACGGAATGCACGATGTATTCCACGTTTGAGATCAAGAAGTATCAACCAGATCCCGAGCATATCATCACCGAGATACTCCTCCTCTAATGGAAAATCTATCCTACACCGAGAGGCCAATCAGGATCATCGACCAACAGATACGACAATTGCGTAAGAGAGAAATTCCGATGGTTAAAGTGGTGTGGCAGAACCACAACCGAGACGAAGACGCAACGTGGGAAATGGAAGATGACATAAGGAATCAATATCCGAACTATTTCAAGAGAATTTGGGGACCAAATTCTTTTAAGGAGGGGAGGATGTGAAGCCCCGATTTTTCCGAAAGCTATTAGTTGAACCTTATTGTTGTTTAAGCTTTTGATCGACTATTTTACCGCGTCATTTTGACGGGTAATTATTAATAATATAAACATTTGTATTTTATTTCATTTTATTTAATTACTTGTGATCATGATCATCATTAATTCTATTCCTAAGGTCACTAAGGTCGGTGGAATATTGGGACAAAAACGCTTTTAAAAAAAAAATATGTATAGGTCCCTTAACTTTTGAAAATCTCATTTTTGCCCCATTTTAAAATAATTGCCTTTAAGGCTTTTAGGGTCCAATTGTCATGGAATTTGAACCTTGGGTACAAAATATCATTAAGTTATAGTTAAATTAGTATTTCGAGTACATAGACGTATAAGTGTGAAGCCCCGATTTTTCCGAAAGCTATTAGTTGAACCTTATTGTTGTTTAAGCTTTTGATCGACTATTTTACCGCGTCATTTTGACGGGTAATTATTAATAATATAAACATTTGTATTTTATTTCATTTTATTTAATTACTTGTGATCATGATCATCATTAATTCTATTCCTCATTTATGATCACTTGATTGATCATTAGTACTATTTTTGTATTTATTAGTCACCTTAGAATTTTAAGAGACTATTTATTTTGGAGACTTTTACCTTATAGAATTAAGACTTTAATTTAGTTTAAGTGATCATGAGACTTACAAGTGATCAAGGGAATCACTAATTAT
Source organism: Rehmannia glutinosa (assembly GCA_016081115.2). Classification (NCBI taxonomy): domain Eukaryota; kingdom Viridiplantae; phylum Streptophyta; class Magnoliopsida; order Lamiales; family Orobanchaceae; genus Rehmannia; species Rehmannia glutinosa. The sequence continues at coordinate 76,761 of JABTTQ020001454.1, read as the reverse complement.
TTTGGAGATTGATATGTTTCATCTATTATCATCAAAATTGGGACAAAAAAAAAAATATATGGAATTACCATTTTACCCTCATAGTGGACGGCCATGATGGATATTTTGGGATAAAAATATCATCCAACTCTTGTACACATACACCATATATTAGTCATCTTGTGTATAATTATATCATTAATTCAAACATTATACACATCATCTTATACACCAATTCTTTATTACTATTTTCCCCAACTTATTCCCACTTAACCAACATTCTTCTTATTCCTCTCAAATTCAAATTGACCCACACTTTGACTTGCATTTTTGTCTCCATGCAAGAGACAAATTACAAGACACAATTTGATCAAAATTTCCTCTCCTCTCTCTCTCATACTACACGGCCATTATGGCATTTTTTCACCAAATTTTCATCTCATTTCTCATCAACACATTCTAATACTCAAAGCCTTCTCCTCCTTCTCTCTAAAAACTCCCAACATCTCTCTATTCTTTCTTTCACTTTCTTCTTCCATACTTAGAAAAATTTTCAACATTTTCCTCCCTATCCTTCATAAAAATCGAACCACTATACTAAAAGGTAAGAATTGTGTACTAGACCCCTTCTTTCCTACTCTTCCTATTTTTTTTTTCAAATTTTAACACCCCTTTTCATTTTTGAGAAATAGGGGCTGACCTTAGGAGATTTTTGGAGTTGAGCCAAATTTCCAATTTTTGAGCTTCAACTAGTCTCCAAACATCTACTACACAAGGTAAAGTGTAGTCCTTTTCATTTCCTTATTTCCTTCTTTTCTCCTTAATTTTTTCTCTCATTTTTCTAACTCCAAATTTTGATATTTTCTTGACTTAGGGGCTGACCTAAGAAGCCTCACTCAAAATTGTGAAATTATCCCTTTATTTCACAATTTCCAAAATTAAGGTGGGTGGAAAATTATTTTTCCAACTTTTAGGTGTTTTATTAAAATGCATGTAGAAAATTTGATCATGAGACTTGAGGTATATATAATCTATGTATTGCATGTCAATTTTATATATCAAATCATAAAAATTCTCAAGAGTTGCTTAAAATTACTATTTATTGAATTTTAGGTGCATGCATGTACACTTTAATGCTTTAATTGATGAATTCTTGTATGTATTGGACATGCATGTGTATGATCTTTAAAATCTATGTTTTGGATGACTTAAAACCTGGAGAAGTCGAGCATAATTGATTAAATTTCAATTTTGGACTTAAAAATGCAAAAATGGAAAGTTGGTGGACTAAATTGCAAGAAAATAAAAGTTAAAGGACCCCTCTGCAAATTTCGAAATTTGGGACTGTACTCAGGTTCAAAAATGACTTTTGGACATTTTAATGATGTTTTAAGAGTTTTAAGATAAATAAAATCAACCTTTAAAAGCCCAAGGACTAGATTGTAAAAATTTTGAAAGTTTAAGGGCTACTTTGCAATTTTTAAAACTGTACCAGACCTAAACTTTATAAATTGAAAATTTTACTTTTAAGCTACTGGGAATCACATATTTTAAAAAGTATTTTAAAAATCCAAGTGGTTAGGGCTTGGAAAACAATTTTACTAAAATTGAGGGACTAATGTGAAAAATATTAAACTTGAGGACCCAAATGAAATTTCCAGGACTTATGCAGCCCATGCACCTGGAAATACTAACTTAACTATAACTTAATTGTATTTTGGACCCAAGGTTCAAATTTCATAATAATTGGACCCCTAAAAGCCTTAAAGGCAATTATTTTAAAATGGGACAAAAATGATATTTTCAAAAGTTAAAGGACCTACACATATTGTTTTTAAAAACTGCTTTTGTCCCAATATCCTACTAACCTTAGTGACATTTTCCAACTGGAACCACATTAAAATCCCTTCCGGTTTGTGAGTTCCGAATTTTTAAAACTTAAGGTCCGAATTGGCAATTTTTACAAATTTGGGGCCAATGTGAGATTTTTACAAAAACTCGACCTCAAAGCTTTAAAAATCTGAATCTCTGGACAATTTGGGGAATTTAGGAACTGACCTCATAATTTTCCAAGGTCGGGATATTTAATTATTCAATTTTTAACCCCAAAAGTGTTAGTTTTTACAAAACGGGGCTAAATTACAATTTTCCTTTTATAAAGGACCTCACTCAAATTATTTTCTCTTTTACTAAAATCGCCCTAGACTCTCTGACTTGGAGATTTAATTTAAGTATTTTACTTTTCCAAAAACCCTGACTTATCGGATCAATTTGACCGATTAATACCCGATCGCGGAGCGACTTCCTCGCCTTGCGATTTTGGAATCTATGACGGGACTTATGTTCCACCTAATCTTTCAAGATATCGAAGGTTGCTTATCCTTCCGATAATCATCTTCATCCAAATACTCCACCAACGCCATAATTGCCACTCGCATTTTTCAAAAATTTATCCTAAACTGCTTCCCTGAATCAATAATACTGATTTGCCTGGTTGATCGCTGTAATTGTAATTACTTTCTGCTCGAGTCAACTTGGTGTGTCGAGCTCACAATCCGGAATGGATACGTCGGGATGGAACCGGCAGCTCGGCCGCTATTCCACTCTTCCGCCCCCATCGCCCTAATCCCGCAATCGAGGGACGGAGTTTGTCCAAGGGAAGCGGTCGTAGATCGAGGTATAATCATGATTATGACAGATCCGAGCCTCGCCACTTTCTCTCGGGATTTTGTCTTTGCCTACGGAGCGATAAGGTGCCGGTCTTGGACCATACTTGACCGGGAGTTACAAGGAAGAACGAAGGAATCATTGCCCGATCCACACGATTCGGAGTTATCGTCCCGCTTTGGTTGGCGTTACATTCCCGCACGCAACCGCTTACACCGCTTTGCATTGGTTGGCGCTATGTCCGTGCAACCATTAATTGCCTTGCATAGGATTGGCGTTACACTTCCGCACGCAATCCTACCTGTCTTGATCAGTATCACATAGTGCCTGTGTGACCATGAATCGCTTTTCTTAAATCGTATAAATATATTATTTAAATAATTTATCACGACGCTTGAATCGTGTGAAACCATGCATCATACTCACGCGTTTTTCGATAATCGCTTTCTCACATTAACTATATTACGCCACACTCGCATTACGATCACCCCATCCACGAGATTTTTGTCTCATCCCCGCCTTTTCTAACCTTAGATGAGGATTTCTGCTGGGGATGCTTGGGGAACCGGCTCGGATTGAGACCTTGTACTACGCTTGTTGGATTTATCGCATCTTGTTGTTGATCGACTCTTTTCTTATTATGTTGTTGTTGGACTTTTGTATCCTAATCAATTCGGGTTTGTAATTGAGGGCGTATGACCCTTTGACGTTAAGTTACTACCTTGTTGAATTTCGGATTGTAATTTGGTGATGGGATGTAGACTTTAAGTGATAACTTGTATCTGTTATTCATTTCCGCTGCTATTTAGACTCTGCTTTATTGGGTTCTCATTGGTATTGTCTGGAATGTTAGTCCATTTGTATTTAAGTTGTGAATCGTTCGTCGCGTCCCGTTTGGGGCGTGACAATAAGTCCTGGAAATTTCATTTTGGTCCTCAAGTTTAATCTTTTACAATTTGGTCCCTCAATTTTTATAAAATTACTTTCCAAGCTCTAAACACTTGGATTTTTAGAATACACTTAAAATATTTTATTTCCACCCTTAAGAGTTAAAATTTCAAATTTTAAAAATAAGGTCTGGTACAGTTTCAAAAATTGCAATGTAGTCCTTAAACTTCTAAAATTTTACAATCTAGTCCTTGGACTTTTAAGGGTTGATTTTATTTATCTTAAAACTCTTAAAACTTTATTAAAATGTCCAAACATCATTTTTGGACCTGAGTACAGTCCCAAAATTCGAAAAATGCAGAGGGGTCCCTTAAGTTTTATTTTCTTGCAATTAAGTCCACCAACTTTTCATTTTTGCATTTTAAGTCCAAAAATTCAAATTTAATCAATTATGCTCGACTTGTCCAGGTTATAAGTCATACAAAACATGGATTTCAAGGATCATACACATGCATGTCCATTTCATACAAGAATTCATCAAATACAACAATAAAATGTACATGCATGGACCTAAATTTCAATAAATAGAATTTTTGAGCAACACTTGAGAATTTTACAACTTGATACAAGAAATTAACATGCAATACATATATATATATATATATATATCTCAAGTGCTCAATAACAAAAATACTACATGCATTTAAGGAAAAACACCAAGAAGTTGGAAAGATTTTTCCACCCACCTTAAAATGAATTGTTGTGAAATAAAAAGGATAATTCACAAGTGGATTTAAGAGGTCACTTAGGTCAGCTTCTAAGTCAAAAAAAAAAAACCAAAAATTAAGAGTTAGAAAATGAGGTAAAATTAAGGAGAAAAAGAAAGAGGTGAAGAAAAATTGGTAAACTACACTTACCTTGTGTAGTAGAGGAAATGAGACTAATAGAGGTCTCAAAAATGGGTCTCCTTGTTCACTCTTAAACCAACTCCTAAGGTCAGCCCCTAAAATTCCAAAAATGAAAATGGAGTATCAAAATTTGGAAAATAGAAGGAGAAGAAGAAAATGAACTAAAAATCCCATTTCTTACCTTATAGTCCAATTTTTCCAACAATTTCTCTTCAAGTCTTTCTAAGATGACCACAATGTTTGCATGTCCTTAAATAGTCTTCTATGTGTACCTCCAAAAATCAAAATTGAACTTAACTTAAGAAGAGAAGGTGATGAGCTAGAGGTTACCAAGATGACTTGAAGAACAACATTTCTTACCTTGTAGTAGTGATATTTTTGAAATTTATGAAAGAGGTAAGAAGAATTCTTGTGTTTTTGTTAAGTGTTTGAAGAAAGAAGAAAGTGTTTGAAGATATGAAGAAAAAATTCTTGAAGATATGAAGAAGTGTGTTGGAAGATATGAAAAAGTGTTTGAAGATATGAAGAAGTGTTTGAAGATATGAAGAATGTGTTTGAAGATATGAAGAAGTGTTTGAAGATATGAAGAAGTGTTTGAAGATGTGAAAGAAATTTGTAGAGAGAAGGAGGAGAATGTTTAGAGAGAAGGGAGATGATCTTGCTTGAATGAATAATGTGTTGGATGAAATTTTTGAATTTCTTTTTGTAAAATTGGCCTTATGGCCGAGAATGTGAAGGAGAGAGGGAGAGAATGATCAATTTTTGTATCTTGCAATTTGTCTCTTGCATGGAGACAAAAGGAGAGTCAAAGGTATGGTCATAAGATGGGTTTGAATGGAATTTGAGAGGAAAGAGGGGAATGTTGGAGATAGTGGGGAATGTTGGGAGATTTAATGATATAAAATTGTAGTATAAGATGATGTGTATAAGGTTTGTATTAATGGTGTAATAATACACAAGATGATTAATATAAGGAGTAAGTGTACAAGAGTTGGGAGATAATTCTACATCAAAACCTCATTATGGCCGTCCATTATAGGGGTAATTATGGTATTACCATAATATTTTTGTCCCAAAATTGATGATAATAGATGAATAATATCAATCTCCAAAATAAATAGTGATTTCCTTGATCACTTACAAGTCTCATGATCACTTATGCTAAATCAAATTCTTAATTCTATAAAGTATAAGTCTAAAATAAATAGTCTCTTAAAATTCTAAGGTGACTAATAAATACACAAATAATAATAATGATCAATCAAGTGATCATTAATGTGAAATAGAATTAATAAATGATTATGATCACAAGTAATAAATAAAAATGAAATTAAATGCAAAATATATTTATTATTAATATTTAGTCGTCAAAGTGACGCGTAAAATAGTCAAAATAGTACATAGACGATAAGTGAAATAAATACATGCTCGAATAAAAATCGAGGGCTTCACATCCTCCCCTCCTTAAAAGAATTTGGTCCCCAAATTCTCTTCAGAATAACTCGGATACCGATTCCTCATGTCTTCTTCCATTTTCCCACGTTGCGTCTTCGTCTCGGTCGTGGTTGTGCCATACCACTTTAACCATCGGAATCTCTCTCTTACGAATCGACGATCTGGCCGTCAATGATCCGAATTGGCTTCTCGGTGTAGGATAAGTTTTCCATCAGAGGAGAAGTATCACTAGTGATGATATGCTCGTCCGGTCGATACTTCTTCAATCTCGATACGTGGAATACATCGTGCATTCCCGTATATCTTGTCTTTAAACTCGAGTCGGTAGGCTAACTTCCCGATCCTCTCGCAAAATCTTGTAAGGTCCAACATATCTCGGACTCAACTTGCCTCCTTTTTTTGGATTGATCAATCCTTTCCGTTGTGAGAGTCTCGTGAAATACTTCATCTCCGGTTTCAAATTCCAAATCCTTTCTCCTCTTGTCTCAGTGTAACTCTTTTGGCGGCTCCGAGCTGTGCGAATACGTTCCTTGATCGCTTGACCTTCTCCATGCCCTCCGAACTAAGTCGACCTTTGGAATTGAGGGTGACTTTCGTTTTCTTTTTGGAGTCCATTGGTCATCAATCTCCCAAAGTAGTGGGATCTACATTTTTGCTCATATAGTGCCTCGTAGGTGCCATCCCAATCGTGGCCTGGATAGTCATATTATTATAAGCGAACTCGGCCAATGGTAAGTGTGAATCCCAACTTTCTTGAAAATCCAACGCGTGCTCAACAACATATCTTCCAGGGTTTGAATCGTTCGCTCGGATCCGTCCATTTGTGGATGTGCTACTCTTCTTTGAAACTCGGTGAGGTACCCAATTACTCGTCTGAAGCACTTCCAAAACTGGAGACAAACCTCGGGTCTCGATGCGATACTATGTCGATTGGTACTCCATGCAATCGAATGATTTCTCGAATATAAATCAAGCGCGAGTTTCCGCAAGCCGTCGCTTTTCTTGATGGGTAAGAAATGTGCGATTTCGTGAGTCGGTCTCACGACTACCCATATAGCATTATGGCCTCCTCTCGTCCTTGGTAGATCCGTCACGAAGTCCATCATTGTGTGTTCCCATTTCCACTGGGAATTCTCAACGGTTGTAGTAAACCGGATGGTTGTTGGTGTTCTCGCTTTTACTCATTGACAAGTCAAACATCTCGCAACGAACTCCGCTACCTGGTTCTTCATGTTTACCCACCAATAATTCCATTTCAAGTCCTTATACATCTTGTTTCCTCTAGGATGTATAGTGTATTTCGAACGGTGTGCCTCTGCTAGATTCTATTCCTAATCAAGCCGTCACTCGTCACTGGTACACAAACGCGATTTCGAATCTGATAATCCCATCTTCATGCACCGAGAATTCTGATCGATCTCTCTCCTTTAAGTATCTTCTCTTTCTGTTTTTGAAGATGCACATCTCCCCCCTCGTGCTTCCTTGATCTTGTTCAAATTGAGATCGGGTTTAACCGAAATGTTAGCACATGAAGTCCGAGTATTGGTTCTCGTCGATTCCAATTGCTCGGCTCTTCTAATGACTTCCATTCTCGAATCATTAGTCCGCTAAACTCGCCTTTATGCTCAAGGCGTCGCCATCGCGTTAGCTTTCCGGATGGTATTAAATATCAAAGTGATAGTTCTCGATTAACTCCATCCATCTCCGTTGCCTCGTAGTTGAGGTCTTTCTCGAGAATAGATACTTCAAGCTCTTGTGATATGTGAAAACTGTGAATGTTGCTCCGTAGAGATAGTGCCTCCATTTCTTTAACGCGAATACTATCGCCGCTAAATCCAAGTCATGCGTTGAGTAATTGGCCTCATACGGCTTGAGCTTTCGTGATGCATAAGCAATGACCTTCCTTCCTCGCATAAGACGCTCCTAGTCCTTCCTTTGATGCATCATTGAGACGACAAAGTTTTCTCGTTCCCCGGAAGGGCTAAGATCGAGTCGTAGTAAGTCGTTTCTTCACTCTTGGAAACTAGCTTCGCACTTGTCATTCCACTCAAACTTGAATTGCTTCTAGGTTAGTCGAGTGAGTGGTCCTATTATCTTGGAGAAATCCTTGATAAATCTTCGATAATATCCAGCTAGTCCTAAGAAACTCCCGATCTCCGTTTCTGAGACTCTGGGTTGTTTCCATTCAACCACCGTTTGTACCTTCGATGGATCTACTCATGATCCCATTGCTTGGATACTATGTGTCCCAAGAATGCGACTTCACTAAGCCAAAATTCACACTTGCTGAATTTGGCATACAACTTATGCTCTCGTGGTGTTTCCAAAACGATTTTCAGATGACGTTCGTGCTCTTCTATAGACTTAGAGTATATGAGTATGTCATCAATGAATATAACTACGAACTGATCCAAATAGGGTCAAAAGACTCGATGCATCGATCCATAAATGCCGCTGGTGCGTTAGATCGGACCGAAGGCATTACTACGAACTCGTAGTGTCCATATCTAGTTTGAAATGCGCTTTTGGAAACATCTTCTTCTCGGATCTTTAGTTGGTAATATCCTTGTTGTAAATCAAACTTGAGTACACCATCGCTCCTTGAAGTTGATCAAACATTTCGCCTATCCTCGGGGGGATATCTGTTTGATGGTCATGCTATTAAGACCACGATAATCTATACACGCCTTAATGTGCCATCTTTTCTTCTTGACAAACGATGACCGCTCCCCCATGGAGACGTACTTGGTCGGATAAATCCCACATCCATCAGCTTCTGCAATTGAGTCTTCAACTCTTGCAACCCAAGAGGAGCCATTCTATACGGCGTTCGGCAATCGGGCGCTTCCCGTAATACCTCGATGGTGAACTCGACTTCCCTATCTGGAGGGACAGTGGTGAGTTCTTGTGGAAATACATCTGTGTATTCCGATACTATAGGTACTTGGTTAATTTGTGTCTCAACCTTGGGTTTGTTAATTACAAACGCCAAGTACCCTTGTGCCCCTCTAGCGATCGTCTTCCTTGTTTTCATTGCTGAAATAATTGGGGAAATCTTAACTCGTGCCCTTCCCGAAATTTCCACTTCGGGCTTTCCGGGTTCACATAGCTTAATGGACTTGCGATGGTAGTCCATCTGTGCATGGTGTGCAGACAACCAGTTCATTCCCAATATCACGTCGTATTCAGATATAGGTAATAAGATCAAATTGGCAGGAAAATTTATCTCATCAATCTTAACTTCGCATGCATTATAGATAATATCTGTTATCTGGCTTGCGCCCATAGGAGTTGACACTTCTAGACATATAGGCATATGTTCCATGCATGCATGCAACTTGTGTACAAAATGCGGTGCAAAATGAATGCGATGATCCAGGGTCAAACAATATTTTAGCGTAGTGGTTAGATACTAGAAGCGTACCTTCCACCACGTCTGTTGCCTCCGGAGCCTCATGCCTGGCTAGTGCGAATGCTCGAGTGGGCATCCTTGCCCGATTACCCTGGCCATTGCCCTACTTCTGTGGCTGCACCTATTTGGTTCGGTCTTCGTACTTCCGGCAATCCTTCAACTCGTGTCTTATTCTTGCCCAAAAAGCATCTTCCCCTATTTGCGCCAACAATCATTGGTAGTATGCCCGGTTTACGCCAATGTGCACACACTTGACCCGACTTTCCACCATGCGGTCCTTTCCTTTATCCGCCTTATTAATCGGTCCTTCAAACTTAGCAGTCGCTTAGATGGCTGTCCCACAGCTGTCCTTTTGAGATCTTTGATGGCCTACTCTCACTGAATCTATCCAATACGGTTCATCCAGAATCGAATCGATGCAGAGAGTTGTCTTTACCGCGCCGAGAGTAGGTTGTCATTTCAACAAAAAAGTCTGTTTTTGAAGTTCCAGCCCCCCTGTGTGAACTTGTACGTTTGTCCTCTTCTCGCACCGATTGTCCCCAGAGCGTATTTGGACAACCGATGAAATTGACTCATCATCTTGGGCTATAGACATGTTCCCCGCCTCAACCTATGGAATTCATCCCTGCGTGCCTCTTTCACAATTTGTGGAATGTCTTCGTTCATTGAATTCAGCCAGAAATTTTCCCATGTTCTGGCTACTCGATCCTATTCCCACTTTCTCTCAACCGCTTTCCACCAATCTCTAGCAGCCGATTCCAGTCGAAATACGGTGAGTGTGACTTTCTGCTCATCTAAATATTGGAGAGCATTAAAGATATTCTCTAGTTTCTCGACCCAGTCCTCTGCCTTCAAGTCATCTGGCTCTCCTAAGAAAGCCGGTGGGTCGAACCATAAGAAACGCCTAGATACGATCATTCGCCTTTCGGGTGGGTTCGGGCATGCTATTGAGGCTCTCGCTTGTTGCCTCATGAAAACTAAGATTTGTTGTAGGGCCTCGTGCGGTCAGTTGTCTCTTGCACGGTGGTGGAGGAGGAGGTGGTAATTTGGGGAGGGTACCCGTTCCCCGGGTGCGTCATTGTCCCCTTCGGGAACTCGGCGGGGTCTCCCACGTCCACAATGTTCACCATTCTATCTTGAAGTGTTAGTTACGATCCATAAGTAAATGATTCCAATAAATACTCGCGTAAAACAAGTTATATCATAGGAAAGTAACAAATGATACGCAAGACACCGAATAAGTAGAAAAGGCATATCCATTAATGTGAAAATTTGAATACACCCACAGGAGTTCATACAATGTAAAATACAAATCAAGATACATCTCAAATCGGGATACAAATCAATCGAAATACAACGGAAACCAAATTACAATGGATAGAAATAAGCGTCTACTACAACACAAGTATAATCTAACAAATAAGCTATCTACTCGGTGAGGTCGCCGTCATCATCACTAGCGACTACATCCACAATCGGAACTCGATCGGGTAGTGGTAGTGCATCTCGGCATCGGCCGACAAAATCAACCGCCTCAAGTCCCCGTCATCAAGTGGGCAAGCCTCAAGCGCCTCGGGCTCCCGACCTCAATCGATCTCCTCGATCCTCTTCGGGATCCTCTTCATTATCTGCCTCAGGGTTGGGTACGGGTTCCACCTCGGGCGGTGGAAATGGCGGCGCATTAGCTGCTAAGGCAGCATCCCACTGAGCTAGGGCCTGGGTAAGGTCCTCGATCACGGTCATCTGTTTGATGAGGGTCTCCTCCAAACGGTCAATAGTGTCCCTAGACATGTGGGCGTCCATCCCCCACTTCTCGGCCATCGCTAGCTTGCTTCATCTTTTCGCATATTATCCAAGCGCTCTTGATAATCCCGAATCGGTCCTCCCGCACACGAATGGTGTTGTCGCGTCCTTGACAATGATCGTCAAATTATTCTTCTCTTCTTGGCTCCTCGCCAGCGATGCTCTAGATCTCGCGTACGCTGGTGCTCCTCTGCCCGATCCCCGAGGTGGCCCGGATACATTCCCGGGTGCCAAGTGAATATTGATTTCCCGAAAGTAGTCACGCTCGGCGCGGGCCTCGAATATGTCCCACCAGGTCGGGGGTGCCGGCTCCATCCTGGTCAAACAAAACTAAGGCAGATTAGACGAAGGTAAAGGAAAGATAAAGAAGAAATAAGGAAAATCAATCAAGAGTCAACTAAGTCAAGACAAGTATGACTATAAAATCTCCAAGTATAAAGTTCTTAACTCAGTTAATCATCAATAATACGGTTCTACGCCATTATGAAATCAATTTCACACTTAATTAGTCAAGTCGCGGTACTACCCAACACAGACCAAGGGTCCTATCCTGGGTCAGCACGATGTAAGTTTCCATATTACTAGCCGAGCTATGATACCACTTAAATCATCACGCCCCAGGATGGGATGCAACGATGATCAACCACTTAAACAAAATAAACCCAAATGTCTGCCCAGACAAATGATACAATATAACTCCAAGAAAACAGAGTCTAAAGCAATGGAAAAATAAAATACAAGTACAAATTACAACTTAAGGTCTAACAAGTATCTAACTACAACCCATCGAAATATCCGAATTAACTTACATTCCAAACTAAAATAAAGTACACAACGTCCCAACCTTAAGTGTCAAAGGGCTCTACGCCCTAAGTACGATCCAAAATGAAAACGGAATAAAAGAGAGTCCAACAACAACAAAAGTAAAAGAAACAAGTCCAAAGAACATCAACAATAATAGAAAGCAAGTACAACAAAGTGAGCATGGGAATTCAGTCCGTGGTAGGTTTGGCATCTTCAACGTACTCTTCATCTAGCCATTAGAAAATAGGAGGGGATGAGACAAAAATCTCAGTGGATGGGGTGATCGTGTGCAAGTGTGGCGATATATATAGTTAATGCAAGAAAAACAATTGTATGAAAAATGCGTGAGATATGATGCGTGATTTCACACACACCACAAGCGTCGTGATAAATATATTTAAGTAATATACTTATACGATTTAAGAAACAATTCGTGGTCACACAGGCACTATGTGATTCAGGCAAGAGAGGTAGGATTGCGTACGAAATGTAACACCAATCCGAGAGATCATTCGACTGCATGGAGTGCTAGTCGACATAGTGTCAGACAGAGACCCGAGGTTTGTCTCTAGATTCTGGAAATTCTTACATGAGGAATTGGGTACCTCGCTAAGTTTCAGCACACCAGCACATCCGCAAACTGATGGCCAGTCTGAACAAACAATTCAAACCCTGGAAGACATGTTGCGAGCCTGCACATTAGATTTCCAAGGAAGTTGGGATTCGCACTTACCATTGGCCGAGTTCACTTAGAATAACAGTTATTAGGCCACGATTGGGATGGCACCCTACGAAGCCTTGTATGGACGAAAGTGTAGATCCCCTCTACACTAGGAGATTGATGACCAATGGACTCCGAAGGAAAAATGGAAGTCACCCTCGATTCCAAAGGTCGACTTAGTTCAGGAAGCTATGGAGAAGGTCAAGTTGATCAAGGAACGGATCCGCATGAAATGTGAGCCGCCAAAAGAGTTACGCGGACAAGAGGAGAAAAGACTTGGAATTTGAAGTCGAGATGAAGTATTTCTCAGACTCTTGCCACGAAAAGGATTGATCAATCCAAAGAAAGGAGGAAATTAAGTCCGAGATATATTGGACCTTAAAAGATTTTGCAAAGGATCAGAAAGTTGGCCTACCGACTAGAGTTACCGGCATAATATGCGGGAATGCACGATGTATTCCATGTATCGAGATTGAAAAAGTATCAACCAGTCCGAGCACATCATCACTCGTGATGCTCCTCCTCTAATGGAAAATTTATCTTACACCGGAACCAATCGTAATCATTGACCAAACAGTGCGTCAATTGCGTAATAGAGAGATTCCAATGGTTAAAGTTGTATGGCGGAACCACGGCCCAGACGTGACGCAACATGGGAAATGGAAGAAGACATGAGGAATCAATATCCAGAGTTGTTACAAGAGAATTTGGGAACCAAATTCTTTTAAGGAGGGGAGAATGTGAAGCCCTCGATTTTTGTTCAATAATGTATTTGTTTCACGATCGTCCTCGTATTCTTTTGAATATTTTACCGCGTCACTTGATGGGTGAATATTAATGATAAATATATTTCGCATTTAATTTCTTTTCTTTTTATTTGTTACTTGTGATCATAAGCATTTATTACTTACTACGCATTAATGATCACTCGATCGATCATCATTATTAATATTTGTGTACTCATTAGTCACCTTAGAATTTTTGGAGACTATTTATTTTAGAGATTTATACCTTATAGAATTAAGAATTCGATTTAGATTAAGTGATCATGAGACTTATAAGTGATCAAGGAAATCACTAATTATTTTGGAGATTGATATTATTCACCTATTATCATCAATTTTGGGACATAAAAACAAAATATGTAAATGCCACAAATACCCCTTAAGGGACGGCCATGATGGGTATTTTTAGTGTAGAAATATCTCCCAACTCTTGTACACATACCTTGTGTATTCATCTTGTGTATTAATACACCATTAATTCAAATCTTATACACAATACCTTATACACCAATTCTTTATTATAAACTTACCCAACATGTTGGAGGCTTCCCAACATTCCATGCCAACATCCTCCTCAATCCCTTCAATTTCATCCTCCCATGCAAGACCACACTTTGACCAGGCCTTTGTCCCCATGCTAGAGACAAGTTGGAAGACATAGAATTTGATCAAAAAAATTTGTCTCCTCCCCTCTCCACCTCAATTTTCGTCCATAACACCTTGAGGATCAAAAAAATTTGATCAAAATATCATTTTCATCCAACACATTCATAATTCAAGCATTTTCTCCAACTTCTCTCTAAAATCTCCAACATCTCTCTAAGTATATCTTCATCCACTCCTTCATATCTTCAAGAACACTTTTTCATATCTTCAAATCTTGAAACACCATATCTTCAAATCTTCAAACACCATTCCTTCACATCTTCAAATCTTCAAACACCATATCTTCAAATCTTCAAACACCATTCCTTCACATATTCAAACCTTCAAAACATATCTTCATATCTTCAAATCTTCAAACACAATTCCTTCACATATTCAAACATCCTTCACAACTTCAAGAACATCTTCTTCATATCATCAAACACTTCTTCTTTCTTCAAACAACTAAACAAAAACAAACATTCTTCCTACTTAAATCATAAAATTCGAACCATCACTACTACAAGGTAAGGAAAATGTCTTTTTCAATCCATTTTTGATATCACCTAACTCATCTCTTTCACCTTCTAATTTAAGTTTGATTTTTGATTTTGAGGTATACCTAGAATACCTTTGAAGTTGTTAAGAGACTTGTCATCTTGATGAAAATTGTGAAGAAGTTGGACTATAAGGTAAGAAATGGAATTTTTGGTACCTTTTCTTCTTCTCTTTTTATTTTCCAAACTTTGACACTCCATTTTCATTTTTGGAGTTTTAGGGGCTGACTTTGGAGGTTAACATTAAGGGTGACCAAAATCTTGCACTTGGAAGCCATTACTAGTCACACTTTATTCACTACACAAGGTAAGTGTAGTAATTCCAATTTTCTCACTATCTTCTTCTTCCCCTTAAATTTTAACCACATTCTTCTAACTCCTATATTTTTTTGATATTCCTTCACTTAGGGGCTGACCTAAGTCACTCCTTCATCGAGAGAGATTTATTTCATTTTTTCCCAACAAACCGAACTTTAAGGTGGGTGGAAAAATCCTTTCAACTTCTAGGTGTTTTAAATTGAAAATATGCATGTAGTATTTTGTTATTGAGCACTTGAGATATATATTATGTATTGCATGCTATTTTCTTGTATCTAGTGGAAAAAAATTCTCAAGTGTTGCTCAAAATGCGATTTATCGAAAAATAGGACATACATGTACACTTTATTGTTGTATTTGAAGAATGCTTGCACGAAATGGATATGTATGTTTATGACTCTTGAAATCTATGTTTTGAATGATTTATAACCTGGACAAGTCGAGCATAATTGATTAAAATTCGATTTTGGACTTAAAATGCAAAAATGGAAAGTTGGTGGACTTAATTGCAAGAAAATAAAACTTAAGGGACTTCTCTGTAAATTTCGATTTTTGGGACTGTACTCAGGTTAAAAAATGATGTTTTGACATTTTAATAAAGTTTTAAGAGTTTTTAGATAAATAAAATCAACCCTTAAAAGCCCTAGGACTAGATTGTAAAATTTGAGAAGTTTAAGGGCTATTTTGCAAATTTCGAAACTGTACCAGACCCTAATTTTAAAATTTGAAATTTTAACTCTTAAGGGACTGGAAATAACATATTTTAGTGTATTCCAAAAATCCAAGTGTTTAGAGCTTGGAAAGTAATTTTATAAAACTTGAGGGACCAAATTGTAAAAGATTAAACTTGAGGACCCAAATGAAATTTCCAGGACTTATACAGCCCATGTACCTGGAAGTACTAATTTACCTATAAAATAATTATATTTTGGACCCAAGGTTCAAATTTCATAACAATTGGACCCTAAAAGCCTTAAAGGCAATTATTTCAAAATGGGACAAAAATGAGATTTTCAAAAGTTAAGGGACCTATACTTATGACGTTTTAAAACTGTTTTTGTCCCAATATCCCACTAACCTTAGTGACATTTTCCAACTGGAATCACATTAGAAGCCCTTCCGGTTTGTGAGTTCCGATTATTTTAAACTTAGGGCCGAAATGACAATTTTAACAAATTTGGGGTCAATGTGAGAATTTTATAAAAACTCGACCTCAAAACTTTAAAAACCTGAATCTCTGAACAATTTAGAGAATTTAGGAACTGACCTCATAATTTTTCAAGGTCGGGACATTTATTTATTTAACTTTTAATCCCAAAAGTATTGGTTTTGACAAAACGGGGCTAATTGTAAATTTTATTTTTATAAGGACCTAACTCAAATTATTTTCTTTTAAAGAAACAGCCCTGGACCCTCTGACTTTAATATTTAATTAAAATATTTTATTTCCTTAAAAAAATCCTTGACTTATCGGATCGTCTTGACCGACAATACCCGATCGCGGGCGACTTCCTCATCTCGCGATTTTGAATCTATAACGGACTTATGTTCCTCCTAATCCTTAAGATATCGAAGACTACTTATCCTCCCGATACTTATCTTCATCCCGATAACTCCACCAACGCCATATCCATCTTGTGCAAATTTTTGAGAACTTTTCATGAACTTAACCGAATCAATAATACTTTCATTGCGACTGACTACCTAAACATGTACTTAATTTCTGCTGAGTCAACTTGGTGTGTCGAGCTCACGGTCGGAATGGATACGTCGGGTATGGAACCGGCAGCTCGGCTGCTATTCCACTCTCCGGCCCCATCGTCCCTAATCCCGCAACCGAGGGACGGAGTTGTCCAAGGAAGCGGGTCGTAGTACTTGAGGTATAATCATGATTATGACGAATCCGAGCCTTGCTAGCTCCAACGTGGATTTTGTCTTTGCCTACGGAGCGATAAGGTGACAGGTCTTTGACCATCATGAACGGGGAGTTACAAGGAAGAACAAAGAAATCGCTGTCTGATCCACACAATTCCGGAGTTGAACGGAACGGGTTGGCGCTACATATCCGTGACGCAAATCGCTACTTGTCTTGCATAGGATTGGCGTTACAAATCCGTACACAATCCTCATGTCCTTGAACCATAGTGCTGCGTGACCACGAACTATTTTCTTAAACTATATAAGTATGTTACTTAATATATTTATCACGACGCTTGTGGACTGTGTGTGAAATCATGCATCATCTCTCACGCGTTTTCATACAACTAAATTTCTCGCATTAACTATTTATATCGCCACACTTGCACACGATCACCCCATCCGCCGAGATTTGTCTCATTCCCTCTTGTTTTCTAACCTTTAGATGAAGAGTTCGGGAAGACATCGAACCTCTCACAGATTGAATCCCTATCGGTGATGTGGAGCGACATTTCCTTTTACTTTTATTTGTTGTTGGACTCCTTCATTTTATTTCTGTTTGGGTGTAAGTTAATTCGGATAATCTTTTGGGTTGTATTCGGATACCGCTGACTTAAGATGTAATTTGTACTCGTGTTTATTTTAATTCATTTGCATTAGACTCTATTTCACTTGGAGTTTGGTATCTTTGGTTTAGATCGTTGATTTATTTCTCATTTAAGTGATTGATCGTTGTCGCGTCACGTTTGGGCGTGATGATTATGGTATCAAAGCTCGGCTAGTAAGATGGAAACTTACATCGAGGCGACCCGGATAGACCCTCGGATTGTGTTGGGTAGTACCGCGACTTGACTAATTAAGTATGAAATCGATTTCAATAATGGTATAGAACCGGATTATTGATGTTCATGATAAGTTAGAATTTATACTTGGAGAATCCATAGTCATACTTGATTTGACTTAGTTGACTCTTGATGACTTTCCTTAGTCATACTTTTCTTGTTCTTCCTTATCTTTTCCTTACATTCGTCTAATCCGCCTTAGTTTTGTTTGACTAGGATAGGTTCCTCCGCTTGGATTGGGTACCACTACTAGATGACCTAAGTTGAATCTTGGATGAATATTTGAACACTTTTGGGGCTGTTATAGTGTTAAGATATCCGGATATTCCTCTATTTGGACATTAGGTGATTTAGAAAATCCGTGATTTAGAGATTATAATGCCTGTATGGTGAGACTCGAAGAAAATGAGGATATCCCTTGAGAAGTATATGATTTGGATGTGATATATTATGGGATCCGGACACCTAATGATATTACATTGGGAAAATGATAGTAGGGGAATCACTAAGTATATTGATCAATGATAATACCATTGTGTTATTCATTCTCAAGTACTGCACAAGCTTAAGTAAGGGAATTTGACTTGTGGTTTAGGTATCACGGATAAGATACATTAAGGATGTGACTATTATATGATCTCGACTAGATGTTACCACTAAATATCCCCTCCCGAGGATAGACAAATTGTTTGATCAACTTCAAGGAGCGACGGTGTACTCAAGTTTGATTTGCAACAAGGATATTATCAATCAAGATCCGTGAAGAAGACGTTTCCAAAACGGCATTTCAAACAAGATATGGACACTACGAGTTTGTAGTGATGCCTTTCGGTCTGACGAACGCACCAGCAGCGTTTATGGATCTGATGCATCGAGTTTTTCAACCTTATTTGGATCAATTCGTAATGATATTCATTGATGACATACTCGTATACTCTAAGTCTAGAGAAGAGCATGAACGTCATCTGAAAATTGTTTTGGAGACACTACGGGAGCACAAGTTGTATGCCAAATTCAGCAAGTGCGAATTTTGGCTTAGTGAAGTCGCATTCTTGGGACACATAGTATCCGACACACCGGATCGCCGTAGATCCTTTGAAGGTACAAACAGGTGGTTGAATGGAAACAACCAGTGAATGTGAGATCGAAGTTTCTTAGGACTAGCTGGATATTATCGAAGATTTATCCAGGATTTCTCCAAGATAGCCGGACCACTCACTCGGCTAACCTGGATAAAGTCAAGTTTGAGTGGAATGACAAGTGTGAGACTAGTTTCCAAGAACTAAAGAAACGACTTACTACTGACTCCATTCTTAGCCCTTCCAAAGGGAACAAAAACTTTGTCGTCTACAATGATGCATCAAAGAAAGGACTAGGAGCGGTGCTCATGCGAGGAAGGAAAGGTCATTGCTTATGCATCACGGAAACTCAAGCCTTATGAAGCCAATTACCCAACGCATGACTTGGAATTGGCAGCAATAGTGTTGGCGTTAAAGAAATGGAGGCACTATCTCTACAGAGCAACATTCACAGTTTACACAGATCATAAGAGCCTAAAGTATCTATTCTCTCAGAAGGATCTCAATTTGAGGCAACAGAGATGGATGGAGCTAATAGAGGACTATCACTTTGATATTCAATACCATCCCGGAAAGCTAAGTAGTAGGCGCGCCTTGAGCAGAAAGGCGAGTTTAGCTAGACTAATGATTCGAGAGGGGAAATCATTAGAAGAGTTGAGCACTTGGAATCGACAAGAACCAATACTCAAATTTTGTGTGCTAATATTTCGGTTAAACCCGACCCTCTTGACGAGATCAAAGCGACAAAAGACAGATGTGCAACTTCAAAGACTGAAAGAGAAGATACTTAAAAGAGAAGGATTAGAATTCTCGATACATGAAGATGGGATCATCGATTTGAATCGAGTTTGTGTCCGAGTGACGAGCAGATTAGGAGTAGAATTCTAGCGAAGCACACCGTTCGAAATACACTATACACCCGGAGGAAACAAGATGTATAAGGACTTGAAACAACATTTCTGGGTGGGTGAACATGAAGAACCAAGTAGCGAGTTCGTTGCGAGATGTTTGACTTGTCAACGAATAAAAGCGAGAACACCAACGACCATCCGGTTTATTACAACCGTTGAGAATTCCCGATGGAAATGGGAACATATAACGATGGACTTCGTGACGGATCTACCGAGGATTAGACGAGGCAATGATGCTATATGGGTAGTCGAGACCGACTCACGAAAATCGCACACTTCTTACCCATGAAGAAAACCAATAGCTTGCAAAACTTGCGCAAATTTACATCCGAGAGATCATTCGACATGGAGTGCCATCGACATAGTGTCGGACAGAGACCCGAGGTTTGTCTCTAGATTCTGGAAATGCTTACATGAGGAATGGGTACCTCGCTAAGTTTGACACACAAAGACATCCGCAAAACCGATGGCGGTCTGAACAAACAATTCAAACCCGGAAGAGATGTTGCGAGCTCCGCACATTAGATTTCCAAGGAAGTTGGGATTCGCACTTACCATTGGCCGAGTTCACTTATAATAACAGTTATTAGGCCACGATTGGGATGGCACCCTACGAAGCCTTGTATTGACGAAAGTGTAGATCCCCTCTACACTCGGGAGATTGATGACCAATGGACTCAAGGGAAAAATGGAAGTCACCTCGATTGCAAAGGTCGACTTAGTTCGGAAGCTATGGAGAAGGTCAAGTTGATCAAGGAACGGATCCGTGCCTCGAGCGCCAAAAGAGTTACGCGGACAAGAGGAGAAAAGACTTGGAATTTGAAGCGGAGATGAAGTATTTCTCGGACTCTTGCCACGAAAAGGATTGATCAATCCAAAGAAAGGAGGTAAATTAAGTCCGAGATATATTGGACCTTAAAAGATTTTGCAAAGGATCGAAAAGTTGGCCTACCGACTAGAGTTACCGGCACAATATGCGGAATGCACGATGTATTCCATGTATCGAGATTGAAAAAGTATCAACCAGGTCCTCGAGCACATCATCACTCGTGATGCTCCTCCTATAATGGAAAATTTATCTTACACCGAGAACCAATCGGAATCATTGACCGGTGTGCGTCGATTGCGTAATAGAGAGATTCCAATGGTTAAAGTTGTATGGCGGAACCACGGCCAGAGAGACGAGACGCAACATGGGAAATGGAAGAAGACATGAGGAATCAATATCCGAGTTGTTAAGAGAATTTGGGGACCAAATTCTTTTAAGGAAGGAGAATGTGAAGCCTCGATTTTGTTCAATAATGTATTTGTTTCACGTATCGTCCTCGTATTCTTTTGACTATTTTACGCGTCACTTGATGGGTGAATATTAATGATAAATATATTTCGCATTTAATTTCTTTTCTTTTTATTTGTTACTTGTGATCATAAGCATTTATTACTTCTACTACGCATTAATGATCACTCGATCGATCATCATTATTAATATTTGTGTACTCATTAGTCACCTTAGAATTTTTGGAGACTATTTATTTTAGAGATTTATACCTTATAGAATTAAGAATTCGATTTAGATTAAGTGATCATGAAACTTATAAGTGATCAAGGAAATCACTAATTATTTTGGAGATTGATATTATTCACCTATTATCATCAATTTTGGGACATAAAAACAAAATATGTAAATGCCACAAATACCCTTAAGGGACGGCCATGATGGGTATTTTTAGTGTAGAAATATCTCCCAACTCTTGTACACATACCTTGTGTATTCATCTTGTGTATTAATACACCATTAATTCAAATCTTATACACAATACTTTATACACCAATTCTTTATTATAAACTTACCCAACATGTTGGAGGCTTCCCAACATTCCATGCCAACATCCTCCTCAATCCCTTCAATTTCATCCTCCCATGCAAGACCACACTTTGACCAGGCCTTTGTCCCATGCTAGAGACAAGTTGGAAGACATAGAATTTGATCAAAAATTTGTCTCCTCCCTCTCCACCTCAATTTTTCGTCCATAACACCTTGAGGATCAAAAACATTTGATCAAAATATCATTTTCATCCAACACATTCATAATTCAAGCATTTTCTCCAACTTCTCTCTAAAATCTCCAACATCTCTCTAAGTATATCTTCATCCACTCCTTCATATCTTCAAGAACACTTTTCATATCTTCAAATCTTCAAACACCATATCTTCAAATCTTCAAACACCATTCCTTCACATCTTCAAATCTTCAAACACCATTCCTTCACATCTTCAAACCTTCAAAACATATCTTCATATCTTCAAATCTTCAAACACAATTCCTTCACATCTTCAAACATCCTTCACAACTTCAAGAACATCTTCTTCATATCATCAAACACTTCTTCTTTCTTCAAACAACTAAACAAAAACAAACATTCTTCCTTCTTAAATCATAAAATTCAACCATCACTACTACAAGGTAAGGAAAATGTCTTTTTCAATCCATTTTTGATATCACCTAACTCATCTCTTTCACCTTCTAATTTAAGTTTGATTTTTGATTTTGAGGTATACCTAGAATACCTTTGAAGTTGTTAAGAGACTTGTCATCTTGATGAAAATTGTGAAGAAGTTGGACTATAAGGTAAGAAATGGAATTTTTGGTACCTTTTCTTCTTCTCTTTTATTTTCCAAACTTTGACACTCCATTTTCATTTTTGGAGTTTTAGGGGCTGACTTTGGAGGTTAACATTAAGGGTGACCAAAATCTTGCACTTGTAAGCCATTACTAGTCACACTTTATTCACTACACAAGGTAAGTGTAGTAATTCCAATTTTCTCACTATCTTCTTCTTCCCCTTAAATTTTAACCACATTCTTCTAACTCCTATATTTTTTTGATATTCCTTCACTTAGGGGCTGACCTAAGTCACTCCTTCATCGAGAGAGATTTATTTCATTTTTTCCTAACAAACCGAACTTTAAGGTGGGTGGAAAAATCCTTTCAACTTCTAGGTGTTTTAAATTGAAAATATGCATGTAGTATTTTGTTATTGAGCACTTGAGATATATATTATGTATTGCATGCTATTTTCTTGTATCTAGTGGAAAAAAATTCTCAAGTGTTGCTCAAAATGCGATTTATCGAAAAGTAGGACATACATGTATACTTTATTGTTGTATTTGAAGAATGCTTGCACGAAATGGATATGTATGTTTAGGACTCTTGAAATCTATGTTTTGAATGATTTATAACCTGGACAAGTCGAGCATAATTGATTAAAATTCGATTTTTGGACTTAAAATGCAAAAAATGGAAAGTTGGTGGACTTAATTGCAAGAAAATAAAACTTAAGGGACCTCTCTGTAAATTTCGATTTTTGGGACTGTACTTAGGTTCAAAAATGATGTTTTGACATTTTAATAAATTTTTAAGAGTTTTTCGATAAATAAAATCAACCCTTAAAAGCCCTAGGACTAGATTATAAAATTTGAGAAGTTTAAGGGCTATTTTGCAAATTTCGAAACTGTACCAGACCCTAATTTTAAAATTTGAAATTTTAACTCTTTAGGGACTGGAAATAACATATTTTAAGTGTATTCCAAAAATCCAAGTGTTTAGAGCTTGGAAAGTAATTTTATAAAACTTGAGGACCAAATTGTAAAAGATTAAACTTGAGGACCCAAATGAAATTTCCAGGACTTATACAGCCCATGTACCTGGAAGTACTAATTTACCTATAACATAATTATATTTTGGACCCAAGGTTCAAATTTCATAACAATTGGACCCTAAATGCCTTAAAGGCAATTATTTCAAAATGGGACAAAAATGAGATTTTCAAAAGTTAAGGGACCTATACTTATGACGTTTTAAAACTGTTTTTGTCCCAATATCCCACTAACCTTAGTGACATTTTCCAACTGGAATCACATTAGAAGCCCTTCCGGTTTGTGAGTTCCGATTATTTTAAACTTAGGGCCCGAAATGACAATTTTAACAAATTTGGGGCCAATGTGAGAATTTTATAAAAACTCGACCTCAAAACTTTAAAAACCTGAATCTCTGAACAATTTAGAGAATTTAGGAACTGACCTCATAATTTTTCAAGGTCGGGACATTTATTTATTTAACTTTTAATCCCAAAAGTATTGGTTTTGACAAAACGGGGCTAATTGTAAATTTTATTTTTATAAGGACCTAACTCAAATTATTTTCTTTTAAAGAAACAGCCCTGGACCCTCTGACTTTAATATTTAATTAAAATATTTTATTTCCTTAAAAAAAATCCCTTGACTTATCGGATCGTCTTGACCGATTAATACCCGATCGCGGGGCGACTTCCTCATCTCGCGATTTCGAATCTATAACGGGACTTATGTTCCTCCTAATCCTTAAGATATCGAAGACTACTTATCCTCCCGATACTTATCTTCATCCCGATAACTCCACCAACGCCATAACCATCTTGTGCAAATTTTTGAGAACTTTTCAAGAAGCTGCTTCCCGAATCAATAATACTCATTGCTGGTTGACTACGAACGTGTACTTAATTTCTGCTGAGTCAACTTGGTGTGTCGAGCTCACGGTCGAGAATGGATACGTCGGGGATGGAACCGGGCAGCTCGGCCGCTATTCCACTCTTCGGCCCCATCGTCCTAATCCCGCAACTGAGGGACGGAGTTTGTCCAAGGGAAGCGGGTCGTAGTACTTGAGGTATAATCATGATTATGACGAATCCGAGCCTTGCTAGCTCCAACGTGGATTTTGTCTTTGCCTACGGAGCGATAAGGTGACAGTCTTTGACCATCATGAACGTGGAGTTACAAGGAAGAACAAAGGAATCGGCTATCGATCCACACGATTAGGAGTTGAACGGAACGGTTGGCGCTACATATCCGTGCACGCAACCGCTACTTGTCTTGCATAGGATTGGCGTTACAAATCCGTACACAATCCTCTGTCGCTTGAACCATAGTGCTGCGTGACCACGAACTATTTTCTTAAACTATATAAGTATGTTACTTAATATATTTATCACGACGCTTTGTGGATTGTGTGTGAAATCATGCATCATCTCTCACGCGTTTTCATACAACTAAATTTCTCGCATTAACTATTTATATCGCCATACTTGCACATGATCACCCTATCCGCATGAGATTTACTGTCTCATTCCCTCCTCCCTTTCTAACCTTTAGATGAAGAGTTCGCTGAAGACATCGAACCTCTTTGCGGATTGAATCCCTATCGGTGATGTGGAGCGACATTTCCTTTTACTTTTATTTGTTGTTGGACTCCTTCATTTTATTTCTGTTTTGGTGTAAGTTAATTCGAGATAATCTTTTGGGTTGTATTCGGATACCGCCGACTTTAAGATGTAATTTGTACTCGTGTTTATTTTAATTCATTGCATTAGACTCTATTTCACTTGGAGTTTGGTATCTTTGGTTTAGACTGTTGATTTATTTCTGTTTAAGTGATTTATCGTTGTCGCGTCACGTTTGGGGCGTGACATTCCAAGCTCTAAACATTTGGATTTTTAGAATACACTTAAAATATGTTATTTCCAGTCCCTTAGGAGTTAAAATTTTAAATTTTAAAAATAGGGTCTGGTACAGTTTTGAAAATTGCAATGTAGTCCTTAAGTCAAAAAATTGAAATTTAATCAATTATGCTCGACTTGTCCAGGTTATAAGTCATACAAAATATGGATTTCAAGTATCATACACATGCATGTCCATTTCATACAAGAATTCATCAAATACAACAATAAAGTGTACATGCATGCACCTAAATTTCAATAAATAGCATTTTTGAGCAACACTTGGAGAATTTTTACAACTTGATACAAGAAATTAACATGCAAAATATATATATCTCAAGTGCTCAATAACAAAATCCTACATGCATTTAAGGAAAAATACCTAGAAGTTGGAAATATTTTTCCACCCACCTTAAAATGAATTGTTGTGAAATAAAAAAGATAATTCACAAATGGATTTAAGAGGTCACTTAGGTCAGCTCCTAAATCAAAAAAAAAAAACCAAAAATTAAGAGTTAGAAAATAAGGTAAAATTAAGGATAAAAAGAAAGAGGTGAAGAAAAATTGGTAAACTACACTTACCTTGTGTATAGATGAAATGAGACTAGTAGAGGTCTCAAAAATGGGTTTCATTGTTCACTCTTAAACCAAATCCTAAGGTCAGCCCCTAAAACTCCAAAAATGAAAGTGGAGTATCAAAATTTGGAAAATAGAAGGAGAAGAAGAAAATGTACTAAAAATCCCATTTCTTACCTTATAGTCCAATTTTTCCAACAATTTCTCTTCAAGTCATTCTAAGATGACCACAATGCTTGCATGTCCTTAAGTAGTCTTCTATGTGTACCTCCAAAAATTAAAATTGAATTTAAGTTAAGAAGAGAAGGTGATGAGATAGAGGTTACCAAGATGACTTGAAGAACAACATTTCTTACCTTGTAGTAGTGATATTTTCGAAATTTATGAAGGAGTAAGAAGAATTCTTGTGTTTTTGTTAAGTGTTTGAGGAAAGAAGAAAGTGTTTGAAGATATGAAGAAAGTATTCTTGAAGATATGAAGAAGTGTTTGAAGATATGAAGAATGTGTGTTTGAAGATATGAAGAAGTGTTTGAAGATATGAAGAATGTGTGTTTGAAGATATGAAGAAGTGTTTGAAGATATGAAGAAGTGTTTGAAGATGTGAAGGAAATTTGTAGAGAGAAGGAGGATAATGTTCAGAGAGAAGGGAGAGGATCTTGCTTGAATGAATAATGTGTTGGATGAAAGTTTTGAGTTTTTTTTTTTTTTCGTAAAAATTGGCCTTATGGCCGAAAATGTGAAGGAGAGAGGGAGAGAATGATCAATTTTTGTGTCTTGCAATTTGTCTCTTGCATGGAGACAAAAGGAGAGTCAAAGGTATAGGCATAAGATGGGTTTGAATGGAATTTGAGAGGAAAGAGGGGAATGTTTGAGATAGTGGGGAATGTTGGGAGATTTAATGATATAAAATTGTAGTATAAGATGATGTGTATAAGGTTTGTATTAATGGTGTTATAATACACAAGATGATTAATATAAGGAGTAAGTGTACAAGAGTTGGGAGATAATTCTACACCAAAACCTCATTATGGCCGTCCACTATAGGGGTAATTATGGTATTCCCATATTTTTTTTATCCCAAAATTGATGATAATAGATGAATAATATCAATCTCCAAAATAAATAGTGATTTCCTTGATCACTTATAAGTCTCATGATCACTTATGCTAAATCAAATTCTTAGCTCTATAAAGTATAAGTCTCTAAAATAAATAGTCTTTAAAATTCTAAGGTGACTAATAAGTACACAAATAATAATAATGATCAATCAAGTGATCATTAATGTGAAATAGAATTAATAAATGATTATGATCACAAGTAATAAATAAGAATGAAATTAAATGCAAAATATATTTATTATTAATATTTACCCGTCAAAGTGACGCGTAAAATAGTCAAAATAGTACATAGACGATAAGTGAAATAAATAAATGCTCGAATAAAAATTGAGGGCTTCACAACTATTGACTAATTGATAGATTAAGTTGGAAAATATAAGATACGATTAAGTTAATCATTCCTCTAGAATCTCTTTATTATTGCATATTTGATAAATTATTCAAGCCAACAAATTGCTCAAACTTTGTGTTAAATTGTATATTTGTTAGTTATTATTTTTAAATCACCAAAACTCATTTTTCGATTTTCTAGATAAAATTAAGCTATTTTAATTACAATACTTAGTGTTTATTTAATTATCATCCCACGTGGATACGACCCGATTTTTATCACTATATTAAAACTTGACACCGTATGGGTTGAAACATTGTTCCCAAGTGTTACACCATAACCTTCATAGCTTAATTTTCTCATTGAACCAAGTTCTTGGGATCTCCAGTCATCATGGTTGGGTTACCACTATGATGGTTATTTTACTTTGTGGACTTTAAGCTCATTCCTCTAGCAATTTACTCGTTGATCTCGATTCATCCCATTCGTCAAAGGATCTGTCAAATTATCTTTTGAATTTATGTAGTCAATTGACATCACACCATTTGAGATCATCTGTATAACGGTATTGTGTCTCCGACGAATATGTCGAGATTTACTGTTATACATATTGCTTTGCTGCCTTCCTATAGCCGCTTGACTATCATAATGAATCATCACAAAAGGCACAAACTTTCTCCAACATGAAATATCTTCCAAAAGGTTTTGAAGCCACTTTGCTTCTTCACCTGCTTTATCCAAAGCTATAAACTCAGATTCCATGATGGACCGCGCTATACATGTTTGCTTTGTGGATTTCCACGATCAACACCATCTCCAATGGTGCATATGTATCTATTAGTGGAATAAGAATCTTTCGAATCCGAAATCCAACTAGTATCACTATACTCTTCAAGTACAATCGGATATCTTGAGTAGTATAGCCCATGATCCGGTATACTTCAAGTATTTTAACACCCTGGTTAACGCTTTCCAATGCTCATAGCTTGGATTGCTCGTGAACCTACTCAACTTATTATACATGAGTATTCCATCTAAGCCACTAGTTCTGCTTTATTAGAAACCAGATTTACAATTAAATTAATGGGCGTCTTCGATGGTGAAATGTCAAAAGCATTGAATTTCTTGAGCACTTTCTCTACATAGTGGGATTGTGACAAGAAAATTCCATCGGAGTTTTGTCTTTGATTTTTATCCCTATGATCACATCAACAATCTCCGTATCCTTCGTGTCAAAGTTTCTCTTTAACATTCTCTTAGTGTCCATGATAGAATCATGACTAATGCCCATGATTAATAAATCGTTTATGTATAGACAAACTATGGCAAATACTTATGATGTCCCTTTGACATAAATGCATTTATCACACCACGATTTTAAATCCATTTGACAACATCTTATTGTCAAATTTAATATACCATTGTTTTAGAGCTTGTTTCGATCTATACAAGGATCTTATTAACTTGCACACCTTCTTTTCTTGGCCAAGGCGTAAACAAACCATTCGAGTTGTTCCATGTATATTTCCACATCTATTTCTCCATTCAAAAATGTCGTCTTGACATCCATCTGATGAATCTCAAGATTGCAAAGCAACAATCGTGAGAAGCACCCAAATAGGTGCAATCCTCGTTATTGGAGAATAGGTGTCAAAGAAATCATCCCCTTATTATTGTTTAAAGCCTTTGGCCACAAGTCGTGCTTTATACTTATCAATAGTTCCATCTGCTTTATACTTCTTCTTTAGGATCCACTTATATTCTAATGGTTTATGACCAGCATGGAGATCAACCAACTCCCACGTATGGTTTTGCAGAATGGACTCGATTTCACTATTGATAGCCTCTTGCCAGAGTGGAGCATCTAGACTACTTAGAGCTTATTTAATCGAGTTCGCCTCACCATATAACATAAATTATGAAGTCAGATCCAAGATTTATCAACCTTAGGCCTCTTATTTTGTCTTAGATCTTCACCACTTGGCGTTGAACTAACTGTCCAGCCAAATGTGATTGCAAATGTGGTACTAGATGTAGTTCCAGATGTTATAACATCCGAAGCAACACCTCCAACAACATCTGAAATCATATGTGCAGTTGTTCTAGATGTGATTTCCATCTGCAGTAACATCTACGGTCACATATGAGTACGTTCGTTTCTTAAAACTTGCATCTATCCTTTCTCTACAAGGATAAATATTCTCATAGAATACAACATTCCTTGATTCAATTATGGCACCAACTGTCTTTTTTGGATTTTCTGACTTATGTACCATAAAGCGATAAGCACTACTGTTAAGTGCATAACCTATAAACATACAATCGGCTGTTTTTGGACCGATTTTAACTTGCTTTGGTTCATGTTTTGCAACCTTAGCCAAACATCTCCACACGTTAAGGTACTTATAAGAAGGTTTATGACTTTTCCACAATTCGTAAGGAGTCTTATCTTTCCCTTTAAGTGGTATTTTATTTAATATGTGGTTGGTTGTTAAAACAGCTTCCCCCCACATATTCTGTTATTCTTGCTCAACATTGGATTACCCCAGAACTTACACAACTGATGGTCGTTTCATCAACATTTGACTAATGTTCTTTGTTCTTTGTTAGAACCTTGTTCCAATAATACCATTAGAACCTCGTTCCAACAAATTTTAGAACAAATTCCAATAATTCCATTAGAAACTATTTCCAGCAAATGTGGCCTCAGATGTTATCGCACTTTCGACAATATTTTAGACCTCATTTAGTTCTGAGTTTGCCTTTGGTTTTACTACAGTTCTAGCAATACCTTAGACCTTACTTGGTCTTTCATCCGCCTATGTTGTTACAACACCTTTGATAAGACCTCCTGCAATTGTGGTTCAACGTCGCCTTAGATGTTACCACATCTTAGACTACATTTTCTCACACATCTAAATCGCAACTATAGCTCGAAAGCCAAAAGTGTGACAAAAAGTGTGGTCATATCCCCCAATCGGCCGGATCCATTGGAATTCTTAAAAAATATACCAACATATTTTTCTCGAGTCTCAAGACTTTCTTGGATTTAGATTCACACCTTCAATTGCTTTCTTCGATTATCAATCGAACAATCGAATCATCTAATTTTTTTCGATTATGCATTTATGAAAATTTCCCAACATGGTAACAACATCTATATGATGCAACCATTTGGAGATTTTTATTCGATTGACATCCCCTCGGCATGAATATCATGCGGGATCGATTCAAACCTTTTGACTATTACGAACCTTTTGGAAATCACATCCTCATTTAGTGTTTCTTTTCAAAACCATGAACCTTTTGGAAAAATATCCTCGATTCATATCAAATCACACTATACATATAGTAAAGTAAACCACTAAGTCCGTTAAGGACATAGCCAGAGCATAAGAAATCATCACCCTAGCCTCGGGTTTGTCTCTAAGGTAAAGTTTTGTTTCTCCTCGCCATCGTGAAGTTACAATATTTATCTTGCGATTATTGATTACAATGGTTACAGAAATGGGAAAAGCCTTCAAGATGGCTTACAAAATATAAACGTAAAATTACATAGAAAGCAGAACCTAAGTATTACAAGTCTTGAATAGACTCCACTCCGAAAGCATGAATCTAATAAAACTTGAAAGTCGAGTCAAGGAAGACCTATATCCGCAAGACAAATACATCCCGACTAGTGCTCACGGTCTGACGTAATGTTCCCAAAGATAAAACAGACTTATGTATTTTGTGTAGTAGCACCACTACCATAAAAGCCCCATTGAACTAAAAATGGTGTGAAGACTAGTTTCTTTGGACTCGAGAAAATGCGAGAAAAATGAGATGCAACGAGAGATGTTGTGACAAATGTGATGACATTCGTGATAACATCCTCTGGACATAATAACTTTATGCAAAAATTTCCTAGCTCTCACTTTATCTCTCTTTTCCTTATTCGAATCAATGCAAATAAACCTATATAAGACAAATTTTCCAACACTTGGAGGAGATTAGTGATATAAAATGGACAATTATAACCAAATGTAACTTCCAAGAGTTACAAGCCACTTATGACCACTATTCAGGAATTGCAAACTCCAAGAGACACTTTGTAATATCCGTACTTTTTTTTAATATATTTAGAATTATTGTTAATATTAATTATTATTATTATTATTATCAAATTATTATTACAATTATTTACTTTTTTATTATTATCATTAATATTATTTTGATAACAACTAGTAGAAATAATTACCCAGGCCCGATTCAAAATGTTAATTTCTGAAATTCATTATGGGCCCAAAGTCTTTCCCCTAATTTTAAAAGTTCAAGTCAAATAAGATTCTTTATCAAACCCTAGTCATCCCAAACTCCAGAAATTCACCGTATAAATACACAACCTTGCCCTACAGATATTTTTCCATCGCGCCGGAACCCCTGAGTCAAGGTATTTTCAGATTCACGTTCTTTTTCTACCAGTTTTTCCCTGTACAGAATTTAACCAAGCCAACCCAATAGCAAGATTTCTTTCTTATTTTTTTTCTCCATGCCATAACCCCGTACATCCCCTTTCGCTGAAAAAAAAAAAGAGATTTCCTCAAATCAGACCCAAAACAAAGGAAAAATAGAATAGAGGATGAGGAAAAGAGAGGGGGAGGCGCCGCCACTCGTCTGCTGGTGTCCATCGCCGCCACCTTGACCCGCTGCGTTGCTCGCCATTGTTGGAGACCGAGGAGATTTACAAATTAGTATTTCGTAGTCGGTGTCCTCTGTTAGGAAAAAAAAGAAAGAAAATGGAAGAGGGGAAGGGCGACAGAAATAAGTTGGAGAAGAAAGGGGTTACTGCAAATGTTGCAGTTGAGGAAAAAGGGCCTTCCAGAAGGCTTGAATGTTCAAATTATACTTAATCCCATTTCTTTTTCAAAAATTTTCGTTTTACCCCTATAGTTTCTAGTTATTTGCAAAATAGCCAATAACCCCACTTTCTAGCTTATTATGTTTCATGATTGTGAAATTCTGATTATTTGACCGATCCATCAAATCGTTTTTCTTTTATCAATTCAATTACTTTTTCCTTTATTTCACTTTATTCTTCAAATTCCTTGTAACTACTCTATATTACTATACTATTATTAATTATACTTATAATTATATTATGTATTAATTATACTTTATAATTTATTGTAGAAAACGAGAAAAACGAGGAGTAGGATTTTCTGCATTATTGCATTCGTCGCACAGACATCTGCATTTATTTGAGGTGGGGATATTCTATTCACTTATTGTTTGTCGCAATTAAATGCTTCGTATATGTGTAATTGTTTATGTGCAATGTGAAAATAAATCATGTTAGCCTGGGGTTGTAAGAAGGTCCGGGATCAAAAGTATCCTCGGGGTGAACCCGCAGTACTATAAAGTAACTGGCCAGTCAAAGTAAAAGTTAAATTACATGTTGAATGTTTACGATTATGCCTATTGATGTATTTAATATTTTGACAAACGTGTCCCCATTGAGCGAGTTGAAAGCTCACCCTATATTCATTAACACTTTTTCAAGTTAAGGAGTCCGGGTGAGGATTGGAGGCGGTGGATGCAAAAATGAAAGATTTTATTTATTTTACAAATTTAGGAATATTTGATTTTGTTAGCAAATTTTACGTACTATTTATTTTAGATAATTGTTGTTTGGGTTTGAATTAGGTACTCTTGTTTATTTGGATGCGAATTTTTAATCACGTGCTATTTTTGAAAAATCTTGTTCTTCTAATTAAATTATGGGCACTGCTTGATAAAATATGTCTACTGTTAGAAAATTTGCGACGTTACAAGTGGTATCAGAGCAGGTCTACGGTTCTGTAGACTTGTTAAAAAAAATTTATCTTCTAAATATTTTTTTAAAAAGAAAAAATAGTATAGTGACATCCACCTCCGCCATATCTCGCTGGATTCCTTAAAGTATGCAAATTTATTATGTCATTACTCAATTTGTTCATGATATGCCATGTCACATATTATGGACCATATATTATTCATGTCATTATGTCTTTATGCTTTTATTTCATACTCTTTATTGCATGTGTACTTGCTATATTAGAAGAACGAACTCTAGGCTCCTCGCGTAAAAAAAAAAGACTCACAATGGACTATATTGACTTAATAGTACTGATATATATATGTATATATAATGACTTTGTTTTATTTATATTTCGACTACTATGCGATAATAACTTAAGATGGGTACTAAGAACGTACTACGTATGATTATAGGAATATGGCTCCACGAAATCCTCCATGAGTACCTCGACGCCCCCAAACCTTTAACTAGAACAATACCGGGAACCAAGACAATGAAGGGAACCCAGCTAACACTGGAAACCAACCTACAACTGGAGACTTGTTTGCGGAGATTCTCAATGCCGTATAGAACCACAATGGGAACAATAACAACAATAGTACTAGAGTGGTGGAACAATTTCGCCATTACCGTCCACCCACCTTTAATGGACGTGATGGCCCAGCAGCAGTTGAAGAATGGTTAAGAGCGCTGGAAAGAATTTTCAGACTTATAGCTTGCACTGATGAACAACGAGTGGCTTGTGCCACCTTCCAACTGACTGATGATGCAGACCATTGGTGGGAAGGTTACTGGAGGAACAAGACTGAAGAAGAACGTAATGCATTATCCTGGGATGAGTTCAAGGAAGTGGTGATGGAGAAGTACTTCCCTAGATCCTACCGTGACCAGAAGGAAACAGAATTTCTGAACTTCAAGCAAAGGGGATTGACCGTAACTGAATACGAAAGGGAGTTTAATCAATTATGTCGGTTTGCACCACATCTGGTTGATACCGACCTAAACAAAGCTTTGAGATTCAGAAGGGGATTGAGGTCACAATTGTCTAGAATTCTATCTGCACAGGGGGACCTGGAATATTCTGTGATGGTTAGACGGGCTCATGACTAGCTGGGGATGATGATGACCGAAAGCCAATTGTTACATCTGAAAAGAGAAAGTTTGAGGGGACAAAGCCAAGTAAAATGGGGAATTAGAATAAACAGATAAGAACCGATGGGAATTCTTGCCTGAGTGAACCAAACAATAAGCCGACCTGCCCGAAATGAAACAGGAATCACTATGGGGAATGTTTAGCTGGACAAGGAAAGTGTTTTATGTGTAAGAAACCGGGCCACGATGCTCTTAATTGTCCACTGCTGAAAGATAGAGGAGAAAGGAGGGGACAAGGAGGCACCGCTCGAATGTATGCTATGACGCAGGAAGAGGCAGATCAGAACCCCGGTACGATGTCAGGTATGTTAACAATATCTGTAATACATGCACTTGTACTTTTTGACACTGGTGCCACACACTCATTTATATCTGCTAAGTTTCATGATATAACTGGACATAAGGATGTTAGAATAGATGTACCCCTAGAGATTAGTTTGCCATCTGGAAAGACAATAATTACTGACATAATGGACAATGATATAGACGTGAACATTGGGGGGAAACATCTAGAAGCTGATGTATACATAATTGATATGAAGGATTTTGACGTAATTCTAGGCATGAATTGGCTTAGTAAGTATCAAGCGGGCATTTAGTGCCAAGAGAAGGAGATAACACTCAAACTACCTGGAGATGAGGAAATTACGTTCTACGGAGTTAATTCTAAGTCTATACCGTGAGTTATATCAACGATGAAGGCGCGAAAGATGTTGGCGAAAGAGAATTGTCAGGGGTATTTAGTAAGTCTAGTCAAAGCTCCAACGACGGACTATCACCTACAGACGTACCAATTGTTCGAGAATTTTTAGACGTATTCCCAGAGGACTTGCCTGGAGTTCCGCATGACCGTCAAGTCGAATTCTCAATAGACTTGGTACCTGGAGCAGCACCGATATCTAAGGCACCTTATAGGATGGCACCAAAAGAATTACAAGAAATAAAAGCGCAGATACAAGAATTGCTGGATTTGGGTTTTATCAGGCCTAGTGTATCACCCTGGGGAGCACCAGTCCTATTTGTTAAGAAGAAGGATGGGTCATTAAGGATGTGTATCGATTATAGAGAACTAAATCGACTCACAGTGAAGAACAAGTATCCACTGCCAAGAATCGAAGACTTGTTTGATCAATTGAGGGGTGCCGGTACTTTTTCTAAGATTGATTTGAGATCCGGGTATCACCAATTGAAGATTAAGGAGAGCGATATCTCGAAGACATCATTTAGGACCCAATATGGGCATTATGAGTTTGTAGTGATGCATTGGGTTGAGTAACGCACCAGCAGTGTTCATGGACTTGATGAATAGAGTGTTCCATCCATTTTTGGACCAATTCATCATAGTCTTTATAGACGACATACTCGTGTATTCAAGGGACACGGAACAACACGAGGAACACTTGAGAATAGTGCTTGAGACACTTCGCAAGGAGAAGTCATACGCGAAGTTCAGGAAGTGTGAATTCGGATAGACCGAGTTGGATTTCTTGGTCATGTAATCACCGCAAACGGAATTAAAGTGGATCCGATGAAAGGTTGAGGCGATTAATGAATGGAAGGCACCTACGAATGCGAGTGAGGTTCGCAATTTCTTGGGATTGACAGGATAATATCGCAGATTTATAGAGGGATTTTCGAAAATAGCTGCGCCCATGACTTGACTCACCATAAAGGGAGAGAAATTTTTGTGGACCGAGAAATGTGAGGAGAGCTTCCAAGAGTTGTAACAAAAACTAACTTCCGCACAGGTATTGACGATTCCTGACCCAACCACGGACTTTGTGATTTACAGTGACGCATCAAAACAAGGTTTGGGGTGCGTATTAATGCAACACGGAAAGGTGGTTGCCTATGCCTCAAGACAATTAAAGCCACACGAACTGAACTACCCGACTCATGATTTGGAGTTAGCTGCAGTAGTCCATGCACTGAAGATTTGGAGACATTATCTTTATGGCGGGAAATGTGATATATTCACCGATCATAAGAGTTTGAAATATCTATTTACTCAGAAGGAGTTAAATATGAGACAGAGGAGATAGTTAGAACTGTTTAAGGACTATGATTGCACCATCAACTATCATCCGGGCAAAGCTAATGTAGTGGCTGATGCCTTGAGTCGTAAGACCAAAGGTGAGTTATCTAGTTTACTCGCGCAACAAGAGCAATTGGTACGAGAGTTTGCAAGCCTGAAGATTGAAGTCATAACTCCACCGAGAAGTACAAAGGCGGTATTGGCATCTTTGGTAGTTCAACCCACTTTGAGAGAAAGGATCAAAGAAGCACAAGGTCGAGATCAATTTTTGAACAAGATGAAGGGACAAGTCCGAGAAGGAAATATAAAAAGGTTTGTCATAACGGATGATGGTGTTTTGATGTATGAAGGGAGATTGTGTGTACCTAAGGAGGAAGAACTTAGGAAAGAGATACTTGTAGAAGCTCATTGTACGCCGTACACGGCCCACCCGGGAGGTACAAAGATGTACCGAGATCTAAGAGAAGCCTTTTGGTGGCGTAGTATGAAGAGAGACATTGGATCTTTTATGGAGAAATATTTGATATGCCAGCAAGTCAAGGCCGAGCATCAATGACCGTTTGGTTTGCTCAAACCTCTTGAAATCCCAGAATGGAAATGGGAGAACATCACGATTGATTTTGTGGTAGGACTACCATGATCAGCAAAAGGAAATAAAGTGGTATGGGTTGTAGTAGACCGATTGACGAAGTCAGCTCACTTTCTGCCGGTTAAAATGACGTTCAGTATGGAGCAGTATGCGCAACTATACATCCAAGAGATAGTGAAATTACATGGAGTTCCGGTGTCCATTGTGTCGGACAGAGATACAAGATTTACTTCTAAGTTTTGGGGAAGTTTACAGACTGCTTTGGGAACAAAACTGAAGTTTAGTACGGCTTACCACCCGCAGACAGACGGACAGTCCGAGAGGACGATACAAATATTGGAAGACATGTTGAGAGCATGTGTGCTTGATATAGGACGGAATTGGGAATCATTACTGCCGCTGGTGGAGTTTCCTTATAACAACAGTTACCAAATGACTATTGGGATGGCCCCTTACGAGGCATTGTACGGGAGAAAGTGTAGATCTCCTCTGTACTGGAGTGAGGTCGGAGAAAAGAAGATGTTGGGACCGGAGTTGGTTCGACAAACAGTGGAAAAGATAGCAAAGATCCAAGATCGAATTAGAATGGCACAAGATAGACAGAAATCGTATGTTGATCGCCGAAGGAAAGACTTACAGTTCGAGATGGGAGACAATGTGTTTCTCAAGGTAGCACCGGTAAGGGGAGTGATAAGATTTGGTGATAAAGGAAAGCTAAATCCAAGATACATAGGACCATTCGAGATATTGAAAAGAGTCGGAGATTTAGCTTATCAGATGGCATTGCCACCTCGTCTGTCAGGCGTCCATGATGTTTTTCATATATCGATGTTGAGAAAGTATGTTCATGACCCAAGTCATATTATCAACTACGAAGATCTACAGATTAACGACGACTTATCATACGAAGAAGCACACAAGCCATTTTGGAGTGAAAAGTTCATAAGCTGAGGAATAAAGACATAACCCTGATTAAAGTGCAATGGAGACGTCATGGGAGAAATGAAGCCACATGGGAGCGTGAAGAGGAGATACGTGCCAAGTACCCCGACTCTTTAATTTTTGGTAAATTATCGAATTTCGAGGACGAAATTTAGTTAAGGGGGATAGGATGTAATATCCGTACTTTTTTTTAATATTTTTAGAATTATTGTTAATATTAATTATTATTATTATTATTATCAAATTATTTTCTTTTTTTTTATTATTATCATTAATATTATTTTGATAACAACTAGTACAAATAATTACCCAGGCCCAATTCAAAATGTTAATTTCTGAAATTCATTATGGGCCCAAAGTCTTTCCCCTAATTTTAAAAGTCCAAGTCAAATAGGATTCTTTATCAAACCCTAGTCATCCCAAACTCCAGAAATTCACAGTATAAATACACAACCTTGCCCTACAGATATTTTTCCATCGCGCCGGAACCCCTGAGTCAAGGTATTTTCAGATTCACGTTCTTTTTCTACAAGTTTTTCCTGTCATGACTTTAACCAAGCCAACCCAATAGCAAGATTTGTTTCTAATTTTTTTCTCCATGCCATAACCCCGTACATCCCCTTTCATTGAAAAAAAAAGAGATTTCCTCAAATAAGACCCAAAACAAAGGAAAAATAGAATAGAGGATGAGGAAAAGAGAGGGGGAGGCGCCGCCACTCGTCTGCTGGTGTCCATTGCCGCCACCTTGACTCATTTGTGTTGCTCGCTATTGTTGGTGACCGAGGAGATTTACAAATTAGTATTTCGTAGTCGGTGTCCTCTGTTAGGAAAAAAAGAAAAAGAAAATTGAAGAGGGAAGGGCGAAATAAGTTGGAGAAGAAAGGGGTTCTTTGCAAATGTTGGAGTTGAGGAAAAGGGACTTCGAGGAAGGCTTGAATGTTCAA
Organism: Rehmannia glutinosa; assembly: GCA_016081115.2. NCBI lineage: Eukaryota > Viridiplantae > Streptophyta > Magnoliopsida > Lamiales > Orobanchaceae > Rehmannia > Rehmannia glutinosa. The sequence continues at coordinate 38,012 of JABTTQ020001454.1, read as the reverse complement.
ATTATACTTAATCCCATTTCTTTTTCAAAAATTTTCGTTTGACCCCTATAGTTTCTAGTTATTTGCAAAATAGCCAATAACCCCACTTTCTAGCTTATTATGTTTCATGATTGTGAAATTCTGATTATTTGACCGATCCATCAAATCGTTTTTCTTTTATCAATTCAATTACTTTTTCCTTTATTTTACTTCATTCTTCAAATTCCTTGTAACTACTCTATATTACTATACTATTATTAATTATACTTATAATTATATTATGTATTAATTATACTTTATAATTTATTGTAGAAAACGAGAAAAACAAGGAGTAGGATTTCCTGCATTATTGCATTCTCCGCACAGACATCTGCATTTATTTGAGGTGGGGATATTCTATTCACTTATTGTTTGTCGCTATTAAATGCTTCGTATATGTGTAATTGTTTATGTGCAATGTGAAAATAAATCATGTTAGCCTGGGGCTGTAAGAAGGTCCGGGATCAAAAGTATCCTCGGGGTGAACCCGCAGTACTATAAAGTAACTGGCCAGTCAAAGTAAAAGTTAAATTACATGTTGAATGTTTACGATTATGCCTATTGATGTATTTAATTTTGACAAACGTGTCCCCATTGAGCGAGTTGAAAGCTCACCCCATATTCATTAACACTTTTCAAGTTAAGGAGTCCTAAGCGAGGATTGGAGGCTGTGGATGCAAAAATCAAAGATTTTATTTATTTTACAAATTTAGGAATATTTGATTTTGTTAGCAAATTGTACGTACTATTTATTTTAGATAATTGTTGTTTGGGTTTGAATTAGGTACTCTTGTTTATTTGGATGCGAATTTTTAATCACGTGCTATTTTTGAAAAATCTTGTTCTTCTAATTAAATTATGGGCACTGCTTGATAAAATATGTCTCTTTGTTAGAAAATTTGGGGCGTTTCTGGACACACGTAAATCTAGACACCTCCAATATCCAAATACATCGACCCAACAATCACTTGAATCTCAAGAGGCCCATTTTCGAGTGACAAAACTAATTGAACCTAAACTCGGGCCCAAAGAGCCGGGTTGACCCAAGACCCATTTGTGATCATCCACTTGTGGTATAATATATCTAATCAATAACACCTTCTAGTATTTAAACTAGGATAAACAAAGCTTTATTTTCTATGTGGGACAAGGCTAAAGCCTTTCAACTCCCTTTACATAATGTCCATTAGTGTGGCTAATTTCGTGTCATAATTTCTTACTCACTGAAATTTGGTTTTCAGAAATAAAAATATTACAAACATCTACTCCAAATGTAGATTAATAATTTGCAATTCAATTCCTCCAACATTAAATACTTAGCCAGCAAAAATTTGGTCAAAGTCTAATCGCCACCCACTTTATTAGAACCAAATCTCTAACACATTAAAACTACAATATTGAATATTAGTTAATACTCTATTTTCTGATATATAAATTTATTTGAACTATTTTAATCTGAACATGGTAGGCACTTCTATACATAGAATCTAAGAGGCAAGAGTCGAATATTTTACGGGTCATATTATATTTAATAATGCAATTGACATCAACTATCCAACCTCTGTAAAATTTGAAACTAAATTTGGATACACAAGTTGTATGTCATCATGAAGATGGAAATATTCATTGCCATTAGTTGGTATGCATATATGTTTTGTATATATAAATAAGTTTCCAAAATTTATATTACAGTGTATTTATATTACTAAATTCTATAGTTGTTTAAAAATATTTTGTTTTGTTTTTCTAAAATTTGGTTCTAGGAAATGAAAAATTGTTTATGATCAATTGTTTCCTAATATAACACTAAATCATTATCTTAGATCTAATCTTTTAATTGTTCATTGAAATAAGAAATACAATACTCATTAAAAACTAAAAATTATTTTTCTTAATATATGTGCATGGCATTGTTTGTTGAGGCTTATAAGGCTTTATTAGATTATCGCTCCAAGTTGATTAGGTAGTCTTATACTTGCCAATTCGCCGTTGTCGGAGGTTGCTGCGGGAGAGCGGTAGGCCTCCGGAAGGTGATAAGTCTCAGGATTGTGGAGTGTCGATGAGGAGGAGGAAGGAGAGATCGAGGCTTTGAGGATCTTCCAAAATAATGGAGAGGGCGAAGCCAATGGGGTAGACGTTGCTAAGGAGGACGGAAGCCCTCGGGACTTGAGTAGTTTGGTAGTTATTTTGGCCAAATTGGCTTTTATTTTCATCCCACATATTTAGGACTTGCTTTTCGTGCTTGGATAATTTTCCTTCTCTTTTTTTTGAGATGTTTCATCGCCTCCGAGGACTGGTGATATTTTTGCATCATGCCTATGCTTATGTTCATGCTTTTCTTCATGCGTGTTAGCGTGTTTTGCATTATTTATTATGTTTTGCGCATTGTGTTCACCCATGGGGACTTGTTTGTATTTTTTGCGGACGTGAATTCTTCCTTATCCGGCCACCCTTTATCATGGGATGAGGCGCTTATTTCTCCAGCATGGCCAGAAGATATTTCTTTCTTCTTGCAAAGTAGAGAGTGAGATCGCGAAGAATTTATAAGGATCCCGTATGAGGGGATCCCTTCCCTCCGGAGTAACGGATGAGGTGAAATTTTATGAGGATCTCTTATTAGGGAACCCTTTTCCTTCGAGAGTGCCATAGGAGAGTAATGTTTTATGAGGGTACCTTACGAGGGAACTTTTCCGCTTTAGGAGCATCGGAGAAGGGTAAAATTTAATGAGAATCCTTTAAAAGGGGAACCCTTTCCCTTCGGGAGCGCCTGAAGAGGGTAAAGTTTATGAGTATCCTTTATAAGGAAACCCTCCCCCTCAAGAGTGCTTGGATGAGGTAAAGTTTTTTGAGGATTTCTTACGAGGATCCCTTCCTTCCGAGAGCGATGGATGAGGTTCGTTGAGGAGAGCGCATGGATGGACATGAACCATTGCATTACTTGGCAAGTAACTGCATATAAGTAATCAAAGCAAAAAGGTGAAAATGAATCACAACTTGCATTTATTATTCAAAAATGAATAATGTGCGGAGTCAGCATGTAAGACAAAAAAAACTTAAAGCAATAATTTTTTACGCCTCATGGATGGAAATGAACCAAAGCAAATAAAAATGTATAGGCCTTTAAAAAGAGGGGGGGCAACCGGAATTCAAGGGAGCTGACGAGGTCCGCGACTCCTAAGGTTGTGTGACTCCATCGCTGTCTTATCGGGGTAGATTGCTCATTTCGAGCATGGCCATGTAGAATTCCCTGGTGGTCTTCATATCCCCAATGATCTTGCCCACTCCCATCTCCGTGGGGAACTTCAACTTAAAGTGACTAGTGGAGGGAATGGCCCGAACTTAGTTCGGACTATGTCTCCCTAAGATCATGTTGTAGGAGACAGAGCATCCACAATAAGGAACTGCACCACTTGGTGACATGGTGTGGGACGTCTATCCCTAGTGTGAATGACAAGTTGATCTCGCCAGTGGACTTGATCACTTCTCTGGTAAAGTCGATCAGTGGTGTTGATACCAGAATAACTTGCATTATGTCAATGTTAATCTTCTCGAATGCATCTCAAAATATAACATCCACCATGGTGCCTATGTCTACCAAAACCCTCCGAAGCACAAAGTTGGCTAGCATGACGGAGATGACAATGGCATCATTGTGGACTTGGGTTTCTAGAATGTGGTCTCGTGTGCCAAAGGTAGTGGACATGCTCTTAGCTTCGAGCAAGTCCATATCTCTTCTCTTGAAGGAGGCCTCGTCAGGGAGTCATCTTCGTTCCTTGTTTCACTCTCTGAGGGTGCTTCTAGCGTCCTTCACTTCAGGTCCTTGTTTTGTGTGTTTTTGTTAGTATTTTGTATGGTTATTTTGATTTCATTTCTATATTTTTCATAGTATATTCCGTGTTTTTGCTTGTGTGTTTGCGTGTTTTGTTGTTGAGTCCATTTTTGTGTGTGTTATCCTTGTTTTTGGTGGAAAAGTGTAGGTAGAACGAAGAAGAAATGAAGAGTGGGCTAAGAAAAGTGAACAAGGAAGAAACTAGGCGACGACGAATGACTGTTCGTGTTGGAAAAAGTAAAGGGAACGGCCGTTCCCTAGCCATTCCCAAAGTAACATGCCGTTCGCATGGGAGAAAGCAAAGGAACGGCCGTTCCATGGTCATTCCCACATGCCGTTCGCTGGCCGTTCTAAAAAACAAGCCTCTGTAAGCATGCCGTTCACTGGCTGTTCCCAAAGAAGGATGTCGTTCCCCTAGCCATTCGCGAAGTAGCATGCCGTTCGGTGACCGTTCGCGACAGAAAAAACTAAACGTATAAGCCTGGCTTCATCAATTTTTTTAGTAGACTTCTTTTAGGATTTGGACTCCTTCCAAGTTGTTAGGGCCTTTGGCTATATAAGGGGGAGTCTAGGCTTTAGATTTTCACACATTCAAGCTAGATAAAAAATTTGGATTGCTCTCTTTTTTCTTTTTCTCCCTTCTTCACGTTAGTTTTAGATTTTCTTGGGAGATCTCTTTGCAACTTGAAAAAGAGTAATTCGCATGATCAATTAATTGATATTCTGCTTGCAAGTTTGATGAGATGATTCCGAAATCCTAGACTTTCTTTCATATCTTTTTCTCCAAGTTTAATCGTATTTAGTTTAATTTTGTCTTTTTAATTATTTTCCTTTAGTTTATTAAAATCATAACTTTTGTTAGAGTGTTTAGGTTTTATCTTCTGTCAATTATGTTGCATAATAATTATTTGCCTAAGTTTTCCTTGAGAGACGACTTGTGGTTAACTTGCTACCCTACAATTGATCTCGTTCTCTTGCAAGGATTGTTAGCCTTTTATAGGTGTTTAGCGGTCGAACAAAATTTTGGCACCGTTGCCGGGGAAGGCTTTGTTAGAAAATATATTTTTATCAAGATTTTGATGATTTTGTTTAAATGTGTTTTTACACCAAAATAATGTTTTTAAATGTTGTCCAAATACTCCCAAATGATTTAAAATGTTTTTACTAATTTTTGGAGTATTTTTTGAAGTTGATTTTTGACAAAAAATTGGACAACACTTCTATTTTGAGGCCAACCGGTCGCCCTAGAGGGCATCCCGTGCCTGTAAGTCGAAACTTGAAACAGAAAACAAAATTGGGGAAAAATAAGGGAGGTCGATCGGTCGACGCCAAGGTTGACCGGTGTTTGGGATTTGAACTAATACAGAAAACTCTCTGTAGTGATTTGTGATGTGGTGGACCAGTCCACAAGGGGGGCGACCGGTCACACCCTAGGTCGACCGGTCCAACCCCCCTGGACCGGTCCAAGTGTATTCTTATGTGTATTATATTCATTTCCTCTATTAGTGCTCGACCAGTCCAACCCTCTGTCATCCCTTGTATGAATCTCTGATTTACTTTTCAACGTTCGAAATTTCTTAAAGTCGACCAGTCGCTATATGTTATTTTTGACAGCAGATTAATGCCGTTGGACATCCATATCAGCAATATTTACTTTATCATTTTTGTACAATATTTCTACATCTTGTGATCTTCTTTTTGTAGACAAAAGTGAAGAAGGAGGAGCCTATGTTTGTGATCCAATCTTGAAGAGCTCTCCTATAAACAGATGAAGAATTGAAGCAACACATGTAGAGAGAAAACAACAACACAACAAGAAAATCTGCATATTTCTAAGCTTTCATATTCAACATTCTTGTTGTACTTATAGCCTAAGTATTTCACTTTCACATTTTGAGGTCTAGGCTTGTTTCTTGATTATACTTACACTCAAAATTGTATTATTCATTATCGAGTTATAATCTTGAATATTTGGGTTCATCATTCAACATAAGATATCCTTGTGAGTGTTCTTGTGGTAAGAAAACACTTGTGGTGATCTAGGTGTTAGGTGCAAGAAGATTGTGGTAATCTTCTTATTGAAGAGTTTGGTGCTCTTTGAGGTGTTGAAGAATTTGGTGTTCTTCAAGGTTGAAGATTGTGGTAATCTTCATAAGGTACCGTAGAAGATTGTGGTAATCTTCAAGGGAGATTGTGGTAATTAATAAAATCTTTTTTTCTTTTCGAAATCCATCCCGGAGATACTGGGGTGGTAGAGGATTAGGCCCTAGGTGGGTTGAACCTCTATAAATCAACGTGTGTTGTTTATTCCTCGCACCTTCATTCTTGTCATTGCTTCTTCATTCAAAAAAGAGGGCATATTTTGAAAATCGGCATAATCTATTCACCCCCCTCTAGATTATCGTAGCCACTTGGACTAACAAGTGGTATCAGAGCCAAACTCTTTGGCAAGCTCGTTTAATCTTTGCGAGTAACGAGAAAATCCATGGCTACAAATGAAAGCTACCTCACCACCGACACCTCCACCAACAAGCCACCGCTTTTTGACGCCAACAACTACGCATTTTGGAAAGACCGAATGGAGTGCTTCTTACAAGGATGCAGGTTCGATATTTGGAACATGGTTATAAATGGAGTATCCATCCCGATAAAGAAAAAGGAAGACGACACAAAAATTCCCAAAGCCCTCAAGAAGTTTGATGATGAAGACAAGAAAATATTCTCCTTAAACGGTAAAGCTCTTAATATTCTTCATTGTTCTCTTACCGCTAAGGAATATAATCGTATTAGAGGTATACGATCCATTCATGAAGTTTGGGAAAAATTAGAAACTATCTATGAAGGCACCAAGAAAGTTAAACAAGCTAGAAAAACAATGCTTGTTAAAGATTTCGAAAATTTCACAATGCTCGAGGGTGAAGGGATTTCAAGAATGGTAGAAAGGCTAGAAAACATCGTTAATTCATTGTGGGCACTCGAGAAAAGTCATTTTGGATGAAGACAAAGCTACCAAAGTTTTAAATGCTCTTCCCTTCTTGGTCGAAAAAGGTGACGGTCATCATGGAAGCTCAAAATTTAGAAACTCTAAATTTTGATGAGCTTATTGGAAATCTTATCATCTATGAAGCATATGCAAATAAAAGGAGTAATTCAAAAGCATCCACTTCTCAACCGAATATTATAACAACTTGGGATGAGCTTCTTGCAACTTCCGACGATGAAGAAGCCGAGCAATGTCTAACGGAATCGAAGAAGAAAATGAGTACGCTCTAACTCTTTTCTTTCTTTTAGTAATGAATTGCAATCAAACTTCCTATCACTTTCGAGTATTCCAACTGAGCTACTGGTTCAGCTTTATTTACTACCAGATTTATGCTCAAATCAATGGGCGTTTTGCATGGTGGACCATCAAAAGCATTGAACTTCTTGAGCACTTTCTCCACATAGTGGGATTGTGTCAAGCTAATTCCTTCGATGCTTTGCCAATTTTGATTTCGAGAATCATATCAAAGAATTCTCATGTCTTTCATGTCAAAATTTCTTTTTAACATCTTCTTAGTGTCTATGATTATATCATGACTACTACCCATGATTAACATATCGCCTACGTAGAGACAAACTATGACAAACGCATTTGATGTGCCTTTAACATAAACACTTGTCACATTCGTTGATTTTAAAGCCATTTGACAACATCGTTATGTCAAATTTAAGATGCCACCGTTTGGGCTTGTTTAAGTCCATACAAATGATCTTATCAATTTGCACACCTTTTCACTTGACCAGGTGCTACAAATCCTTTAGGTTGTTCCATATATATTTTTTCTTCCAATTCACCATTTAAAAACGCAGCTTTTACATCCATTTGGTGAATCTCGAGATTGTGCAAAGCGGAATCGCAATAAGCACTCGAATGGATGTAATTCTTGTTACAGTGAATATGTATCAAAGAAATCACTTCCTTCTTTTTGTTTGAAGCCTTTAGCCACTAACCTGGCTTTATATTTATCAATAGTTCCATCTCGCCTTATATTTCTTTTTTAATATCCATTTACACCCTAAAGGTTTACTACCCGCAGGAGATCAACCAACTCCCGAGGTATGATTTTGTAAAATGGATTCTATTTCACTATTGATGGCTTCTTTCCGAGCGGAGCATCCGGACTAGACAGGCCTCTTTAACTCGTACTTGGCTCACCGTCTAACAAGTAAGTGACAAAATCGAGGACCAAATGATGTAGCGATTTTAGTCCTTTTACTTAGTCTTGGGTCTTCATTCTCTTGTGAAGAACTACTTACTTTCTCATAAGTTCTTTTGTTAGAACTTATTTCAACCCTTTCTTTACAAGGATATACATTTTCAAGAAATATTGCATTTCTTGATTCAATTATGATACCTTCAGAAATTTCTGGATTTTCTGACTTGTGTACCAAGAACCGATATGTACTACTGTTGTATGCATATCCTATAAAAATACAATCAACTGTCTTTGGGCCAATTTTGACTTGTTTAGGTTCAGGTATTGCTACCTTAGCCAAACACCCCCACACTTTAAGGTATTTATAAGATAGCTTATGATTTTTCCACAATTCATAAGGTGTCTTATTTTTTCCTTTAAGTGGGATTTTATTTAAAATGTGGTTTGCTGTTAAAACAGCTTCCCCCCACATGTACTGAGGTAGTCCAGAACTAATCAACATGGCATTCATCATTTCTTTTAAAGTTCAATTTTTGCGTTCAGCAATGCCATTAGATTGTGGTGAATATGGTGCAGTAGTTTGATGAATTATTTCCCACTGGCTACATAATTCTTCAAAAGGTGCAACATATTCTCCACCTCTATCACTCCGGATTATTTTAATCCGGCTCCCAAGTTGATTTTCAACCTCATTCTTATAATTTTTGAAGGCTTCCAACGCTTCATCTTTGCTTCTTAATAAATATAAGTAGCAAAATCTTGTGCAATCATCAATAAAAGTGATGAAGTATTTTTTACCACCTCTAGTTTGCACAAATTTCGGATCACATATATCGATGTATCAATTCTAGAGGTCTTTGTATTTCTTTCCACGAATGAAAAGGTAACTTAGCCATTTTAGCTTCAATGATTTCACATCTCTTTTAAGAATCAATTTTTGAAGTTGGAAGTAATTCCAAGTTCATTAATCTTTTTATAGCATTTAGATTAACATGCCCTAATCTAACATGCCACAAATCAAAATACTCAAGCATATAAACAGTAGGCTCAATTTTATTGCGGCTTGAATCGGTTACACGAATCGCCATTACATTCATTTTGAAATACCCATTATACGATAACCTTTTCCTAGAAACTGTCCAAACTTAGTTAAAATAAACTTTTCGAGACTCAAACATCGATGCAAAACCATGGTTTACAAGAAGAGATCCTGACACTAGATTCTTCCGGATTTCTGGGACATGAAGAACATCCTTCAGATGCAGCTCTTTTCCAGAAGTAAGCTTCAGAACCACGTTGCCAAAACCTGCAACATCAGAAGAGGAAGAATTACCCATATTTAGTTTTCTACCTGTACAAAGGGTGTAGGTAGAGAATGCATCCTTATCAGAACAGACATGTCGAGTGGCCCCCGTGTCAATATACCACTCTCTTGGATTATCTACAAGGTTTGCCTTAGAAACCACTGCAGATAGATCCATATCAGTCAGCTCTTAGATCATACCACTGTGCTCAACCACATTAGCATTAGGCTGTCTATATTTGGTTTTTTTAGGAAGCCGACAATCCTTAGCCATGTGGTTGGGCTTTCCACAATTGTGACAATTTCCTGTAAATGGCTTTTTGTTTACAGGCTTCTTTCCCTTGTAGTTGTTGTTGTTGTTATTGTCACATTTCCTTTTGCTGCTGTTACTAGAACTGCCATGTTCTAGCAAATTCGCCTTTGCATCAACAACACCCTTTTCAAACCTTGAATCTAATTTGCGATTACCTTCCTCAATTCGTAAATGCATAATTAGCTCTTCAAGATTTATTTCTTTTCGCTTGTGCTTCAAATAATTTTTAAAGTCCTTCCATCCAGGCGGCAATTTTTCAATCATGCACGCCACTTGGAAAGCTTCATCCAATTGCATTCTTTCTGCACGAATATCGTGCATAATTAACTGCAATTCTTGAGCTTGATCCATGACAGTTCTAGAATCCACTATTTTGAAATCTAGAAACTCCAACCACGAACTTCATGGAACCAGGCGTCCTCGGTTGAAGACTTCTTTTCCAAAGAATCCCGGAGCTCTTTGGAAGATTTCACTTCACTATACACATTGTATAGTGAGTCAGACAGTCCATTTAGGACGTAGTTGCGGCATAGGAAGTCACCCTGGCCCCAAGCATCAAAGGCAGCACATTTTTCATTGTTGGTTTCATTTTCTTCCACCACCGTGGATCCTCCTTCGGAACTTAGCGAGGCTCGGTAGTCGATAAAAACAAAGATCTTGGATTGCCATATCTTGAAATCGATGCATTAAAATTTTTCTCGCTTCTCAAGCAGATGAGCAAAAGGGAACATTCACCCTAGAAGTAGACGCCATCGTTTACAGAAACAAAAAAGTGTTTATCTTGCGTTTTTGAAATTTCTGGTGTTTATTTCTGTAAACTGGATTACAAGGAAACCTATCTATTACAGAGTATTGAATAATTGCAGAAAAGCTGAGGCGAGTTAACACTCTATCCTCAAGATAAACACGTCCCGTATAAGATCGACTTTAACCAGACAGGGCGTGTTATCCCCAAAGATACAATAACTTCGTCCTGAAATAGCAAAGATCGCAAATTTCAAGGCACCTTTTCGAATCAAATGTGCAAAATCGAGTACACTTATGCACGTACAAGAATGAAAAAGAATATGAAAGTGTGTAATCTGAACAACAACAATGCTCCTATTTACAGGACTTCCAACCAGGCCTTGGGACTCTTTACGCAGTAAGCGAACTTCGAGAGATAATGGCCGTAACCTCCGGGTAGTGGGCACTCCACTATCTTTGTAACCTTCAAGTAGTGCCACTCCACTATGTCTTAATAACTTCCAAGTAGTGGAGAGTTGTGATGTTTCATTTTTAAAAGTCATGCTTTGACTTTTAACTTGCAACTAATTCATTTTTATTCTTTAAAAAACAAAAACAAATGTTTTCTGTGCAAAACTAGGCCCAGTCCAGTCGGGACACGGACACGGGCACGGGCTCGGCCCATGGCCCACGACCCACGACCCGGCCCCGCACCGGGCCGAGACGGCGAAGCGCGCCCGTGGGCGGGCGAGCGCGCGCGTGTGGCCTTTCCAACCACTCCTCATGTGTATAGTTATTTCATCTTGCACACTCTTACAAACCCACTTACTTATATATTGAATAAAATTAACATTTTATTCCCATGTGGGATGGTGTCTTTTCAACTTCCCATCATCCATTATCCCTTTTCCAAGTGACTAACTTGTGGATTTTATTTCTCACTCACCACAAAATGGTTTTGAGAAGTTAAATATACCACACTCATCTACTCAAAACGTAGAATTTTATTTTAACATTTAATTCCTTCGAAATTAAATAATTAGTCACTAAAAAATTGGTCAAAGTTAGGTATCAAACCATTACTTCTCAAACCAATTTCCAACACAAATTACAGTAAGTATCATTAGTATTCTTCTTTTAATAACTAAGAGATACACCTTTTATGTACTAAATTTCATTGAGTATTATATATTTGAGATTGCATCAAGATGTTGGTACTGAGATAGGCTTTCAATTGTGTATAACTATATACAAGAGTTAATTGAGAATGGTCAATAATGTTTGATATTTAGGGACTTAAATCCGACTTTAAATACACCAATTAAGTGGTGTTTAAGTTGAGAAATTTAGACGTTGAGGAGGTTTGATTAGGTTTCTAATTAGATTGATCGATATTTAGTTAACATTGGAATTGAGGTCTTTTTATGAAATTATGTGTAGTAACATTGTTCACTGGATATTAAACTTAATACTTGTTATCATTTCAGATTGTTCACACCTAAGCTTTAGGAGTCACAATTAACAAACTTGTAAGTAAGGCACAACTAGTGCAAGGTAAGTGAAAATCAATCTGCAACTACAATGCATGAACATAGTATTTTACTCTTATTGATACTAAAAGCGATTCTTGTATCTTGATGGATGCATTATGGAAACCTTAATGTTCATATGTTGCTTGGTGGATATTGGAGTGTGATGATGATTGTTTCATTGAGCATGTCATTCATTGGCATTTTCACGTGCATGCAAACATATGAGCATTGTTGAAATGAGGCATGCACAATATGATAACTTTCTTTGAAAAGAAAAGATTTTGGTTAGCTGCTGCTAGTGCACCGAGGCATGTGAGGCATGCTTTTATGATATATTTTAGGGCGTAGTGGGTTTTACTCCTCGGAGGATCATAGGGATTGATAGGGGGTGTGCCTCTGATGGTCATGAAGGGGCGAACCACTTGATTGTATCCTTATTGACACGTCAGAGGGGATCATTGGGGAAGATAGGGGGTGGACCTCAGGTGGTCCCGGGAGATGGCCCTAGGTGGTGTCAATATGATTATGGCCATGTGATTATTGATATTGTATTGAGCTCTTTCCGGTGCATAGCAGGTGGGTCAAGGGCCCTATGTAAAGAAATGATTATAAATAATATATTTCAAAGGCATTCTATGTACTTCTCAAAATATCTTAGAAGGCATTTGCATTTGTATTACATTGTTCATTAAGCATACATGGTTTTCGCTTACTGGGCATTAGCTCACGTAGTTCATGCATTGTAGGTGAGTCTGGTGATGCTGTTGGATTTCATGGGCTTACTGGACAGGCTGCTGGAGCTCCCACATGTTATTGAGGACAGTGTACATGGATGACGACCTGTTGGGCTGTGTTGATGGGTCACCTTTCTTTTTGGTCTTGTATTATAGTTTGGTTTAGGGTTGTACCCTCTTTTGAAAACTCTGATGTAAATATGTACATGTAAATAGCTGGGTGATGTGGGTTATGAGTTCGGTCACATGGATGTCTGTTGTATTTAATAGCAGGGTTTGTTACCTCTTTTGCTTGTTGGTATGGTTTGTCATTTTCTTACAAGTAAAGTGATCTTGCTTGTTTGTTGTTAAAATGTCACAAGTATATAGGGTTTACGTTGTCAAATTTCACTTTTTATTGCTTAGTGATGTAGTAGTTGGGGTGGGAGTCACAGTTTGGTGTTCTCAGAAATTGGACATAATAACAAGAAAGAAATTTGAAGTCGATGCTAGTATTGAATACTATCTCCGCAAGACGACATTGCGCCTTACAAAAAGTGCTAACAGTTCATGTGTCTCTAAGATATAATGACTTTCAAGTTTAAGTTAGCAACGCTTGCAAAAGGTAAACTTACAGCGAAAAAACTTAAACATACAGCGAACTAACAAGTGTTTCAGAACTTTCGAAATTACATAAAAGAGATGGTGAAACAATATGCTAAAATACGGATTTCCTGGGATGAAAATGAACATCTTAATGGCATGTCGCATCTCTTCCCAAGGTCCACGCCTTTCTCAGATGTACCCGTGGACACCGAATGAGGCGTGTCGATCGTGAACAGCACATCCGATTTAGCACCCATGTACCGGCCACATGGTGCCTTTTGGATGATTCTGCCACGTCACTGCCATGCGAGCCGTCTGCCACGCCACTGAGCCACTAGACTAAACCTTCGCGATGATGAATATGTGTCAAGTGCAAAGTGCACCTCTAAAGAGCCTAATGCGACTAAGAGTGATGCGTGCAAGCCTATGCCCGGCTCCAACTCCGGCTTGAGCCTAATCCTCGGTGCTATTTGAGTAGCCAAAGGCTAGTCAAAATTGACTTGGTTCTTTAGGGTGTAACATAATGAGCTCCACATGACTACTCCTTATTATTGGTGAAGCTCTATATAAATAAGTCAAGCATTTAATATGCTTTCCATGTGGGATGTGTCTTCCCACATTCTCACCATTTTATATTGCATATATATAAAAGAATTTAAATGACTCATTTTATGCATTAATTTCTTATTCACCCGAAATTAATTTTGAAAAATTCAAAATGCTAAATTCATCTATTCGCGGTATAGATTAAGATTATATTATTTATTTTTCATAACTAATAAATGATGTCACTTAAATAATTGGTCAAAATTGGGTCAAAACCCATTTTTACTAAACCAATTTCCAACAGATATATCATTGAAGCTCCCCCCCCCCAAAAAAAAAACCATGTAGACCCCCATTTGGATTTTTCAGCAATTAGGAATTCTCATTGGCTTTTCCTAATCACTGGATTACTACTAGCATACAAATGACTTTTTTGTCTCATATTTTCACTTAAAATTAGAAATTTTGGTATTTTACATCTAAATTGTTATAGAACTAATAATTTAAGAACACAAGAGATCTAATATTTATAGTGATATTATAGAACACAAAGCATAAATAATAAGGACAAACTAATTTAGAGAGAAAGTAATTCTTTTATTTCTCTTGATCTTGATTGTATTACAACAACAAAAACCCGTAGCCTATTTATATACATGATTACCACCGTGTTTCAATGGATTAGGTAGTAATACTGATGTATTAGGTAGACTGGAGTGGTAAGACATCCACTAAATATTGTAACACTCCCCCTTGGATGTCTCACTACTAGATTTGTATGCCTCGCTAAAAACCTTAAGCGGAAAAATCATATTGTGAAAAATCGGACATAAGGAAAAAAGAGTACATTCTCAAATCCAGACATTGTGCATTAGTTGACTCGTTAAAAACCTTAGGCTAAAAAAACCCAATGGGATAAAAATCAGACAAAAGGGAAAAAGAGTACAACCCACAACATATTCGCTCCCCTTGAAATGTAGGATATTAGCTGTGTAACTTGATCCATTAATCATGCTTCATATTGAATCTTCTCATTCCGATGATGTAAACCAGTTTCTTGTATGTAAATGTGGGCACTGATTTTGTAAACAAATCAACAAGATGGCTGGAACGAATCTGTTGAACATCTACCTCTCCATTTTTCTGGAGCTCATGTGTATAAAAAAAAACTTTGGTGACATATGCTTGGTTCTATCACCTTTTATGTAACCCCCTTTTACTTGTTATACATGTTGCATTATCCTCATAAATAATAGTAGCGGTATCTTTAAACGGCTTCAATTGACAACTATTTCGAATATGAGATGTAACAGATCTTAACGAAACGCATTTTTTGCCAGCTTCATGAAGATCAATTATCTCAGAGTGATTAGAAGAAGTAGCCACTAATGTTTGTTTAGTAGATCGCCATGATATAGCTATACAATTATAGCAAAACACGTAACCAGATTGTGATCGAGCTTTGTGCGGATCAGATCTATATCCTGCATCAGCATAACCAACTAATCCAGAGTTAGTGGATTCTTTGGAGTAGAATAACTCCAAATCTATAGTACCACTTAGATATCAGAAAATGTGTTTAATAACATTCCAGTGTCTTAAAGTTGGCTCAAAACTGTATTGCACAAGTAGTTTGACAGCAAAAGCGATATCTGGCCTGGTACATTGTGCTAAATACATTAATGATCCAATATCATTGAGATAATGTACTTCAGGACCTAAAATCTCTTCATCGGACTCCTTTGGTCGAAATGGATCTTTTTTGGGATCTAAACTTCGTACGACCATAGGTGTACTCAAGGAATGAGTATTGTCCATATTAAACCGTTTAAGCAATCTTTTGGTATAAGCAGATTGGTGGACAAGATTCCGTTATCTTTATGATCTAGCTTAAGACCAAGATAAAGTTTGGTTTTCCCAAGATCATTAACCTCAAACTCCTTCTTCAGATATTCAGCAACATTAGATAATTCTTAAGTGGTGCCAACCAAATTCATGTCATTGACATATACAACAATGATAGCAATCTGATATCTGAACTTTTAATAAAAATGCATGGTTAAATATGATTGTTTTGTAACCTTCCCTAGAAAGGTATTCATTCAACCTATGGTACCACGTGCGACCAGATTGCTTTAATCCATACATCGATCTTTGTAGTCTGATCGTGTAGAGTTCACGAGGAGTGTCTGATTTAGGTATTTTATATCCATCAGGGGTTTTCATATAAATATCATAATCAAGTGAACCGTATAGATATGCCGTTACCACGCTTAAACACAAATCTAGATTCTCGTGGACAACTATACTAATGAGAAAACAAAATGTAATAGTATCTATCACTGGTGAATATGTTTCATTATAGTCAACCCCAGGTCTTTGGGAGAATCCTTGAGCCACGAGTTGAGCTTTATATCTCACAACCTTGTTTTCTTATTTCTATTCCGAACAAATACCCACTTGTACCAATGGGTTTTGCATTGTCTAGAGTTTGAGTCATTTCCCAAATACATTTCGTTTCTCTAGAGAAGCTAATTCAGATTTTATTGTTTCTTCCCACATAGGCCAGTCAGGCCTCTGACGACATTCTATTATAGAATGTGGTTCACTATCATCATCATCATCAATGATTTCTTGAGCAATCGAGAAAGCAAAATTATTATCAATAATTATTTCATTTCGATCTCATATCTCACTACAATAGCTCAAGTGGTTCTCGATGCTATCAGCATTTTTAATTTGAATATTTTCTGAGGTATTAGACTCTACATATGCATCTGGAGCATGCTTACTAATATCAATTCTCCCCTTTATTTTTTGAGGAACAGTATCCTTTGAACAAATAGGCCTGCCACATTTTTGTCGCGGGGCATTATCATTCATTTTCTTATGTTCTTCAGGAACAATAATCCTGGTTGGAACATTCGCAGCCAGAATATGAGACTTTGTGACTTTTACTAGCATCATTAAATGCATCAGGAAGTTTGTTAGCAATATTCTGTAAATGAATGATTCTACTAACTTCACTTTCACATTTAGGAGTATGCGGATCCAAATAGGATCAACTTTGTTCATTCCAGGAGAGATTCCCAACTGGCTTTTGTTTATCATTTTGCAACACATCTTTATCCATTCCCATTGATGGAAATGTTGTTTCATCAAATGGCAATCCACAAAGTGAGCGCTAAATAAATCTTCTGTCATTAGTTCCAAATATCGAATAATTAACGGAGAATTAAATCCAACGTATATAACAATTCTATGTTGTGGACCCATTTTTGTTCTCACAGGAAGTGGAATCAGCACTTGACAGCACACCCAAAAGTGCGTAGGTGTGAAATATTCAGCTCAAATCCTAGTGTGAATTGCATTGGGGATTGCATATGATAAGAAGTGGGGCATAATCTAATAAGTGTTAATACATGCAATCTTTGCATGAACATATCTTTATGCTAGTGAGCTTTGATCTCATTAATAATGTACGAGCAATGACCAACTCGTTTAATCGGGTTTTCTCGCTAACCCGTTAAAGTATGAACATGTGCTCTTGAGTGCTCAACATTAATTTCGATCTTTATGCAATATTCATCAAAAATATTTTGTTAGGAAAATTTATGTTTAGATTTTGATGATACCATGTAAAACTTATAATAGGAAGTTGGCACCCCATTTTCCTTGTAATTCAACTTGTGATAGATAGGACTGCATGGGCTGAGTTGAAGTCAACTAAGTTGAATAATACAAGAGTCGACTAAAGATTGAAGTGAAGACCCACATGTGTGTCAGATGTGTGAAGCCAAGTGAAGAATTAGTCAAGTGACAAAAAAAGTTGTCTCAGTCAGCAGACTGACAGCTAAGTCATTCCAAAATGATTAGAATCAAATGTCAAAGGGGTTTGCAGCAGACAAGACTTGAAGAAAAGCTGATAGAAATCTGTTGTCAACACAAGTCAAGACTTTGCTGAAAATAGGCCCGTGTCAGGCTGCCAATAATAAAGTTGTTTTGCTGAAAGAGTGAAAAAAGCAAGGAACCAATAGGATGTACATGAAAACCTGCAGAGACTAAGGAAAGGCTGCAAAGCATTAAAAACGTGGAACAATCCTCATTAATGCTGCAAGGACAAGACATGCCAACAACCTACGAGTGGGATTTGAAATATATGTTTATCTCTTCAACGGACATATTTTTGAATATTCAATATAAAATGTTGAGGAAGCAAGTGAGAGAAGGTTACCAATTTTACAAGCATTCAAGCAAGCAAACCTGCAAATACTCTCAGGCTTTCAAAGTTATTCCTCAAGCCTAAAATCGAAGAAACTCAATCCAACACACTCAGTGAAAGAAAGAATATTTCATCAAGTTGAAGAGGAAATTGTTTGAAGAACAAAAGGGGTCTATTCTCCAAGGTTGAAGGAATTGTAGTAAGGTTCAAGTTCGAACCAGAAGCTTTGGGCTTGTTGGAAGGTTGTGTGATCAATTCCAAGAGTTCGAGGGAGCTGAAGTAGCAAGACAACCGTTTTGTGAAGAAGCTGAGTCCCAAGAGCAGCCAGTTGTGTGATTAAGGCTGACTTGGACTGATAATTGCATAACCAGATCTGTTACTTAGTGGATTCCTCCAGGAGTTGGACAAGAGTGGATTAGAGGAATTACCCCATCCTCGAACCACTATAAAAATTGCTTGTGTCATTTCTACTTACAAAATTTTATTTTCCTGCATATTATTCATATCTGTTGATTATTGAACTAGAAGTGGTATCAGAGTGGTTGGTTCATTGAGCCTTCCGCACTGCTTATTGAACTAGATCTCGATCTTTTCAAAAGATACAACACTTGAGTTTTTAAAGCTTTTATTTCAAAAGAAAAGTTATTATCATGGATGAAAATCTAATTCGCATTCCCATGTTCACTGTGGAAGAGTTTAATGACTGTAAAATTTGTATGTAGGCTCATCTATCAGCTTTGCACGATGAGATGTGGCTAGTGAAGGAAGATGGGCCACTGCGAATCCTAAAGGTCAACACTATTGTAAGAAGAGCACCTCCAGCTGAAGGAGATGCTGTAGTAGAGCCCAGGCCTGCTATGGTTGAAAAGTCATGTTGTGAATGGACTAACAAAGACAGAAAAATATATAACCTTGACAATGTTGCCAAGGACATCCTTTATAAGACCTTGGACAAGGTTATGTTCAACAAAGTCAAATCATGCAAATCACCAAAGAAATTTGGGATAAATTAACCTTGATTTGTGAAGGATTTGAACAAATCAAAGAGAATAAATTATTTGTGCAGAGTCCAAAATTTGAAACTTTTAAAATGCTTACGGTGAGAGTCTAGATCACTGGATGCCGATTCACAGAATTACAAATGAGCTTTCACTCTTGGGAAATGAGTACACTTAGAAGGAGATGTGCATGAAGATCCTACGATCCTCCGAGTTGAGTGGGAAATGAAGGTCATGGATCCGAGATATTCCATGGACCTCTCCAAAATATCAAATCATGAGCTATTCTCCGATCTCAAAGCATATGAGTTTGAGCTGAGAAGAAAGGAGCAAGAAGAGACATTTGTGCCCAAGACAGTTGCACTGTTGGCCAGTGAAGGGAAGAAAGCTGAGCCAAAAGAAATAATAGACCAGGAAGAAATTTCCCTTATGATGAAAAGGTTCAACAAGTTCTTCAATAAGAACTACAAAAGGAACAAGGGTGAATCCTTTAGAAGACACTCAACATTCTCCAAACCAAGGGAGGACAGGCCAACCAAGAAAGCTGAACATCAAAGAGCTGACTATCAGAGAGCTGAGAGAGCTGACTTGCAGAGAGCTGAAAACTTGTGTTGGAACTGCAGACAACCAGGACATTTTGTTGTTAACTATTTTTATCCACCAGTCAACAAATACAGAAATGAAGAGTATATAAGAGTTTTCAGAGAGAGAAGACAAGAAAAGAAGAAAGCCATGTTGACTGCTTAGACTGCTGAACCAGCCAGGGGCAAGGAACCAACAGACTCGGATAGTAGTGAAGCAGACTACTCCAGTGACATTGAGAAAGAGGCGTTGATCTGCCTCATGGTCAAAGAACAAGATCAAGAAGATGAGTGCATCTAACTCATCTCATTCATATTCTAGTGATAGTGATTATGACACAAACACTTCCTCACCCACAGATCTTTATGATTCAATTGGCAAAACGATGAAAGACTTTGAGCACATCAAAACCTCACATACTATTAAATGAGGAAAACAACAAACCAAATGACTAGAATGTCAAAACTCAAATATGACTAAAGAGCTTATTACTATCTAAGTCACATAGATGATGAGAATACTAAAAAGTGCGGAGACAAAACAGCATATGAAAATGCCAAGATCAAAGCGAGAATTAAAAAGCATCTTCAAAAGAGAGAAAATATCTTAAAAATGTGATTGTTTCATTTACAAAGCTATCGAAAATCATTGGATGAACTTATAATGACTCAAAAAGAGTGTGGAGACAAAGCAGGCATATGATTCAATTCCTTTGTGCATGCTCAAGCTCCAAAATGGCAAAGTGATTTTGGAAAAAGCATCCTCAAGTAATGAGGAGTCAAAAATCCAAAATACCATATGTTGCCCCCCAAGCAATTTGCTAATGTGCACTATGATTGTGGAACTGATAAATGGTAACCTCTTAGAGTCAGATCATCTGGCTATAGGTTGGTTGGGACATCTTATAGTACTAACCCCCCAGGACCCAGGCAATTATGGATACCTAAAAACTAATTTCCTTGATTGCAAGTTCAAGGAACAGTTGAGTGCCAAGGAACCTGGTATATGGATAGTGGCTATTCCAGAAATATGATAGGAAACAAGAGAAATCTATTAAAGTCAAGGAAATTAGAGGAGCAAAAGTCATATTTGGAGGAAATGAAGCTTCAGGGGAAATTAAAGGCACATGATCCATAAAGAAAATGGATTAGAGATCATAAATGTTGCACATGTTGAAGGTCTCAACTTCAATCTACTAAGCATCAACCAACTATGTGACAAAGGATATAATGTGGGATTCAATATGGGAGTTTCTCAAATCAAAGATGCTGAATCAAATGAAATTATGCTACAAGGAACAAGGCAAAAGAACATGGGTGTAGTGGATTGGTCAACTGCTACACCAAGCACATGTCTACTAGCAAAGAATACAGCCGAATCAAGTTGGTCGTGGCACAAGAAGCTGAGTCATCTGAACTTGAAGACAATTCACAAGCTTGCAAGGAGTCATCTTGTGGAAGGATTGTCTGACTCAGTGTACAAGAAAGAAAGCATTTGTGATACATGCCATATGGAAAAGCAAATCAAGTCATCCTTCAAGGACAAGCCAAGTCCTTCATACTGTTGCACATGGACTTATTTGGTCCGATGAACGGCCAAAGATCAGTGGAAATAAATATACCTTAGTGGTAGTAGATGACTACTCAAGATATACATGGACTATATTCATGTGTAAGAAGAATGAGAAGAGTTCAGAATGAGAAGAGTCAAACCATCATTAAGATAAGATCTGACAGGGGAACTCAGTTTGTCAATGGGATTATAACTCATTATTGTGTTGAGAATGGTATTGCTCATGAGTTATCAGCTGCAAGAACTCCACAGCAGAATGGAGTAGCTGAAAGAAGGAACAGAACTGTCAAGGAAGTTGCTAGGACAATGTTAGCAAGTTGGATTGCTTAAGAGATTTTAATGAAGCCATCAATATCTTGTTACACTCAAATAGATGCATGATCAACAGGCAATTGAACTAAAACTCCCTATGAAATTTGGACAGGGAGAAAGCCAAATGTTGGATATTTCAAGATCTTTGGATGTAAATGCTTCATCCACAACAATGGCAAGGACAACTTAAATGCTTTTGATGCTAAAGCTGATGAAGGTATCTTTTTGGGATACTCAGCTGAAAGTAAAGCTTATACAGTGTTAATCAAAAGGACTATGGTCACAGAAGAGTCTATCCATGTGGTGTTTGATGAACCAAATGTAAATAGAGAAGACATAGATGAGTTAGGCCGAGAAGCGAATCGATGACTATGCGAAAAAGAGTCCCTATGTTGATGCAGATGTAAGAGAACTCAATCCTGAACAAGGTGAGATAGCTGAATTTCAAAGACAGCTGGAAGGTCTGCAGCTGAATGATGATGAAGAAGCTGTTCAAGACAACTTAGCTGTAAGATGGTTGAATCCAACAGATTTATTCCAACCGGATGTGAGATGGCTTAGAGACCATCCACCGAGTTAATCATCGGAGATGTTAGAGATGGAATAAGAACCAAATCCAGAGCTCAACATGAATCCATGGTTACTTGTTTCATTTCCCAGATAGAGCCTAAAGATGTATCTCAAGCGTTGGATGATACACATTGGATTAAGGCTATGCAAGAAGGGTTGAATAAGTTTGAAAGGAACATGGGAATTAGTTCAAAGGCCTACCCACCACAATGTTATTGGTACTAAGTGGGTATTCAAGAACAAGATGAATGAGGAAGGATTTGTAGTAAGAAACAAAGCAAGATAGCCATAGGAAATAACCAAGAAAAATGAATAGATTTTGATGAAACCTTTGCTCCTGCTTACTAGGTTGGAAGCAATAAGGATGTTTCTTGCTTATGTTGCACACAAAAACTTCACTATGTATCAAATGGATGTGAATAGTGCATTCCTAAATGGACTTTTAGAAGAAGAAGTCTATGTTGAACAACCTCCGGGTTTTGAGCGTAGAAACCATTGGAGACAAAGTCTATAAGCTCAAGAAAACACTGTATGGATTGAAACAAGCACCAAGAGCATGGTATGACACATTGTCACAATTCCTAATTGACAATAGATTCACCAAAGAAAACGTTGATAGAACACTCTTTAGAATCCAAGATAAGGAGAAGTATCTTTGCTTGTTCAAATTTATGTGGGTGATATCACCTTTGAATCCACAAATAAAGAGTTGTGTGACAAGTTCTCAAACCTCATGCAAGGGAATTTTGAAATGAGCATGATGGGAGAACAAACTTTCTTTATAGGACTTCGTTAAGCAAATGAATGATGGAACCTTCATAAGTCAAACCAAATATACCAAAGATTTGATGAAGAAATTTGGTATGGAAGAGAAGTCATCATGAAGATCCCAATGAACACTTCAATTAAGATTGATATGGATGCAGATGGCAAAGCTGTTGATCAAACTAGATATAGAGATCTCATTGGATCATTGCTCTATCTAACAACAAGTGGGCCAGACATCACCTTTGTTGTAGGTGTATGTGCTAGATTTCAATTTTCCCAAAAAGAGTCACATGATCGCAAAACAAGACAATCCTAAGGTATTTGAAGGGATGCCAAGAAGTTGGCTTATGTTATGCAAAAGATGGAGGATTCAAGCTGGTAGACTAGAGTGGACAGGAAAAGTACTTCAGGTACTTGCCAAATGCTTGAAAATAGATTGGTTTCTTGGTTCAACAAGAAACAAAATCCAATAGCTACATCAATAGCTGAAGCAGAGTAAATAGTTGCGGGCAGCTGTTGTGCCCAAGTTCTATGGATGGGGCAACAACTGAGAGACTATGATATAGAAGAAAAAAATATTTCAATTATATGTGATAACACAACAAAAGTGCTATTGCAATCACTCGGAATCCAATATTGCATTCAAGAACAAAACACATTGATGTCAGATATCATTTTATAAGAGATCATGTTGAAAAGAAAGACATCACTTTGTAATACATCTCAACTGATAAGCAGTTAGCTGACATATTCACCAAGCCATTATGTGAATCAAGATTTGAATAGTTTAAGAATGAGCTAGGTTTAATTGAGCTGAGTTAGGAGACTCAGAAGACTCAATCAATAGATTCAAAGAAGAGAGAAATGAAAAATAAGCAAAATTTCATTTTCTAGCCAAGTGAAACAGCCAAGACAGGAAATCAGCTATATCGAGTTAGACAGCTGAGTGATCATTATGTGAAGAGAGAAGCAGAGTAAAGTCACTTCTGGAAGATAGTTGAGTTATTTATGATCGAAGTGACAAAACGCATTCGTTTTCTGTGAGCGGGAATGTTTTTTGGGCATTACGCCGGCGTAATTATTGTGTCGAATAAAAGATGTACACGTTTAGCCTATGATTGGATATAAATGATGTTGCATTTAATGCGAAATTAATGCGGTTTCAAGGTTTAATCTTGACCGTTCATTTTGATCAAACTTTTCAAATTCTAAAACCATCCTCTCACGTCCCATATAAACCAAAAATTCAACTCTCTCTCTCCTCACAATACTCTCTTCTCTAGAAAGCAAGCTCAAGTTTTTCTCTGCAAAGCAACGAAACCCTAGTTTTTCAAGTATTTGTTCTGCGAATCTTTCACCGGTAATTTTTCAAGAAAATGGTCGCTACTTATGATTTCGCAAGTTGTCCAAAAAATCCACTCGCTCAACCGATGATTTTGGGGATGGTGAAACAGGAGTTGATAAGGCCCTGGTTCGTAAAATTGCTTGCAAAACTAGAAATCAGTCCGAAAGGATTTCTCATGATGGAATACTCTCACACATACTCAGAGGAATTCTCCATGTTCTACGTGAACCTGAGGTTCACGATGGGGAGATTAGGTCTTCAGTCCACAACAAGGACATTAAGATTACTGTTGTGGACTTAGCTAAACACTGCTACCTGCCTTCAGTGGGAATGAAGGACATTGCTGAAAAAGACGTTAACCTGGCTGCGGCATGGAAGGAGATTGCGAAGCCAGAGTCTGTTGCTAAGGCTGTTTACACAGCCAAAAAGTCATTGATCAAAGATGACTACCATAAGCTGATGGACATTGTGTCCAAATGTGTGGATATGAAATTTGGCAGCTTCAATCAGTTGTCTCGGACGAAGCTGACGGTGATGGTTGCGATCTTAGAGGAGAAGAAAGTGAACTGGGTTGAGTTCATCTTCAGCAGAATCTGCCAAAATGTCATGAACAAGACTATTAAAGATGATGGTCAATTCTTGAGTTCGCTGGGATATGGCTTGGTCATTGGCTATATGATGGAGGTGAAAGGGATTCCACTAAGGCATGGGAAGCCATTCCATGTCAACAAGAGGATGTTTAAAGCTAACCTCTCTGGAGCTTAGAGGCAAGCTCATGCTAGAAGGGATGACACCAGTGAAGGTGAGTCAGTTGATCTTGTCCCTGAGGGCACTGCTGCACCCGCCCCAGCTCCTTCTCCGAAGCCAATCCAAAAGAAGAAGAGAGTTGTTGCAACTAAGAGAGCACCTGCCCCTGCATCCATTCAGAGAAAGCACTGCCCCATGCACTGCCCTTGAACCGTCCCCCGCCCAAAGAAACAGACTGAGAAATGAACCTCTAGTACCTTCTCCAAATCAGTGAAGAAGAGGTGCACTATGGTGCCTGGAAAGCACTGCATCCAAGAAGAGATAACTAATGGGGTAAAAGGCCTTCACCTTTGATGAGCCTAAAGATGAGTCGAAGTCTCTCTGGTTCCAACTAAAAGAAGAAGAATGTTCAAGAAAACCGAACTTGAGAAGCTCAGTTGTATCCGGCACTCAACTAGCAAAGGAGACTGCAAGCTCGGAGGAGCAAGCCTCAAGAAGGTAGTCCAAGTAATCACCACAGAAGTTGAGAAGACTCGATATGGATCACGATTGTATAACACATGCGCTGTTGAGAGATAGTCATGGAACATGGAGTCACCAACCGACCCATCGAAGAATCACCGTCAAGATCCTCAAACCGATGCAAGGATACTTGAGGAGGAACATGCCCGCTTGACCTATGATGATGTTATTATCTATGTCTTTTTATGTCTACCCCCGATATCCAAGAAAGACTAAGGATATGGAGACATTGGAAGTTGGAAATTGCGAGACACCAATTCCGGAGCCCCGAGTTCATTGAAGAAGAGGAAGAGCTCCTAAGCTTCCCTGGAAACATAGCTGTTAGCCCGCCTCGATCCTGGTTTGTCTCCGGCTATCCTTTCGAAAGGAGGGATGAAGAGAAGCAAAAAGCCATGGAGAATGCCAAAGCTATTGAAGAGTCAAAGAAGCCTTCCTCATTCATGCGCATTCACAGATGTACTTAAGTTTTTCCATGGACTCAACCGACAAAGAATGCATAACATTTGAGGAGATCGACTCATCAAGCAAACTTTGTGAAAGCCGAGTTCCGATAAGTAGTAAGAGAATCAAAAGAGACGACGAGCAAATAAGATGCAAGAGGGTCCGTAAGAGTCTTCAAATCTCTCGAGCCCCTATATAATGAATGTAGTGCGAATCATTGATGCCACCACATCACCCGTGTGCACTCCGACGAAGATGGTACTGGAAAAATGGCGATGAAAGCTTAGGGGTGATGAAGTGGGCACCTTTAGCTAAGCCAATTCCCGTGTAAAGGTGTTGAGACACTTATCCCAATGACTAAACACTCAATCGATTAACAATGAAAGTCTCGGGTTTGAGTAACCCCATTACTTACTCACCGCGCGCCAACCGAAGGGAAACTCAAGCCACCACGGCCGTGCCGGAGAGGTCATGGAGACCAACCACAAATGAAGTTTGAGGCAATGCAGAGAATTCTACAATTCAAGAGATTGAAATTGACGAAACTCAGATTTGCTTCAGATCGTCCAAAACTTAAATTCAATCCACGCATGCCAATAACACTACACCAAGCAAAGGCAAATGATGGAAATGAGGCCATGGGAGTTGAGACTTCGCCCTGAAAGTGAAATCCAAGGAGTTGAGACTCCAACGGATGCCACTAAAGACCCTAAAGTAGCTCAATCGGCTTAAGGGATAACCTGCAGAAGATCCTCGCCGCCGTTGAGACTACTCCAGGGATGTACAAGCCCATCACGGCCGGGAGACTGGCCGAGGTAATGAAATCCTGAGGAGATTGAGACTTCCCTTAGTTAAGAAAGTCGTTGAGGAAGTGCTCGCCCTTCATGTGGATGTTTTTGAGGAAGAAGAAGAGATGAGCGCTTCACGATTCTCGCAAAAATATTGACACCGGTTTCCTAGAATCAAAATGAAGTGAGTCCTTACCGGATGATAAATCTAATAAGGACAAAGTCGATGAGGCACAAAACCGGAGTCAAGCTAGTGTTAATACTACTCCCATGCAATACACAATGGTTGATGGCCCACCTCCAATGGCGCCATCACCTCCAATGAAGGCTTCGATAAGTCACCGAGGAACATACAACTCAACAAAGAAACAATCGATGTCGAGGAAGTCATATAAGACACCAGATCGATCAACTTAGAAAGTTAACACAACCAAATGCCGATGACGCTGAAAACAATGGCTGGCACACAGAGCTGAAAATATCTTAAAAGAAAAGGAAAAGCGCCAGGATGTGGAGATACCTATTTTCCTTGAAGACTTATTTATGGAATATTTTCTCGCTTGAAGCCCGATACCCTTCAAGTCGAAACACCGCGAACGTGTCGATACAATGTCCAAGTCTCTCCAAGAAATCAACTCCAAATTTAGACCATGATTAGCCGATTGGTTTTGATTTCGGCGGGTGTATGGCCCGAGAACAATCTTTTTGAGACACCGATTCCGAAAAGCCTTCAAAGCCATCTATGCTTTGAAATAGAAAAGATGGAGCATGGTTTTGACAAAGATTGGACCAAAAGGCTAGATAATTGAGGATGCTACTATCACTTTGGAGACATCCAAGGGACAAATTAAGAATTAGAGAATGGATTGACATGACATAAAGGCATTAAAGGCGTGAGCATGTCACCTACTTTAAATCTCTATTCGCGAAAATGGTGATCTGTAGTTCGGATAATGTCAAGTTCCAGCAAGGCAAAGGGACCACATGTTCAGATGGATGAATCGCATAGGTCCGATATGGAGTTGCTGATGCTCGGCCAAGACAAATCGTAAATTCATAGAATGGAGGCCAATGTTGAACAAGAGATTGGGCGTGCTCCGCATGTAGATGAAATTGATGGCAAATGGGAGACCATGTCTTTGAGATCATAATTTGAACAAGATACTCCAAGACTCATGATAAGCATGTCAAGACAAATAACAAGATTGACCTACTCCCGAGTGGTATAATCCCTAACTTGGTTTTACCCTTGGTGATGATGCCAAAAAGGGGCAAGAATAATTGAAAGAAGGCATAGGAGTGATAAGGAAGGAGTAAAAGAGAAGAAGGGGGGAGGCGCCTCATTGAAGAAACCTCCTTGAAAATATTGTTTGTCAAAACCCCACAAAGAGTGAAGTTACAACCTCGATTCTCAAGAAACTACCAAAGGATCTCGACCGTAGAAGAGAAAGTCAAAATGGTTGTCAAGCAATCAAGAAAAAGCCATGGAAGCTAAGTTCGATGAGGTAGCCGAGAAGCACTCCGAGAGAATCATAGACATTAAAGCAATATTCGGGCGGGCAACTCCGGCTTATTAAGAGATTCCCACTGTAAGACCCCTCGAGAAATCACGATGCCCGATGCAAGATCTCGAACTGGTCACTAGAGGAGTTTCAAACTCTAGATGTCAAGGCTATTTCAAGAATATGACCCTACCATAGTTGTGGGACTTGTATTGAGAAAAAATGACTGGTTATGCAAATCAACAAGTTGAAGAGAGTTCTAGCAACCCTCAACCGAAAGACACCCATACAAAAAGATACTCTGAGAGAAGTTTCGAGCCATACACAGAGAAGGGGAGGTTTGAAGTGGTGGAAGAGTGATGCACTCCACCACACCCAAGACCTAAAGATGTGATTCATTGATCCGCAGAAGAAAGTAATCAATTCTCATCGGGAGTTCGACACTCTTGCAAATCTAGAAGTGGAGCGAAAAATGAAGAGACTAGAAGGATAAAAGAAGTTTAGAACGAGAGAGTGAATCGAGAATTGAGGAAAGATAGCGAAGGAAGACCTGTTTGCAAAAAGAGCTTATGAGAAGAAGAGAAAGGAAAGAGTCAAGAAGAAAGAGAGAAGCTTAAGAAGAAATGAGGAGTTGAAGACGGGTACTGAAACCCTTCACCGTATCTTCTTTACTTAATTGTAAGTACAAGTTTTTGTAAGTATTCTGTGATATCATATTGCTCAAACTCGTATACATGCTCCGATACTTGTTGTATTTTTATTTAATAATAAAATCTTATACAAATGTAATAGATAGTATAGCTCGATACAATATAGTGGTATACTTTGTAAAAGCTTTGTAAAATGCATCTATAAAGTACAAGAATGATATGATCAATAAAATCGGCATATTCTACTAATAAATTCTTTGTTACTTCGACCGCTTATTTTGCTATAATTATTTAAGTTTTGGCATCATCAAAAAGGGAATTGTTAGGAAAATTTATGTTTGATTTTGATGATACCATGTAAAACTTAATAGGAAGTTGGCACCATTTTCCTTGTAATTCAACTTGTGATAGATAAAGACTCGCATGATCCGGTTGAAGTTAGCTAAGTTGAATAATACAAGAGCCGATTGAAGATTAAAAGTGAAGACCTAACCAGTGTGTCACTATGTAAAGCCAAGTGAAGAATCACCATGAGGATAAAAGTTCTGTCTTCAAACAAATTGATCGACACTAAGTCATTCCAAAATGGTTGGAATCAAATGTCAAAGGGTTTTAGCAGTGAGACAAGACTTGAAAAAAGCTAATAGAGATCCGCTGTCAACACAAGTCAAGATTTTCCTAAAATAGGCATGTAATCGTGGTGCTGAGCAATAAAGTTGTTTTTTCTTTGAAAGAGTCAAAAGCAAGGAACCATAGATGTACCGCAAACCCGCAGAGACTATAGAAAGGTCAGAGCATTAAAAACATGGTACGATCCTCATTAATGCTTGCCAAGGACAAGACATGCCAACAACTTACGAGTGGGATTTGAAATATATGTATATCTCTTCAACTACATATTTTTGAATACTCACAATAAAAGGTCGAGGGGAAGCAAGTGAGAGAAGGTTACCGATTTTACAAGCATTCAAGCAAGCAAACTTAAAATACTCCCAAGCTTTCAAAGTTATTCCTAAAGCCTAAAATCGAAGGAACTCGATCCAACACACTCGAAGGAAAGAATACTTCATCAAAGTTGAAGAGGAAACTGCTTGAAGAACAAAAGAGGCCTCTCCATGGTTGAAGGAGTTGTAGTTAGGTCTTCGAATCCGAACTTGCTTTGGGCTCATTGGAAGGTCAGGTGATCAATTCCAATAGTTCGAGGGAGCCAAGAAAGGTAAGACAACCATTTTGTGAAGGAGTTGAGTCCCGAGAGCCAACACCGTGATCAAAGTGACTGACCGATAACCCGCTTGTAACCGGATCTATTACTTAGTGATTCGCCCAGAGTTGGGAGAAGACCTGGATTAGTTGAAATTACCACATCCTCAAACCACTATAAAAATTGCTTGTGTCATTTCTACTTACATCATTTTATTTTGCCGCATAATATTCATATATGCTTGATAAGTTAAATCACAAACTCAATCGATAATAACTTCAATAAAACAAGTTTAAAACATTAATCGGTGAAAAGTCTTCCATAACAAAAACCATCAACTGTAAAGTTAAGTGTTAGCTAACCCAAATTGGGGATTATACTATCAACATCTCACTTAATCTGCTGAACGGGTAACTTCATCAAGAAAGCCAACCTAGTTGTCCCTCGGCGGCTTAGTTCGATTTGAGTTAACTCAGAAAAATTATTGAAAAAGGACTAAGTTCAAAATTTGGTAAGATTTATTCAACCCCTCCCCCTTTCTAAACCTTACAACTTACCCTTTGGGACGCACAATTTTGATATAAATTTTCTGCAATCCATTCTTATATTTTGATAGATAATCAGGGAAATGTGCCTCTCTTCGAGTTTAATAAATTGCGCTAGTAATCGAGCAATGCAACATTTCTAGTAGATAATAGACATACGTGCGACCATCTATGTGATGCATCAATTAAGACCATGAAATATCTAAATGGTCCGCTTGCTAGATGTATTGTCACAAGTATCAACATGAATACGTTGTAAAAATGATGGTAATTCATAACCAACCTTTTTCCATTGAAGGTTTAGTAATGAGCGTACATAATTCACAAAAATAATCTTTTCAAATCAGCATTTGTGTGTGCCTTTCAACGGATGTCCATTAGTATGTTCAAAAATCCTATGCATCATAGGTAGTTCCTGGATGTCCTCAAGCGATCACGTCATACCCCAAATATATCGTGATACACGCTCTAAGGCATGGTGGCGGATTCAAAAGCTTTAATTGGAACATAATACAATCCAAAATTGTCGCTAGTAAAATTTTTTCACGGGACACTCTTCGCCCATTTTATTGATGTGATACATAGACACTTTTTATCATGGTCATTTAGCCTAAATTATGTCATTATTACGCATTATTACTTAAAACCTAGTAGATTTCTTCTCCATCTACTAGAAAATAATTCATTTTCAATCTACAGATCATATCATTAGCAAACATCTCATGTTGCATTTTCGCTAGCCATCATAACTTCAACTTTATCCAATATGGGGCTTTTAACTTCAGCCTCGCACGCCACACCCAGAAATATACTTTATTCGTTAATATCGAAAGTGTTGTTGCATTGTTAAATGGACAATAGTCTTTTTCCTGTTTCCCATATACACCGGGATATAACATTATCAATTAATATTGGCGCTTGTCCTTATGGTTTTATTTATCAAAAATACTATCAATGTGAAACAAAATAAATAACAACATAGAGACACAAATAAAACTTTAAATATAAAGATTTTATTTTGACAACATAGAGATACATAATCATCTAATTATTACACCATGCTAAAAATAAATTGCTACGCTTACCAGCTCGATAAATGAGGACAACATGAATCTCAATCTGTTTCTAAAATAACCCTTAGGATATTCTCCAACAAAACTAAAATGGTATACAATATGACTAGAAAAATAAGAAATACCATAGTCAACATCTAATGAAGAAATTAAACTAGATTGGAAGTATTGAATATAGATAATTTGTGAATTATTGAATGAAATGTTAGTATATTTATAGAGATAAAAATTATTGTTCATAGTCATTAATGACTCGTTGGGGAGGAGAAATTTGAATGTGAAAATTGTGAATGATTTAGTGAACTTATAATGATATTTTCAGGATTGAAATAATAAAAATACAAATATTGTGATAACAAAATTATTATTCATATAAAAGGTTTAACCTAAAAATATGTCTTTCTGGAAAATACATACAAGCACAATCAAAATATTCTCACTCTTACAACACCAATAGATTTGCATGAAATATTTAGAAACTAATTTAAAACATGCACCATTGCTTAAATATTTCCATCACCAATTACGTGATCAATCCTTCCTTCCTGATGATCAAAGAAATCAAAGAACATCCAAATGTGTAACATCCACATTCAAAGTCATCAAAGTTATCATCTTCGAGATGATCGTATTTAAATTTGCCTTAACATTTTTTTATCTTTCTTACAAGAGATGCTTGATAAAACTTCACTAAATGTTTTGTTGTACTGTGCACATGACCAATGACCTTTCATTCCACACGATAACATTTATCTTCACTAGCCTCCCGAATTATCATCTTCTTTTCCTTTCTTGTCATTTTTGTTCCACTTCCGTGGTATTTGTATTTTCATTATTCGAATCGCATGATTATATTGACATACCACGACCACAACCACCACCATCACTACTTCTTCCTTACAATCTCTAAAAATTGTTAATGTTATTTCAGTCACATTCACTTTAGGGAATGGAGCAAATCAACAAATTCGTGATCGCGATTTTTTTTATCAATGACTCATTATTTGTTCAAACATTAAGACACAAATTAAGCTGTACTTTTGAAACAATTTTTGGAAATTGCCAAGGTGATAAACCCATGTATGAAAAGTAGAAAGCGTTTTCAATCATATCATCATCCGTAATATTTTCTCCCCATACTTTCACTCTTTGAAGAAATTTTAAATATCATGAGTTATACTCTACTTACAAATTTGAGATCTGAAACCGAACTTTATCCAATCATCGCCGTCATGGGAACCATCTTGGGCGTGGTCATATCTTTCTTTCAATTTTTTTCCACAGACGTATCGTAAGGTATTCAATTTTTAAATTTTTCATCCAAATGCAATAAGAAAATCATGCTTAAATTTTATCTTCGTTGACGACTATTTCCTTCTTTTAATGGTGTTACCCAAACCTTTAGCATCTAGATGGGGTTTCGAAGATTCAAAGCCCACGATATATAATTTTTTTCCAAATGATATCAAGAGCAACAAAATCAGTTTCATGCGAGGTTAGTCATAAGGATATTTCAAATTAAGAAATGAATAAACTTACCTGCACTGTGATTTACCAATATTATTGAAAATCGCTAGAGACTCGTGCAATAACATGTTATAGAACAAATAATTTAAGAACACAAGAGAACTAATATTTATAGTAAATCAAAGCATAAATAATAGGGAGAGAATAATTTAGAGATAAAGTAATTCTTTTATTTCTTTGATCTTGCGTATTACAACAACAAAACCTCGTGCTTTATTCATGTGCATGATTATCACCATGTTTCAAAACGGATTAGGTAGTAATAGTGATGTAATAGGGGTGAATGGAGTGGATAGACATTCACTAAATATCGTGAACATATATGATATTTTTGTCTTCTATTTTCACTTTAAAATGCCAAAAAAGGAAAAGAAAGAAAGAAAAAATATTTTGTTTGAAATAAGAAAAAGACCATTTAAAGAGTGCAAAATGCTAAAGAAGAATTAAATACTTTTGTTTGAAAGAGTGCAAAATTGCTAATGATTCATGGTATGGTAGTATGGTCGAAATAACTTTCATTAGGGATGTCAACTCGCGACACGGCACACGATAATCCAACACAAACCTAACACGAATTTAACAGATAAAGTACAACCCTTAAAGAGGTTCGTACAAATTAGGAGACATAGTTAACATGCTAAATAAATAGGTTGGTCAGATTGACCACTGAGTCGACACGATCAACACCTATTTAACCCATTAAATTTCTAAAGTGACATATTATTTTCATATTTTTGAATGTTTTGCTGGTTATATGATGTTTTAGTTAGTTATATGATGATGATAAATTATTGAATGGATTTTCTAATAATTTAAAGTAATTTTTATTTATAATTTTAGTTTTTTTCTTTTTTTATTTATTTTTTTCGTGTTATACGGGTTTTTCATGGGCAAAGATCGCTACCCGTGTCATAACGGATGTTGACCGACAATAATAATTAAATGGGTCGACGTGTCAAATTAAACGTTAATAAACACGACACGCAAACACCTAAACACCTACGCATCGGACACTCCCTAGCTTTTCATTAATTAATTTATATTCAGTTTTCCAAAACGAACCCTGAAAATCCTTAAATTGACAGTCTAAACTCTAACGCCCAAATTTCTTCCACGAAAACGGCCTCCTCAAATCTTACTTGCTAAGTTATTATCCTAGATTATAAACGAATAGCTTTTTTTGAGACGTGTTTCCCAATTTGAAGCAGATTTAAGTACACACTGAGACACTGCAATATAAGAGCCGGAACGGAATTTGGTATTTGAATTGACAAAAATGGATGAGCCACCGGAAAATGACGTCTGTTCAATATGCCACACCAACTTTCATCTTCCTTGCCGCCAATTGCTCCCACTGGTTCTGCGGTGCGTCCTTATGTTTTTAACGCACGCAGTACAGTATAATGCATTCCAATTTTTGTGTATTGTGAATTAGCAGCAAGGACCATTTTGTATTTGGAGAATTTGGTACTTGGTAGAGAATAGAAAGGGGGAATTCTGGTGATAGGTTATCTGTATTTCTGTATATTTTTCTATTCGATTATAGTTATCTTGAATAGTACCTGTTGCATTTCAGGCAGTTGCATATTACAAGTTTGGGATTATGGAGCTGCTCTTCAGCCAAGTAAATGCCCCCCTTATGTAGACGTGAAATTACCTTACTGGTTTCTAGCGAGGATTCATCAAGGAGACGACATAGGGATGATGTTGCTGAGATTTTACAGAGGATAGAGAGATATAATCGTCTCTTATGGTGAACGTTCAAAACGGTCTCTTCCAGGTGACTGAGTTTAATACCTTGTCAGTTGTTCTTACAAGTATTGATGATTGACGTTCATATCTTTTGCTTATCTGGTATCATGTTGGAGTTCACATTTTGTTTTATTTGTTAGCTTTAGTGTTCCGATTGTGGTTATCTTTCTGTTTTCATAATCACCTTCCAAAGTACGTAATTAGGGTAATATGTGGGATAAATTTTCTTGATTCTTACACAGATGATGAGGTGATTGTGATTCCCGCAGGTTTCGTAGCTCATGTGATGTCTTTGAGAAGTGCCCTAAAATGCGTACTATATTCGGATGTCCTCTTGGTGCTTGTTTGATTGCCTCATGGATTGTTTGTCTTAAAACTGTGAGACTTTCATTCTGAATAATTTGATGACACCAGATTGGTCTTTCTGACAGAGAATGCAAGACCTTCCATTTCTTCTCAAGAGATTGTTACGAGATGTGATGGATCCACAAAGATCACTTCCGCATGTTATCAGGGCGTGTTTGTTTGGCAGTTAAGTTGTCACTCCTTTGTATTTAGTTATGCTAGCACTACCATGAGTTGAATTTGTGCCACTCAATTAAACAAATAAAATACGTTAGAATGACATATGCTTCTTGTTTGCATTTTCATTTTTACAATCACATTGAGAGCATGATATAGCTATTTGACCATATACTTCAATTAGATAAGTGATTTTTGGAATTTTCAAATAAAACTGATGGGGTTTTCTTTTTCTCTTATCGATTTGTAAAAGCCAGTGGCAGCGTCAATACAAACCTCAGTGATAATACCATCTGAACCAAAATTTCAAACAACTTTGGAGAATATCTGTTTTTTTTTTACATATAAATTGAAACCTGACATTTCTTATATACCCAAGGGTTCTTGTTGTATGGGTTGCTCTTGGAATTATATCATGCTCTTTCCTTGTTTTAGGTTGTTTTGTTGCACACTTGCTTTCAAATAGATTTTTAGTTTTATATTCCTTGTGCGCAGATGATTGTTAGTGCTATATATGTCATCAGCCCTGTGACATTATACCCTAAGGTACCAGTCTATTAGGCTATTCACTTCTTGAATGTGTACGGTGGTTTTCGCTCTTTGGTTTAACATTGACACTATCGCTTTCGTTTCACAGGGTTGCTGGGTATAATTGGCTTTCCTTGATGATCTGATCATCATATTCATATGCCTCCTCTACGTTGCTGCCCTTTATCGTGCTGTTCTTCTTTTTCGCCATGGAGGTTCGATGATTTCAGTTTGATGTTACACATCAAATATGAAATGAAGAGAATAAGTCATACTTAGCTGTAAAAAATTGTACTATCCTCATTAGTATTACTGGCATAGTCACACTAGAGAGGGAGCGGTGATTGAGACCTTAGAGTTAATTCTCATTCTTTTCTTGTGTCCTTTTGGAATTGTCTACTTGTTGAAAAATTGAGATTCAAGTAGTAAGTTTTCTTGATAGGTAAGGTAATACTCAATTGCTCATCTTTCTATAAATATTTCTCCTTGTTAGAGAATGGAACAAGCACAAGTGGCGTTCAATAATTCATTTGTTCATTGTGAATAAAGCTTGATCGGTTTTTGTGGTACATTTTACTTACTGATTAGGAAGTCACATGGGTTTTCCAACATAATTGGGTACTAGCAGAGGCAAAAATGGCATAAATATACTTCTAGACTTGGCATCTGGATTTTACTGAGAATTTGCTGAATAAAATATTTCTTCTTTTTGTTTTTCACGATATTTTTGCCAAAAGAAAAAGTATGGTGGAGTTTAGTTTTCCAAACATAGAACCTAGCATAAAACTTAAAATATTCCATTTCCAATCACAAGGGCTCTTTTCTAGACTAGAGTAGAGGTCCATCTTATACTCTAAAACTGCTTGTACAAACAAAATTAGAATCCACAAAACATGTGGTATGCGTTAAAATTTATTGCAGTCCATTAAACTCATTATATTTCAACTCTTTTACAGAAAAATATTACATTACACGAAATTGTTTGATGTTCTTCAAAATATGTATTTTACTGTCTATTCCTATGGAAACTGAAAGACGTATCCTTCTTGAGTATGGAACTGTATAACATATTCCGTTAAATTACTTTAGTATATTATCTTGGAAGCAATGCACAATCATACTGCTGATGCTCTACTACTGATGTATTAGTATCCTTAATTATGTCAGTGGCTCGCATAGCTCTGTGTGGATGAGAATGTTCTGTGCTAGTTTGGGCAGTTTCTGTTTCTTTTTCTGCATAATAATTTTATCCTTATCAGAAGATGAGAGACACTCTGGGCGGAAGGTTGAATATAACCATAATCAAAACCAGCAGCAGAGTTGCAGTAGGTCTCCACAGTGCCATCACTCTCTGTAAGTTGATGTTATTTAGAACTATGTGAGTGCAGGACTGTGTCACTGCATGCAAATTTCATGGCCTTTGGCTTTTGAAGTCCCGTTCACACGTTCGCACATGATTTGGCTTATTTCCACTGCTGAAGTCTATAAGACATTGAAACAGTGTCAAGGGCAAATTAACCAAGCTACCTTCAGAGTGGATGATGTATATATAATTATGCTGGGCGCACAATACCTGATTTTGACAAAAAGTTGGTGAATCACTATAAAATTGGTCTATGATTATTGGGTTAGAGACATCATCCATCCTTACGCCTTGATAGCGCACTGACCGATCTGGTTGGATCCTCCCTACAAACCGTGACTTTGGTTCATTGTGTTCGATTGTTGACGTAATAAGCTCAGTCTATTGGATTTTTTTTTTTGTAATTATCCCGTAAGTTTAAAGTTATTAATGTTTGCAGGGTACTTAATTTACCTGCCAAGTCTTGATTCTAAGGCTGTTTTGTTGTTGCCTCGTGAGGGAATGCTTTATCCAGTACAATCTTCTCAACTATGCCGGTGGAGTTGTCTTTTCCCAGACTACCAATGCTGCATGAATAACCAAGGAATGAGCCAGTAGAAAGCCAGTAGATATGTTTAAGACAAAGGCAAGACTGTTAGTGATAGGTTGAAAGACAAGGAAGGTGAGCAGCTGATCTTGTACTAGCAATACGTAACTC